>JAGSMT010001443.1:0-12449 GCA_029286875.1 Lamproptera curius
TTATTGGCTATAATAAGTGCATGTAGTGCCCACGCGTAGTATATATTTTCTCTTATTTTCAGTTTAATGATAGTTTTAACTAATTCTTTAACTTAATGTTAAGTTTTGTAGATTGATTTAAATTAAAATAAATCGTTAACCTTACAGTTTCTATGTTAAGGGATGGCTGCAAACTTATTATTTTTTTGATTTATGCCACCTCACCATATAAATGTACATAATTTAAACTGTACTCTTAAAAGTAACAAATAAAATGACGAAGAGTGTGTGAGTCTAAAAGTTTACCGTCTATATACTAGAGAAAATTGTACTTTTAAAGTAAACATATATTTGTACTTGAAAACTACAAATTTTCTGTTTTTCTACTAGTTGTCAAACTTAGAACAAAAATATTTACTACTATATTATTTGCGTTTAGTTGAATTCAGGACCCTTTTTCCTAATATTAGACGTAGATAAAACTCCAACTGACAGCAATATTTCTTTCTAGGTTTTAATTCAATTTTATAATGCAACATAATTTACGTACCTTTTTAAGTAATTAAGTTAATCCAATTTAGCTATATTGAATAATTTTGTTACGTTTATTTTAAATTTATAACGGGAATAAAAAATATAAAATAAACGCGATTAAATCCGTAAAAACCTTTTATGCAATAACGTAAAGTATTCGCGTAAACAAAATAATTAATTGTAATTAAGTTTTGTTACCAAACATTCTTATCCTTAGGTTCCTGTTCTATTCTCAAGTAAGGCTTGCTTTGATTTTAATCGAATATCTTGCTCCAAATGCCGAACATCGAAGATATCATGACGACGCAGCACAGACTTGAAGAAAATATCTCCAAAAGATTCGATAACCTTCAAGCGCAGATTACGAATGCCGGTTCGTCGAAAGACACGGTGGCTAAAGTCGCCAGAAGAACTGCGTAATTTCAGAGAGCTCATTTTGGAATATTGAGCCTTCTGCGGCAACAAATTCGAGACTGTGCTAAACAGGGTGATGAACTTGACAGAGGAACAGGAAGAAAGTTCTCATAGTCTCTGGCATACCTGAGAAGGATAAGGAGGATCCCACACAACTAGTATTAGACTTATTTAACAGTAAGTTAGGCTGACTGAGTTATCCAAATCCTCCATCATGGTTTGCCATCGTCTAGGAGCATTAAATAAAGAACGCCAACGGCCTATATTGTAAAATTTATTAGCTTAGACATCAAATTTAAGGTGTGGAAACTCAAATCCAAATTAAAAGGTACTTCTATTTCACTAAAAGAGTTTTTAACTAAACCAAGGCAAATAGTATTTGTAAAAGCGCGCCTTCACTTCGGGATGCGATGTGTATGGACGCAGAATGGCGTGATTCACATCAAGACTCCGTGCGGCAGCAGCCAAAAAATCACCACAGATGAAGAGCTCACATTACTTACGGCGAAATTTTCAAAAACGCCAGGGAAGGTCGTAGTATGAAAATAAAGCTAAAAAAAAAAACAGTTTTAAAGTTAGTTTAAATCCTCTTATTTTTCTAAATAAAAACAGTTAAATAGTATGTTATGGAAGTAATTCCTTTTAAGTTAAAACTGTATTAAGTGTTTACATCAATTATTCATAATACTTAATTTTGGTTTAGAGTATTTATATTATTTCTACGTACCTTGCGTTGTCGTATAGCAAATTAATTTTTATCTTTTTATATCCATACAAATGTTCAGGCTTAGCTTTTTGTCCATGTTTAATTTAACGTTTTATAGTTTGAGCCCAATTTTATTTTCTTTTCTTTTTAATTATTTTGTAATAGTGTTATTCATGTTACAACTATTATCCTTTGTTATTGTAGGTTATGTCACTGTCATTTACTATACGACGAGTAGTTGACGTTTTTATCATAGACTAACGTTCAGTTACGTTCCGTTTAAAGTTTTTAAATAAGTTTCTATGTATAATTTTTGTTTTTTTTTTTTATTCATGTTTGTTTTTGTGAACACCGGTGTTGTTTCAGTAGATATCTTAGTTTATTAGTGTTATTATTCAATTTTTATTTTGTTTGTTACAGTGATGCTGGCGGGTGGTACAAAGATGATTGTTACATATTAAGTATTTTTTTGCACATTATTAATTTAAATATATTTATATATAATTTTTACAATATTTTAAATATATATTTATTTATTTTTATTTATTTATTTTGCCTAAATGTCAAATACCACTGATGACGAATTGTACTACTCGGCATTTGAATCCACTAGCGACGACGATAGTTTTAACTCGTTGGGCGGCACTCTAAGAGAATTTTTATATGAGACATTTTCTAAACATGCAGTAAATCATCTCAACGTATGCCACCTAAATGCGAAAGTGTTCCTAGCCATTTTAGTGATCTGTGTGAAGCCTTTACTAGCTGTAATGTGCATGCCATTCTGATCTCCGAGAGTTGGCTCAAACCTCATCTTCCTTCCACCATGTATTCCCTTTCTGGTTATGTTCTAGTCAGAAACGATCGCATTGGAAAAGGGGGAGGAGGCGTTGCGATATACCTAAGACATGACCTTCCTTTTAGAGTAATCGCTTCTTCCTCCCAAAAATATTCAGCTTCTGCTAATTTCTCTTTTTTGAAGTTACTGTAAAAGGTGTAAATATTATCTTAGGTGTTTATACTGCCCCTAATGCTGACTATTTCACCGACTTTGAATTGGTTCTTGAATCTATAGGTTCCGAATATGGTCCCCAAGTCATCATGGGCGATTTTAATACCAACCTATTACCTCCTCACTCTTCCCGCTGTCTTAAACTCCTAAACATAATCAAGTCAAGCTGTTTTCACATTCTTCCTCTACGGCCTACCCACCACAACGCCTCTGGTGAAGACACTTGGCTTGATTTAATCCTTACCTCTAATCCTGCTATGGTTTCCTCCCATGGACAACACGATGCTCCTGGTTTTTCTCTCCACGATCTCTTATTTCTGTCCTACGTCCTAAAACCACCGAAGTCCCAACCCAAATTTCTGTATAAGCGATCTTTTGCAAGAATAAACGCTGAACAACTTTGCAACGATGCACAGATGATTAATTGGACGCCTTTACTTGATGCTGAGTCCATTGACACAAAGGTAAGTATTTTTAACGAATTAGTGATAAAACTTTATGATGATCATGCTCCTTTGAAGAAAATTAGGCTTAAGCATTTATCAGCGCCATGGTTAACTGAGGAAATAAGGTCAATAATGAAACGAAGGGACCGTGCTTTTCAAAAATACAAAAGACAACGTACTGAAGCTAACTGGTCCGTATACAAACATGCAAGAAATCGGTGTAATCAGGTGATACGTAACACTAAACGCCGACACATCCACAACAGTATTTCTTCTTCTACCCCGACCAATATTTGGAAGTTTCTGGGTACTCTTGGTGTGGGTAAATCGCGTTTTACAAACCCTCTCCCTAGCTCCAGTAATTTGGATGATTTAAATAATCATTTCACTACTATACCCCCAGCTGATTATATTAAGACAAGAAAAACGGTTTCATTTATAAATGGTTTGACGCGTCCTCAAATAAGCACTTTTTGTTTTTCTCCAGTTGCCCCGGACGAAATTAAGAAAACAATCCTCACTATCAAGTCCAATGCTGTTGGTGTTGATGAAATCAGCCGACGCATGATAATTCCTATCCTCATCTATGTCCTTCCTGCGATAAGCCATATTATAAACTTTTCCTTGGAAACCGGTAAGTTCCCATTCTTATGGCGCAAAGCTTTGGTTCGTCCTATTCCTAAGTGTTCTAATCCCTCCCTTCCTGTTCACTATCGACCTATCTCAATCCTGCCTTTCTTGTCAAAGGTTATTGAGTCCTGTGTCCTTAAACAATTTTCTCATTTTGTTCACTGTAACAATTTGATAAATCCGTTACAATCTGGATTTCGACCTGGTCACAGTACCACTACAGCCCTTCTTAAAGTGACTGGCGACGTTAGGGTAGGCATTGAGAATAATATGGTAACAGTAATGGTTCTAATTGATTTCTCTAATGCCTTTAATGCCGTTAGTCACGATATCCTCCTAGCTATCATTTCTCATTTGAGGGTTTTAGACAGGGCGCTGGATTGGTATTCATCCTATCTTCGCGCATGCAGGCAATTTTATCTGATGATTTAAAGTCAGATTGGCTTCATATTATCTGGCGTCCCGCAAAGGCGGTATTATTTCTCCCTTGTTATTTTCTGTTTTTATAAACCTAATCACACAAGACCTTCAGTGTGCTTATCACCTGTATGCCGACGACCTTCAGTTATACACACAATCGCCTGTTGAAAAGCTCCCAGTAGCAATTAGTCATATTAACCAGGATCTTAAAACAATAAAAAAGTGGGCTAATGATTTTTGTTTGTCTGTTAACCCATCAAAATGCCAGGCCCTCTTGGTTGGTAGCCGAAGGAATATTAGTATAGTGGACTTTTGTTCTCTCCCACCAATCATTTACGACAATTCCACAATACCCTTCAGTAAATCAATCAAAAATTTAGGCCTGGTAATGGATGAGACCTTGAGCTGGAACAGTCAAATTTCTCAAGTGAGCCAAAAAGTTACGAGTACCATGCGTTGCCTTTACAGACTAAAAAACTTTTTGCCCACTAAGACTAAGGTAATGCTTGTACAGTCCTTAATATTTCCTGTAATCGACTATGGTGACGTTTGCTATTTTGACCTGAATGCAGATCAGCTCAACAAATTAGACCGACTTCTCAATAATTGCATTCGATTCATTTTCAATCTACGTAAGTATGACCACGTTTCGTCTTATCGTTCAAAACTTTTATGGTTACCTATACGCCAAAGGCGGACATTAAGAGCGCTGACCACATTATATACTTTCCTTGGTTCTACTTCTACTCCTTCCTACTTAACTTCTCATTTTGTGTTTCTCTGCTCACTTAACGAAATGAATCTGCGTTCAAATAATAACCGTTTACTTTCGTGTCCTTCACATCGTTCTGATGTTATGCATTCCTCTTTCTTTGTCCAGTCAATTCTTCTGTGGAATGCGTTACCCCTCGAGATTAGGATGGCAGAGAGTCGCTTCACCTTTAAAAGAAAAGCTCGGGAACATTTATTTAATAAACTGTTAGAAGAGTAACGATTCAGTCGCTGTGAGAATGACTTAGTACATATTAGTAGTTTTTTTTTATATGTATATGTATTTATATAATATAATATTTATATATATATTTATATATATATATGTATTAATATATAAATGTGTAAGTATGTATGTAGATATATATGTAGTTAGTAAGTATATGTAATATGTAAATTCTATTTATGTAATACGTAATTATGTTTGTAGCTGTATATAACTATTTTTACAGTTCACATTCCCTAAACTTACAAAAAACCGTATTCTCGTTTTATCTCACTCATGCACCTACCTAATTTTCTCTGTACCACCCTAAGGTTGACTGGTAGATAATGCCTTTAGGCATTAAGTCCGCCATTGTACTTCTTGTGCATTAAGCTTTAATAAATAATAAATAAATAAATATCTTAACATGGTTATGGACTATTGTTTTGTGAACACAAATGGTAACAGCGTTCTTCACTATGATGTATGAGGGAACGCAGATAATTGTATTGCATTTAGTCCATAACTGCAATTAAAATATAACATAAGGAAATTAAATGCCTACCCTCATAAAATCAGTTTATAAATGTTTGTTTCATAATTTTATTTCTTCATATAAATACAAGTCAGTAGACCGGATCGTCCTCATTTTATCTCAATATAGGGAAAGCACGTAGAACTTACAAGGGTAAAACGTAAGAAATAGAGACACAATTTTTTTAAATATGTTAAGGTTTGCGATAAATTTAAGTTTTGTAAATTTTTTTTTGTTTACAAAGTTTATTATCAGAATATTTCATAAACTATTAAATATAATGAAGTTTAACTAAAATTAATTACTGGTGATATCCCCTTTTGTTTAAAATTACTAATATTGACGAATATAAATGATTTGTTACATTTCATGTGATTAAATGTGGTGAGAACAAAAGCCACACCATAGAAATGTACATACCAATACAGAATTTAGAATAAAGTGACTGCTCGCACACGGCCATTATCCATATAAAATTAAATAATACCTCTTTGGGGTTCATACTGCGAAATATTTAATGCCGAAGACATCACTCTAGAAAGAACGGCTCGATTCGAAAACACACCATCTTAATTCACTTCGAGCTTCTATAACACTTGCTCTTATCTGTGCTCAGAATTTAAATTACGTAAAACAAATATTTAACTGCTTTTTTCACAACCTTTATTCAGATACTTGCACAATGAAGGACTCAAAATAATGTTTTAATGTGTCTCAGTGGTTTTAAATTTTTTCATTGAGAATCACTGTTAAAAACCTTTTTTTATTGATTGTCCTTTGCACGTTTCTTTTAAAGAAGATTACAAAACATCTTTATTTCGCTTTACAAAATTAACTTAAGTTATATTCATGTCTAACTAAATTTTGGGTGAAAAGAAAATAAAAAATATATGGAACGATAGTTAATTTATATCATAAATAAGCTTTTGTAAACACCATAACGCTATGAAACCTAACAAATAACTCATTAATAAGTTACGGTTTTATGTAGTGTACTACGCCAAGGGCTTAATTTAAGTATTAGTTACGTTAAAATAACAGTAATGCAATTTCATGTCAACGCATTTATTAAAATTACTTGCATATCAAACCAACAACATCCATCGTACCGCAATAAAACAGATTGCACTGCCATTTGTAGGGAGGAAATCCGATTGTTCTCATACATATAACGTTCACTCGCACCAGCCGAGGAATATAGAGTCACGTAAATGTTAGGGAATGAATATAACACGGGTGGATATCAAATCCGCTTGGCTTCTTATTAGCTGCGCCTATTTTTGTTTCCGTCCTTGCAAATAATTGCGTTTGCATATCTATTTATAATATAAGTGAATAAAAAATAATTTTGTAGTATTGTTACCATTTACAAGTCCATGAAGGCTATACATTTAGGTAAACTATATATATATGTATCGTTAAAAGTCATTAAAAGGTCGGCCTCGAAGCATGTTAGTAACACCTAGATTACAATATTTGCAGAGAGTGATTGGAACCTTTCCTCTAAACGAGTAAATGTTATTGGAAGTTCGCCTTATATATATATATATATATATATATATATGTCTATGTATAAGGCATTCTATTTATGGCCCTATGGTTTATTATTGCAAGTTTTAATACGTTTTACACAAAATTTCTACGAACTCAAACTCTGAAACTAAAACTAGCTATATTATACTTTAATAATGAAATATTGTGGATGTTGATAGATATATATGGTTCTCTTCTTATCTTCAGGGCGCTTAGCAGTCTGTAGCTGGTGATGGATCGTCATCTAGCTGGTTGCATATAAAAATTGGCGTCCCTCACTACGGATTTCTCTTCCCTCTTTTATTTTCCGTCTTTATTAATCTTACAACTAATGATATTCAGAGTGCGTATCATCTATACGCTGATGATCTGCAGCTGTACGCCTAAGCGGTAGTTTACCAGGTGCCTTCGATAAAATAAACCAGGATTTGGCTGCTATAAAAAATTGGTCTCATCGGTTTGGTTTGGCTGTTAATCCATCTAAATGTCAGGCAATAGTACTGGATAGTTCAAGAATGTTAGTTAACATAAATTATGATAATCTACTTGAGGTTATTTTAGATTGTCATGCAATAACGATTAGCCAAAGCGTTAAAAATCTTGTTCTAAAAATTGATAGCACCCTTAACTGGAAGACACTTATTGTTATTCAGAAGATTACTGGTTCAATGCGGTATCTGCATCGATTAAAAAACTTTCTGCCCCTCCCTGACTTTGGTTTTTCCTGCTATCGACTATGGTGGCGTTTGCTACTTTGACCTGAATACAGATCAAATCAATAAACCAGACAGACTTTTAAATAACTGCATTCGATTCGTTTTCAATCTCCGTAAATTTGCTCACGTGTCGGCCAATCGTGCTAAATTGCAGTGGCTAACCATACGCCAAAGACGCTCTTTACGGGCGCTTACAACTCTCTATTACTTTCTAGATTCACCTTATACTCCAACCTACATAACCTCAAAATTGTAATATCTTTGTGAAATCAGCAACAAAAACCTTCACCCAACGTATAATCGTCTTCTTCAATGTCCTATTCACTGTTCTAGCTTCACTCACTCTTCATTCCTCGTACAAGCGGTTCATTTGTGGAATGAGCAGCCTCAAGAGATCAGAATGGCTAAAATCGTATTAAGTTAGGCCGTAAAACTCTTAAACAATTTTATATCGTAGTGTATATATATTTATTATAATAGGCTGTTGTAAATAAATTTATAAATTTGACATGACAATTTTTTTTCTATCATAGCACCTACTCAACTTACAAAATTACTTTTTCCGCAAAACGAGAACCAGTCCATAACGGCGACGTCAGGGCGCTTGGCAACTTTAATAGAAGTTTAATACGCTGGTTGACCCCCATAAAGTTGTCCACGCAAAGATAAATCACTTATTTTCTAAAACGTTTGTCATTTCCTCCCTGCTGTTTTTAACCTCGTGATTTCAAATAAATGAAAGCCTCGTCGAATATATGTATGTCACACAGCAAACCACACTTAAAAATATATTTTTTGAATCTTCTACGATTAGCTTTAGGTATTAATTAAAAAAAGCCAAGCAAATTTATTAAATGATTGACTATTATAAACATATGTTTACTATAAATATGGTTCTTTTTAACACTTTTTTAAAACTTCAGAAATAGCAGGTTTTCTTGACCTGTACCTCGACTTGATCTTTCTTTTTCTTAAATCAGAAGATATTCATTTATTTCCCTACCAGCTCAAAACAGAATATAAGATTTCTTTCTTTCAGTGGAACCATTCCTTCTAGCGGTTTTTGTTTCCTACATCCGTAAAAGTGGAAATTTTAAATTATGGAAAAAATATATTAGATATAATAATGTAAGAAATTTTCAATATTATATCATCATTAAAAAACCACAAAGGAATTTATGAATAATATTAATAATCGTTTATCCCTCACCATAATCTAAAAGGTTTTACAAAATAAAATAAAGATAAAAAAAACAAAATACAACAATAAACATTAACATATTAGATTATGGTGAGTTGATATTTAAACAAGGATGTATCCTGTATTTTAAATAATTAACTCTCTATCCCGTCAGAACTTTCTCTTGTAAGATATACACTTAACAAGTAAACAATAAAATAAGTAACAAAGCGTAGTCTTCATGTATATATATGTGTTAGTTAAATTTAATTAGAATTATTATTGCGCGTGTGTTGCCTACTTTGGTGTTTTATTCTCACCCTTAAGAAATTCGTCAACACACGGGAAAGAGCTTTAATGTGCCATCGCGAGGCGTTATAACGAAGAAATACGATCCGGCTTCACATCCGGAGTCCATCATCTGACGAGAATGATTTCCGGCGTGGCGCCAGCACGCTTGAAATCACTTAGCCTTTACCCTATCATGACGTGCGGTAAACATCAGTAAAATTATACTTCGCTATAAATTATATCTAAACAAATAAAAGTTTTGAACGCAATGTTAAAAATAATGCTTTAATTGCTGCAGATTTATTATCATTATAATCATCATCAGCCTGCGTTAGACCACTGCTGGACATAGGACTTAAGACTTATTTAGTTTTTTGATTATGATACTAACTGTACTACATTTTTGTAGTGAGCCCTTACAATGTCCCACTTCAATTGAGGAAAGGCTCGGTGACAGTTCTAACGTCACGTGTCGGGGTGAGGCTTGTATGAGTTTAGACGTTTCGTACTGAGGCGAGCCGCAGTAAGAGTTTCGACGTTTCGTACCGAGGGGAGGCTCGGTAGTTTTGACGTTGCACATGTAATATTACATTGAATGTCCTAAAATTCGAAAGTCATGTTAAAAAAATTGTTTTACTTCACACTCGAACAATACATATTTAATACAACAAGTTTCCGCGAAACAGTTTTCTTTTGAACATTTGCTCGAGTCTTAATAAATTTTAAATTCAATCATTTTATTATATTATTTACGTTATTAAACTTAAATTTATTTTAAATTAATTTTATTTAGTTTTGAAACGAGTTATTTATCTTCTTACGGTCTTATGTATTCGAAGTTATGCTTCTAGACCTGTGTCTGTGTGAAGCTTCATCTATTACTGAGTTCGCAGGATTGCGAGATCCCTCGAACTTAATGACCAAAATTTTTGAAGAAGTCGCTTAAGGATCATCGACGCTCGGTATACGAACCGAGGCGCCGATGTTCGGTCGAATGTTTAATCGATTGCTAGGGGCGGTGAGAACCGCCCTGGAACCGGTGTATCTCGTGTACGCGGTGTGTTGGTCTCGCCGTGCTCTTGAGCTGTTATCCCGTGTTATATGTGTGTGTAGTATCGTGTGGCGGGACCCTTGGAGGTCCAAATTCCTAAGCCTCCTTCTTCATCTGGGTCTAAGAGTATATTACAGGGACGACGTTTCCTACTAGAGCATCTGGGTCTGCGTGATAATTTGCAGCGCTTACCTTCACAGGGTTCTTTTCCGTTTCTATTCCTTCATAGAATTTTTGATGTTTTTAAAATGAGCGCGTAATGTCGGCATCTTGCAATCGCTGTGCAAGTCGACATTTCTTTGATAAGACTCCGTCCAGTGGCACGCTTAAATTTATTTTGCACCGCTTGTAGTTGATTTAAGTGGTAGAATATATGGGCAAAAGATTGGCATGCATATGCCATTATCGTAATAAAAGTTTGTAATTAAGTGGCATTTTGCTATTTGTGTTGGTAAGATAGAAGAGACGATGCGAAACATGAGCGGCTTTTCTTCTAATCTCTTTGACGTGTCTTTTAAAAGTCATGTTACTGTCAAAGTAACACCTAAATATTTGGCTTTCTTCTCCCAGGGGATCGGTTTGCGATAGAGGTTCGATTGCCCGAATATTTGCCAACATCGAGCATTGTGTGCGTCTGGTTGGGAAGGTGCCTTCTACTCGATTTTGAAAAGAGCGATTCAAAAGGAAACTGTATGATGTGCACAAGCCTGTTAGGCACATTGAAAGAGTATAACTTGTAGAGTAGGCCGTTGTGCCAGACTTTATCGAATGCCTTTGCGACATCGAATAGAACAGCTCCCGTGAAATGGGATCTAAGGCCTGACTTTGTTTTGTTTAGGCCCGTCAGAATGTATTCTGTAGGCGATAAACCTGGTCGAACAGGAGTGTTCAGGACGGAACCCGAATTGTTCGTCTGGTAGGAGGCCATTGGAGAAAACGTAATCCTTTAATCTCGACAAGATTATGCGTTCATACAATTTTCACATGCATTTGAGGAGACTGATTGGACGATAACTTGTCGGTTGGTTAAATGGCTTACGCGGCTTTGGTATGCCGGTAAAATGGCCTCCTTCCATTCGTCAGGAAAGGAACAAGTGGTTAGAAGTACATTAAAATGCACGCTAGTAAAAGGGCCTGGTAAAAGTTTTAATGCGTTATTACTAATACGGTCTGGCCAGGTGCCGATCGGGGTTTGAGACCATAATAATATATTTGATATCTCTCCGGGGTCATTAGTTTTAAGCGTTCGCCCTCTGGTGGTAAGACCGCCTTACGACCGATTTCACGGTCCACCTCCGCTAGATGAAACGTGTCGGTGTGTACGCGAGATGGCGTGCATTGTAACTCTAGTTTGTCCGCTAAGCATTCGGCTTTTCAAAATCATCGAAGGCTAATAAGCCACCGTTAGGACGGGATAACGGCGGAATTGAATCGCGTGAGCCTAACTTTAGATTTTGGGGCGGTGCCAGTAGGCACCATGCGATGGCTCTCTAATTCTTCCGTTAGGTATTGCCTTGAAGTTTCGCGGTGAGTCTTTATGCGTTCTCTAAGCTGAAGTTGTAAATACCTAAATAATGCTTGGTTTATTTCGGACCGATCTCAGACATCGAATGTCGAAAGACAGGCCAAAGTTCCGGAAGGCCGTGACTTTCACCGTTCTCTCGGACTCTTCAATGGCCGATGAGATGTGTGACTTTATGCTGTTAATGGCATTGTTTGCCTGATGTAGATTACAAACTACATCTGGGATGTTTTCACAATTCTGGGGGTTCATTGCCTTGAGTTTGGCCTCAAGGCGATGCCAATCCACTACGGTTTTAGTCATAGGGACCGAACCGGCGCCTTGGCCCAATTTACATAAAACCAGCCTGTGGTCAGAATCTAATTCGTATAGTGTCTCTATCGATACATCATCGAGTGAGACAACCTTTAGAATAACTAGATCTAGGGTGCTAGGTGACCTCTGCTATCTGATGGATATTTAATTGGGGTCTCGGGGCTATTATATAATGTTGAGTACCTCCTC
>JAGSMT010001444.1:0-12155 GCA_029286875.1 Lamproptera curius
TGGGAAACAGGTTTTACCTTTTTTTTTTTAAATTTTTTTTTGCCAAGGTAAATTTAAACAAAAAATTATGACCGAATACAAACAGTATATAACCATTTTGGGCAGTGTAAGGACAACGTGCCTTACAAGAAACCCTTCCAAGTAATATCTTTTGTCATCTTCATTTAATCAAAATATCATGTATTGATCGTTTTATGCGCATTTGATGCAATTTTCCATTTAAACAAGACTATCTTACCTTAAATAAGCTATGAATGTGCCTCGAGAGCGCCGCTTGCCTGGAGGGTGCAACGCCCTAGAGAGCTGATTAGTGTGGTGACGACCTTTCGCTTCCCTCTGAGTCGCAGGATGTTGAAAACGAAAAGGTCCTCAACTCTTTGGTTTTAAACCTGTTCTATTATTGTCAATTTTAAATAATTAAATGTTTTTAAATTGAACTTACTTTAGTCTCTTAATACTTTACGAAGTGCGACGGTGCGGTTCAATTCCATTACATACTCTATCGTTTCGAGCATAACTGGAAATTAAGTTACTGTTTTAAGACAGCACGAATTGCGTATGCAATAGTGTATTTTCATTTTGTTTCAATGTAAATAAAAACATACCAACCCTAAATATATTGCCCATCTAACAGAGATCAATATGACTCTGTTCAGCGTGTAATTTGAGTGAATATATTACAGATTTAAAATGCATGGATGTAGCTCGGCAGCGGTACCTGGTGTAAGCATTGCATGGATTGCTGGTTTAAAATAAATTTAAACTAATTTACTTTTTCCTTTAATTTTTCCTATATGAAATATTAATAGATAAAATGTAAAAAATAAGAAATTTGTAAAACTTACATATTTATTATGGTTTGTCATATTATTTAATTTAATCAATGGCAGTTATAGTAAACCGATATAGTAATGACATGGAGTGAAGCGACTTTCATTTTTTATTTATTTTATTTCAATTTGACAATAGATAAAAATAAAATTTCATTTAGATTAGAAATATAACTTTGACAACAGTTTCAGATGGCGGAATTTTGCTACGATCTGTGCAATAACTTCAGAAACTCACTTTATTTCTCCAACTTCGTTACAGAATATATCGTTTCAAATATTTGAAAACGGAAGAAATGCATGAAGATTAGTGGTAAGGTTTAACGATCAGTTTCCTAATCATTTTATTTATAAAGACTTCTCAAAGGAAAATGCGATTACCTGTTTATGTATTTTACAAAATACAAGTGAAATTGTAAAAAATACGACCGACTTCTCATCATTATCATGTAATAGACCACTGCTCGAATAAGGCCTCCCTAATACTCCCTTTGCATTAGGGTTTGAACGTACTCCCCACCTGGTCCAATGCGGGTTGGTGGGTGAACCGACTTTCTGCTCATTCGACGCATCTGACTTTCTAAATTGGGTGAACGCCAAATTGCCCCACTATAGAAACAACAATAAAATTTGGAGTCCCGCAGGATTCGAAGACCGACCTCGGTTTCTAAAGTACACGCCCAAACCTAGGCTGAGGCGGTTGACCGACCGACTTCTACCAGCGTAAACTAATTGGGTAAGTAAGCAGGTAACAACTTTCTCTCCGTACCAAATTGCGTACCGTTTCTGCATTTAAATCTCGGATAGTTGAAATTAATTTCATCAAGTTGTCGTCTATGACTGTTTAATTATAGGAACTGTTTAAAGCAATTACTGTTATGTAACCAAAGTGTATTATCCTAAATAAGCTTTCAATGTGCCCGATTACAATTTTTAAAAATGTTTTCATTTAAATGCTTAATGTGCGTTATTCTTAAAACATAGATAAATCCTATATACAATCACTATATACAATATATCAATAATAACAATAAAGTCCGCGCTTTATTGTTGACTAATTTTACAGTAAAAAACTATTTATAAGATTGAGGTTTGCCTTGAGTTAAATCTGATCTTAAATCGTTACAATTGTTTTACTCAGGTTCGATAAATAGCTATTTAAGCAACTCTCTACCAGAATATTCAGGGATTATTTTTTTTAATTATTAAATAATGATGAAAAAACATAAGATATTTATTATCTTAAGTACAAAACTTCTAGGATCATGGAACGACAGATGAGACGTTTGAGGTTAAACTGTAAAACTAAAACCAAATTTATTGATATCAAATCCACTAATTTAATGGATTTTAACGTTTTAAAAATTATTTATTCCCGAGTTGATTCTTTCCAGATCCGATCACAAGACTAGTGGTTATGTTTTTTCAATGTTTCGAATAACCGGTCAGGTTTTATTTAAAAATTGACATGTCGTTCGTTTCTTAATTTTAATGTTGTTTTTACGTTTTTATACTCTCGTTTAATTTTTTGAAATTACTATTATTATTATTATTTGATACGTAGATGAACATTAACCATTTTAAAACAAACCAATAAATGCATTCTGGATCATCTTAAAATTTCACATCCCAAATAAAGTTCACAATGGAATAAGACAAACAACTCATTATTCTTAGATATTTTAATCATTAGAAACTCTACAAAGCTTGAGCTATACAGTTTTCAGAAAAGCAAGCCACACCGAATAAATATTTCAATGGTGATTCTCACCATCCTTCGCATTAGCTACTGTTGTTAAATGTTGCTTTGAAACAGTGGATCTGGACAAGGAATGACGGCTGAACTGAAGAATGTCACAGGTGCGCGTAAAAACAAACCCAAGTTCCCCACGTCCCGCAGGGAAGCCAACATCGAAAGGGCCCCGTCTTTTTGGAGTCACGACAAAACATATTTTAAAGCGACTCTAAAACTTAAACCAAAAGATTGCCAATTGTTTGTGAAAAAAATTTTCAAGTACCATTGCAAACTGACGGATTGTGGTCTCTTTAACATTGGACAAACAAAAAGACCAGTAAGAAAGGTAACATAGCTGATGTTAAGCACCACGCTTTAAAGAAATCTGCAATTGCGACCATGTTTGAACAAGCCCAATCATTATATTGATTTGATGAACCAAAATACTGGCTAATGAACATCGATTTATACCAGGATGATTCGGGAAGCAATAGAAATTAAAAAATATCAAATTTTAATAGAGAGGATGGTTGGTCGTTGCCACCTTCCTGGGATCAATAATTTCAAAATTAAACGCAGAGTATAAAAACTTTTGTAAAACAACATTAAAAATTAAGAAAACGAACGACATTCAATTTTTTAAATAAAAACTCGACAGTTATTCAGAAACATTGAAATACAGACATATACCAACTTAGTCTCCCGTGATCATGGATGCTGGAAAGATCCAAACGTCAGGAATAATATATTTTAAATGAAAATCCATAAATTAGTGTTTGATATGTATCCTAATCCGTAAATAAAAAATAATCAAATTTTGACTTATAATATATATATGGTTTAAAACATCCGTAAAAGGAAAATTTTGATAACTAAACATGTTATTTGTTTATTACTCAGTGTCGTTATCTAACGTCCAAACTATTTGTGTGGTTTCTGAAATGTTCGTAAAAACGAAATAACGCAGAATTGTAAACTGGAATGGGCGCGCCGTCATTCTTCCTCATCGGTTATCGGTTCTCGAACAACATATAATTGAATGATTCTTAAATAGCGCCTCGTACTGGCAATCGCAGTGTCGACCCGTTACAATTGTCAACAATTACAATACAATTACAATTAGGTCGGTGGATGAATGGTAAGGGATCGTTCTAAGCGATTATGGAGGGTTTTGCTGCAGTGTATGAAAATGAATAAATATTCTATAATTATCTAATACTACTTATTATAAAGACTAAATTTAAAAGGTTTACTTAAAATTTAGGATCAGTTTTTTATTGGTACATTTATTAGAAATTATATTTAACTTTATAGTGAATAATGCTAAGATATAATATCAAAAATATTAGAAGGCTCTCAATTTATACATAATAAAGTGCAAATACGACAAAAGTACCGGTGGTGGTGGTGGTAGGTTTTACCGGTGGTAGGTCCCCTGTTTACAGCAGACCGTCGGTGGGTGCCACCCCTATTTCTGCCGCAAGCATAGTGTGAAACCTGCGCGTTCCGGTTGAAGGGCACCAGCAGCTATTTACTGGGTAAACAAGACTTAACCCTATTTACGGTAGGCGCGTCGGCGATACCACTGGTATTGTCAAGTCTAGGTGTCGGTGACCACTTCTCATCGGTGCCGACTGCTCGTCGCCTCTATGCCATAAAAACAAAAATGGTTTCAATGCAGGTTGTAAACAACTTTTACTTATCAAATAAAATTACTTTGGTTTTATCGCGTTTATTTACATTTTAAATTCGACGTTTCTAAAACTTTCCAGCGGCCGTGGTCACGGGTAGTCTACGTAAAAATTTATTTAATAATTAATTTCGCCAAAGCAATAGAAATAATAATATTAGCTTCTCTCTATATTATTAATCATACATTAAAATACATAGTCATTAACTAAATGTTTTAATGTAAACTAAATTAATATAATTTAAAAGTACATCTTAGTTCACATTAAAACATTTATATTAAATATATATATTTTTTTATTCATATATTATTTATTTAACAAAATTTACAGCTATTGGTCAAGATATTTATGCTTTATAGCACTCAATAAATTACCCTATTCCTTAAATCTTTATTATCCTTTGAGAATACAATAAATATAAAATGACTGGCGGGAGTTGGGTATGCTTCATAAAGTCCGTCGCATATTCAGGCTGAATAGAAAACGACCCAATTGAGTACGATTCATTGTGCACAATATTTGCTGATTGTAATTATTGAAGCTCCCGGATTGATTAGAACAAGTTGTGTTTCTCTACGTGATTGTCTACCGAATATCACTTAAGCTCAATGTTTGAGTTCATGGTTTTATAAGAGGTGTAAGGAAAGGTTGGGCATTGTTTTCAATGGTTTTAATTTAAATTTATGTTTTTTCAAGCGTCTTATGTGTAAAATTTTTCCAGGTGATCGGACTATTGGAATTGTGTAGAAATTACTACCCAATTCCAAATTCTGCCACAGAGCAATGTATTTAAACATTACTGCCCTCAGTTTCTGGGGCACCGTAGCCAATGTAGTAACCTGGTTAACGGACGTAATATCTAGTATCTCAAGTCAACAAGCAATTTGTGGCGTCTTAGCTACATTTCATATAATATAACGTATTATTTTCCATTAGAGTAAGTGCTTGTCTGTCTGAAGGAATTGGAAATCATCATTGTTTGCTCGCACCTTGTACTATAATATCTTCAATGTAATTGGCTAATCCTAAAATAAATTAAGCACCATAGTCAGATTTGACTAGTAGGACATTATAATTAGTGAAAAACAGAGAAATTGAAACCTAAATGACGGACTTTAGTAACAATTTTGCCAATATAAGCGGTGACAACGTGCCCTCTGCTGAAAATACCCCGTGAATTCTGCCACGGCATTTAAAATCTCAATATATTTTAAGGTATTATCATCATCATCATCATCATCAGCCTTTGATGTCCACTGCTGGACATGGCCTCCTCTAATACCCCTATCCATTGGAGGTTTTTGGACCGTATCCCACCACGCTGGTCCAAAATCGGGTTGGTGGGTGGACCTTTTCACATGCCCATCCGACGCATGGATCATCTTACTTTTCAGACAAATGGGTTATCGGCCCGTGCCTAACCAAAACAACAATGAAAATTTGTTGAGTCCCCGCAAGTTCGAACCCGACCTCCAGTTCAAAAGCACACCCTATACCACTAGCAGCGGAGAGGCAGTTAAATATTTTTAATCAAAATATAGTCTATGACCTTGTATTGCAAAGATGATTTTTTTCTTATGCTGTACTTTATTAAATTTAAACTAATATCTTAAAATAGATCAGAATATATCGGATTGTAATATTTTTAGAATGTTTGTGATTAATTCCTATTTTGGATTATTCTTTAAACTGAATTATCTCTCATAAACTTTATTGTAGGCCATTTTAAGTAGTACAATTATGTAGAACTTAGTTTACATCTATATCTTACAGTTAACCCCGCGTTTGCAATTTAATCATATAAGAGTGTGATTTTTGACGCCGTAATTTTCCTAATTTCTTAAAGATCTATATCTTAAACTTTCACAAAATTATTAAAATAGTATCTCTTTATTTTGGAAAGTTGGCCAAAGAGGAAATTTTAATGCATTTTTTTGTTCTTTATATTAAAAAATGTATTTTAAATGAACCGTTCAAGACAAAGCCATGAATTTTTTGTTTTCATTAGCAGATATCTAAAAAAAGAAGCAATATTTTTAAGTTGATCATTTACACAATTAAACTCGTTCATATTACTTCATCCTATTTTAAGTTGCATTTTTTTTGTAATTTGAATCAATGAAGTTAGCTCCCTTTAAAAGAATATAAAAAGTTGCAGAAATATTAGTACAGAGGCTCTGAGGCCGTAATGGGTTAAGTCTTGCCGGTAGCTATTTCTCTCTCAGTAAATTTTATCAGTTGTGCTTTGAAAATATTTTTAAAGATATCCCGGATATTAAGGTCCAGTATAAGTTTTGATGGCAACTACGCAACAGATTTTGAAGCAGTTTCTTTTGTAGAGTAGTAAAAGAGAAAGTTGCAATGTATAATATTGTCGCAAAACTGATATTGTAAAGGTTTTTTATGTAATGTTGAAAATGATCTTTTTTTTTGCACTAACATTGCTCAGCAGCGCCGGCTGAATAGCACGAGATTAATAAAAAAAAATGTAATACAGTATGAAAAACGTTAAAATGGCCAGCAAAAATCTCGATGGTAAATGTCACTTAAGGATTATCACAATAACCATATTTTATTCCTTACATTTTACAGGCAAAAAAATTGGATGAGCTGTTCTAAAGGTCGAAGCCGGAACAATTAGACAGACAAAAAATTGTTTAGCTATATGTATCGGTTAAATATCACAGATGATCAAATAAAAAGGTTATTTTGTTGTTACAAAGAGGCAATTAAAATTTATTATATGTGTAGATGAGCATTGAAGCCGAAGAAGCGAAGGGTTGCTAGCAAATAAGAAATTTTTATTCTGGCATGTTAACAATGTAGTCATAGAATCTTGTTAAAAAACTAAAGTTATAGGAAATCTAAAATACACTTTGCAATAGTTTTTACACACACATCTACAAGTGTGTTACATTGAAAAAAAAAAGACACTAAAAAAACCTTGTATTTCCTAAATATTTTGTATTTTTAAAGGCCTTTATAAAGTTATCATGTGTCATACAAAAACCTGTGACTGTGATTTAGTATCGTTTCTATCCTCTTTTCTTTTTCTCTTCAAACTTCCTTTTTATGTTACCTCGTTGCATTGCTCCTAGCACTTATATTAAGATAATTCTCTTTTTAAACCTAATTTATTCGCTGAATACTCTTTTAAACACTGTTTAGTTTTAAAATCGGTTAAAACTGTTTATTCGATGTTGAGTAATCAGTATTTTTGTAACTATGTTTCTTAACTGCTTTAATGTTTAAAATGTAGGTTATTTTAAAATAAATGGTTATTTACAGGATAAAATAAAGAAACGCGCCGAGTTTCTTTCGCCGATTCTTTTCAGTTCAGATGTACCGTATTCCAAACCGGTTGTAGCGTCCTTAACAATTTATAAACAAGTGTAATACTTCTTTATTGAATAAAAATATTTGAATCAGATAAATGCAATTGGTTGCATGTAATATTAATTGTTATTTTAACATTGTCCATTCCATGAACTTTGAAACGTAAATTTCTTAATGGTGGCAGACAACTTGAATTTCCGTTATCAAGGAAGTCAAAATAGTGATGATATCGTTATATATTGTATGATTTTGGAATCGGTCAAGTTTTGATATAAAGTTTTTGATTTTTATTTGGAAGTGCTTTATCATCCTCATATGTAAAAAAATGTGGGTTCATTTATTTGTTAAGTAGCGTGAATATCACATTGGATAACGCCTGTACTGTAATAATAGATTGACCAGGTGTTTATTGCTACAAAGTAATAAAGCCATGCGACTGAATAGGGTACAAAGGAATGCTGTTTATCGTGTTAATTTGTCATTTAAATAAAATAATAGAACGTTTATTATGTGTTATTTTCTGTTATATGTTTGGATAGCCTGGTAAAATTACTTAATGATTCAAGTAGGCTTGCTAAAGAATCCTCTAATTATTTTAAATGATTGAAGCATTTAATAAATAGGTACAAATTTATGTCAATATCGAATATTGAGTTGAATTATGTTAGTTGGTGGTCACGTCATCAAATTTGTTTAAAAAAAGTCAGCATATTTGTTGCAAATAAGAAAACACACAATATTAAATTATAATTTATTTATTTATCTAAGCCAAGGCTGACATGTTCTTATGTAATCGTGCTTTTACATTAAAGGCCAGACTAATGCTTTTCATAAGTAAGCCCGATAGCCCACAAACTCAAAAGACGGATGGCTAAACAAAATGTACATATACCAACACAGAAACAAATTACTTACCTTTCTCAGTCTCCGTGTAAAGTGGCTGGACATTTTAGATGTCAACGCTGTAACGGCCTAATTGGCTTCTGTGAATAGATTTTATAATTAATTATTCGTAATTATCGTCAACTTTTCTTTTGAACGAATTTCAGCAACAAATAAACATGTTCCGTCATGAAACCAGACTAAAAATTATTTTCCATAACGTGTGTTACATCAAATGTGAATAATGGAAACGAAACAGAAAGGTTTTGAAATCCAAACACACCTCAAGTTAAATATATTAATGAAATAATGTAAAGGGTGTATACGAATTTCATAAAACTAGTACAGTGTAGTATAGTATAATTTACGAGGGCTTATTGAGACATGCCTCCGCAACTTTGTGGTAAGGGCGTGTGCTTTAGAAACCGAAGGTCGTGGGTTCGAATCCTGGGAGGACTCAACAGATATTCATTGTTGTTGCCTAGTTGGTTAGTTCAATTTGGGTCGATCACCCAATTGTCTGAAAAAGTAAGATGATCCACGCGTCGGACGGGCTTGTAGAAGGTCGGTACACCCACTAACCCACATTGGACCAGCGTGGTCGGATTCGGTCCAAAAACTAAAAGAAAAAGCATGCCATTGAAAGCCTGTGTTTTGAGTGAAACACAGACTGGCGATGATGATGTTGATTGAGATATGGCCGTAAATTAGCTGTTGAGTATTCGGCATAAAAGTTTTAGCGAATTTTAATATATTTCTCTTTATATATAATTCTTTGTATGTATAAACATTTTGTCTATAAAATTATATAAAACAAGTTGTAATGCAATAAAAGCAAGTAAAATTTTAATAAAAAATATTGTTAAATAGGACCATTGTTAAATAGGAGGTTCTCAATTCGGAACGTATGTTTTTTGACCGAATACCCAAAAGAAGGAAGGGCACAACTGGTATGTTTTTTTATTATAATTTATGTAGCCTCGTATCTCGGCTCCTAGGGGTCCAATTTTGTTAATTCAATTTTTAAATGATACATATACCTCTGATTAGTCTCATTTTTAGTAGCAGCCTAATAGATCTCAATTTTGTGCATTATATAGCGAACGCTGCCAAAACCGTAAAAGATAGACTTAAATTATGTTTCACGTAATTGCATTTCTTAAACTGGTCTATTATGAAGTCTGCGAGCGCATATAACTATTTTATGTTTAAAGCTCATTTAAGGTTATATAGTTTAAGTTCACGCATTTAAAAAAACTCTTCGTTCTATTTGAATTATACATGGCATTAAAATGTCTTGCATTATAATTAAACTAACACGATAAAAGATATAAGAGATTTGAAATGCAGTGGCAGAAATTGCGCGGTAGTTTCTTGCAGAGGGCACGTTGTAACCCAAAATGGTTATGTACAGTTGGAAGTTATATTTTTTGATTAGAATTTTACTTGTGTACAAATGTCAACGCTGTATAATATTCATCATCATCATCATCATCAGCCTTTGATAGTCCACTGCTGGAAATAGGCCTCCCCTAATCACCCTATCCATTAGGAGGTTTTTTGGACCTTCCACCCTGGTCCAATGGCGGGTTGGTGGGTTGACCGACTTTTACATGCCATCCGATGCAGGATCATCGTACTTTCAGACAAATGGGTGATCGGCCCAATTGCCTAACCAACTCGGAAACAACAATGAAAATTTGTTTGAGGTCCCGCAGGATTCAACCCCGACCTCCGGTTATAAGCACGCCTATACACTGGCTACGGAGCAGTTTATATAAGTATTAGATATAAATAATTTATAATATTTATCTTCAATATATCATTTTTACTAACTGCTTTACGAAATTAAGTTAGATTAAGATACCTCTCTTTATTTATATTTATGCAATATATAGGTCACCTAAGCCTGATATTTTTTTTATTATTTGAAAAAAATCTATTTAAAATCGTGCAAGACAAATAAATAGTTCAAGTTTTATATGACATATTTTGAAGCTGCCTATACCTTACCAATTAACTTACAAAAAATAGTTTGCATGACGTTATCTATGCTATTTTTGCTTGATGATATATTAATAAATAAAATTATAAATTCAAATTCAAATATCTTTATTCAATATAAAGTTTACACTTCCTTTTGATTGTCAAACACTACCACCGGTTCGGAAAACCAGAAAAACTCAGCAGGGCTATTTTTATGTCATCTTTAAAAATAACGAACAATTTTATTTGTATTCACATTCATAATTTTGAAACAGGACCTGGGCAGGCATTCCATTACAGGCTGTGTTTCATTTAAAATTCATTAATATCATAATAACTTTAACACATAAACGTTCCTTGACTTACCTTTTAAATTTTTAATAGTTAAATTCTGAACGTTTACTTGGTTTTGTTGAAAACATATACATTGTCCCATAAAATCTTACTTATTCTTGCAGTCTAGTTGCTGCAAAATTAAATTATTTGTTCCTTTCTATGTTATTGCATCACAATATCTTGGAAATCATCTCTATTTTTGCACTACATTAAATTTTCAAATATGTGTGAGAACTAACGGTCATTATTTTATTTCAGTGAACAACTTTCTTAATGATTCTTTGGGGCCCAGGTTATAGGAACTGCACAATTGCGCGTTTTTGGAGGACAAGATCGTTTAATTCTGCCGCATTTCCCCAGTAGAATGCCTAAGACATAATACTATGAAAAACTAAAATATATAAACGACTGCTCCACATCGTTATAATCTAATTCTTTTCACTGCGTAAGCTGCAGAGCAGTTTCTTGCTAGCCTATTAATATGAGGCATTGTAGTTTGTTTCGTTATTCCTAGAAACGTTGATTCAACTCGTCTAACCCTCCCATTTATAACCACTTCAAATTTACAAGCTTCAATTAGGGGTCATGGATCTTCCCATTTTGTTTTCCTTTGGTTTTAATAGCCAGTTATTAACACTAAACCAATTCACTCTCTAGAAATATTATTTACATCGTCATTTATTGACGTATGTCGTTATTTAAAATCAGGGGTATCATCTGCAAATAATCTATCTCTTCAACTATTTTTCCACATGGTAAGTCGTTTATATAAATGGAAGAAAGGCCAGAATGGATCCTTGTGGGACCCCCCATATTTACCAGGGCCCAGGGATCTTTTAGCATTCAAGTCAACCCTCTGAATTCGATGGCTCAAGTACGAAGACAGAAGGGTTGGTCGTATTCTTATACCATAGTGACGTAATTTCCTGACCAGGGTCTCCTGGTGTACACAATCAAAAGCCTTTTTGAGATCACAGCAAATGCCTAAACATCTTGTGATGCTTTAAACCTCAAAATGTGCACGGCCTGATGCCTGCGTCGGTTGTTGAGCGACCCTAGTGAATCCATACCACTGCTTAATAGAACTTAAAGGTGATAGGTTTATTTCGATGTAATATCACCTCACCTCAGCAATATTCAATGTAAGTATCAGAAGGGGCGAGTTTCCGCCTAATAAGCATAAAATTATTCCGATATTTAAATCGGATGTAATATGGACCTAATAACTTCGGACCAATATCTATCCTCCTCTCTTGTAATTATTTTAAAACTCTTTACTAAATCAATTAGTTAAACATTTCAATCGTAATTGCCTTTTTAAATAGCAAGCAGTATGGTTCCCAGGGGTCAACCCACCCA
>JAGSMT010001445.1:0-11416 GCA_029286875.1 Lamproptera curius
CCTCTCGGGCCTCTTCCCCGGTGTTGGGACACCCGGAATCCCTTTTAGGGCCGTGCCGGAACAAACACCGGCTCCCGGGCCCCTCGGGCGGCGGGCACCCTCTTGCCCGGCCGCCCGGGCTCCCATTCAGGGGAAGGTTGCGCGGGACGCCACTCTTCGCGCCCTCCCCTTCTGCGGATAAGAGGGCCTCCGGCCTCCTTCCCTTTCCGGGCCTCCTTCCAACCATCCGTCCTCCAAAAAGCGGAAACCCCCATTTTGTCCGGCTCCTGCGTACTACAGCGGAAGCGAGGTCGTCCCCCCTGCGCTCTCGGCGTTGCTCGAAGGGACCCCAGCGCGTCTGGGCCGTCTCTTCGGCACCCGCCAGTGGTGGCACTCCTCTGGGCTCCTACCCCACCCAACAGGTACCTCCCAAAACCCGTGTCCCGAAAAGACCCGTCGCGCGGAACGTTGAGACCTTCCACTTTCTAGCCACCCGAACGGGGCGTAAACCTTTGTTTGACAGCCGGCGCGGGTGCTCCACCCAGCTCCTCCTGTTCAGGGCCATTTCTCTCTGCCCCTTATCTCTTCCGGCTGGCTAAAGCCCCGAGACCTCCCTCCTCGCCAGAAGAGTGACGCGAGGATTTCTTGCCGTCTGTCCCAGGGCAAGGCCAGCACAGGCACGCCGCCTCGCCGGAGATGGTCCGGTGCCCCGCCCGGATCCGCCAACACCCTCGGGTTCTCCTTGTACCGGCTCTCCTTTGGAGGTGTCAGCCCCACCCAGGTGCCCGCCAGGACCATGGACCTGACGACTCCGGGCGGGCGCGACAGGCTCGGGTCCTCCAGTAGGAGGCAGTCTGCCGAGGCGCTGCTCTCGCCACTCTGGGCGCCAGGCGCTCAAAAAGCCAAAACCTCCATCCGGTCAGGACTGGGCCGGAATTTCATCGTCGAGCGAGCGTCGACGCGGACCCCAAACGGCTATGTGGGTCGCAGGTGGCGCTTCCGGGCCCGGCAAAATAAAGGCCTCGGTTTTCAGGCCCCCTCTGGTCCTACCGCCGGATGCAGATGCGAGCGACCCGGCGTGGCGAGAATCGCAGCCCTGCGGTGGTGCCCACGGCGGTGCGAGTGTCGTCCGCGCGTGGCGTGACACCCTCGGTTTGCCGCCGAACCAATCAAACCGTTCCACAAAGCGGTCACACCGACCCTTGGAACTCCCGACACCTCGATGGTCCGGGCCATCCGGCACGGGCCTCGCACGTCGATGCGACGTAGGCCCCGATCACCTTTGCGGGTAGGGCCCCGTGGTATCGGACGCCTCCTTTGCCGGCCCAGGGCCAGGTGTTAAATGCGTTGGCGTGCGGTGCACCGCCACCCTCACCCGGACATCCGCATCCGCGTCAGGACCTGACACGGCCCCGATGAACGGTCGACCGGCCCTGCGGAAACATCTGACACTCCGCCAGATTTGGCCGACATTTTCCGGTGCTGGACGTGCGTCCCACGATTCTCCAAAGAGTTTTCCCACCGTCCCGCACGTCGGCCTGTGAGCGGAGGGCGAAGTCCCAGGACGCCCTCACTTGGATGAGACGAGTCGCCTGTCTTCCACCTCTGTGGTATTAGGCTTGAGCCAGACGGGGCATCGCCCCTCCTCTGGGCTCCAGGGCGTCCCCTAGGGCCAGCGCCAGACCGTCCGGAATGCCATGGACCCGGGCGGTCGTTTTCCTCATTTGAAGGGCCGCACCGCTCTCCGGGGGACTCGCGCTTCCGGAACTGGGTCGACCCTCCTTCCATTTGGGACATCCAGAAGTGTGTGCTCCCTTGCTGTGGGAATAAAGCCTCCGATCGCCGCTACCCCTGCGGCCGCCAGACTCTCCATGAGTGGGGGCCCAGGACGACCTATTCCCCATTTGTAGCCGCCCCACTTTCACTTCTGGCCGCCAACCTCTCTCTAGCCGCGGCGATCGCCTCGCTATTCCCCAGAGCCTCCCTCTGAAAGAGGCGACAATTCGGCCTCAGGGCCGGGTCCTCCCGTCTCACGACAACCGGGTGGACTGGCGCCTGCCACGATGCACTCCTGCGCATGGCGTTTCAATTCCACCAGTACACCCGGCGTTTAAAAACTTTGGCCCCGGGACATCGACGCGTCCCAACCTGCGACATTGCGTCCCAACCATTGTGCCTCCCCTCCCATCGACAATTTGGGGCCGAAACCCGACGCCTGTCCGCCTCCTCAGCACTCTCGGTCCGGCTCCGGGCCCACCTGGGGCCGTCGTCCCTCGGGTCCGGCCAGGGCCGGTATGGGTTCTAGGGCGGAGACCCGGATCCGGATGTAACGATGATCAACGGGTCTCGACGCCCGTCACCTTCAGCCTGATTCCGGCAGCCAGGGCGGGGCTGGCGGACATCGTTATCGACCGCCCTGGACTCGAACGTTTACCGAACCCTGTTTGACCGAAATGACCTCCGGGCCACTCTCAGTGTCCTTCCCCGCGGTCTGCCGAGGTGAACCAACAGTGATTTGGCGTTGAGATCCCCCGACCAGACGGGAAGGTCCAGGAAACGGATCGGTGACCCCAGTCGTGTGCCCTCAAGTGGCGAGAGATCTGTTGGGAGAAAGTACGCTGGAAACGACAACAATTTCTCCCCAACAGGCCAAATAACCTGAACCTTTCTTCCGTCCCTCGGTTGAGGACCCGCAGCAGTCCCGCAGACCACTGCCGCGTGTCGGACGGTCCCGCCAGGTTTACCGGGAACGTAATACAGTTCCCGACACTCAGCCCTAGAATCGACCTGCCCCATGCTCTGAAACAAGGTCCTGAATCGGCGCAGTGGTTCGGTGTCCAGGATGCTCACGTAGCCATCTTTTTCGACGGCCAGAGTCCCTCCAGCCGGCGCTGGGCTGGACCCTGCTGCACCGCCTTCCTCCGCCTCCGTCAGGAGGGGGGTTGAGCCGCACTGCCCAATTTTGCCAGCCGGTTTGTTAGCCGCGGCGCACGGGATGCGTCGGCCGGCCTCCCAGCTCTGCCTGGTGGCCCTAGCCAATCGGTACCTGCTGCGGTCGACGCCCGTTGACACTGCTCCCGCTCGTGCCTGTTCAAGGCACCGGAGGCAGGCAATCGGACGCGCCGCAGCGGTTCGACCGCCCGGCACCCGCCTAACTCCTGCCAACCCAACCTGGCCCTAACCACTTAACCTCCCGACAACTAACCTAACTAACCTAACCTAACCTAACCGTCTCGTCGACTTCTTTGGGACGCCACGCTTTTGAAACGCTCCGCGTTCAAAATTCTAAAAGTGGTATTAAAGTGAAAGTGACAAGTGTTATATGTCGTTAGATGCCGCTGTTTTGCCCTATCGGACAGTAAATAGTTTCAATAAGTGAAAAAGTTGGAAAAGTTGTGGAGAAAACTTTTCAAACCAGTTTTGGCGTGCGGCGCCATTTTAAATCCTCGACCCTCCTTTCTTGTTTGATTCGAGACTCTTGGGCCCCACGTCCTGTGAGTTTCAATTTTCCCCAGAAAACGCGGCGGAAAAACAAAACCACGTGGCACTGCCCTGCAAACCAAGACTTAGCGCATTACATGCAGCTACGGATAAACACGGAGTGGAGCCAGGAGCCGTTTTCGGATCAGGAAAAGGTTTAGTGGAAGCCGAGATATAGACTATAGAAAAAACATAACCTCAAAATTTAACTTCAAATAATTTTAATTCGTAAATTTAAGCGACAACGCACTAGTTTTTTATTAGAATCCTGTAGAACTTTGCATTAGCTATAACATATACAAATTTCAGAATTTTTGAGTAACAATTGGCCAAGTTATAAGCAAAAAACACAAAAATTCATACAGATTTGACGTAATTTCAAACTTTTTTTCACTTTTTTGTCTTAAGTAAATTTTTTATTTTTATATTTTTATATTATTAAAGGCCCAAAATAAATGCTCGCACAGTAATAAATTTTAATATTAGAATCACCGATCCAAAGTTATAGCTAATTCAAATTTTGTAAAATTTCACTTTTTAAAATTGTTATAATTCAAAATTCTATTGCTTTTTTATTAATATTATTATCTTTAATTGTTAAACTATATACACTTAATAATATCTGTAAGTTTCAAAAACCGTCAACTAATTAGTTTTAGAGATATTTAATTTTTATAAAAAATCTTAAAAATTTATTTTCAAAATTTAACCTGCCAACATCCTCCCTTTATCCAACCAAGATCTATTAACGTATAATTTGTATTTATTGACTCTGCTGCATATACCTCCAACATGATCGGAGCTGACCACACACAGGCTGGCGCAGAAAGCCCAGCAGAGCAGGTTACACAGGCGCAAGGTAGTCGTTTTAGTGACCGGACAGCAGAGGCGAAGGCCTGCCTATGCAGAGCCAAGACGCAGATCAATGCTAGCCGGAACACTAAGACCGAGATTAAAACGCCGTGTAGAGTGTGAACGCTTACCAACTGGTGAAGGATCGAACTGCTTTAAAAACCGCTGGAAAGACCAGATCAGCAGGCCACACTAGCACCGATGACGCCACAACGACGGTCGTGTCGACCAACACTGGGTGGCTAATAGAAGAGAACAGCAGGCTGTTGCACAGTCAAATGCAATTATACATGACTGAAAAGGCAATCAATTCGCACAAGGTGACCATGCAAGAGACAGCACCTATCTGCGTGACGGCCAATCATAGCGAGAAGTCGCCACGCAGGCACACCACGCTGCACTCAATGGTGGTCACAGAAAAATCAGGTATAGACACAGGGGAGGAAATATTGGGGAAAATTCGCAACGCGATCGACGCCAAAGAGGGCTGGGTGACGGTCCAAAGGGTGAGGAAGGCGAAAGACCAAAAGGTTATCATGGGTTTTGGCACTAAAGAAGAACGCACAAAAGCGAAGAGCAGACTTGAAGGGAGATCTGCGGACCTCATCATCGAGGAAGTGAACAATAGAGACCCGCTTCTGATTCTCAGGGATGTCATCAAGGATAATTCCGACGACGATATTGTCAAAGCCCTGTGAAATCAGAATCGGGATTCTTCACGACCTTGACGAGGAGAAAGGGATCTCTATCAAGTATAAAGGAAAACAAAAACCCTAAACCACCCATGTAATCATCAGTGTCTCTCAACAGTTGGCAGAGGTCGCAGTGGCTGGAAGGGTTCCATCGACCTTCAAAGTGAGGCCGAAGACCAGACGCCATTGGTCAGTGCACGTTACGGGCTACGGCCGAAGCGTTCTGCACTGAAGTCGACGGATCTTTGCGGTCACTGTGGCGCCCCATGAAGTCGAGTGTCCTGACTCCCAACGAATAAACCCCAGGTTGCCAAACTGTGTCCGTTCAAGGTGGACGACAAGGCGCACAATCGTTCAGCCAAGACTGTCCGATACGACGGAAATGGGACGAGCTGGCCCGCTCTGCACAGCATATGGCTGGGCGGCCAGCACGATCCTCTGGCGTATGGGAATCTGGTGAATGAACAAGGGCATTGATGAGCACTGTTATACGACATATAAAATACTGTATACTGTAAATAAATATGTTAAATATAAAAAATAGATACTAAAATTCTATAACTTGTATAAATATAAAACGTGTAACTAATAAGATAGAATAGGAACATAAATTGAAATTGTTATACAAGATAAATATAGGCAAATTATTATAATAGACTTAAGAAAAATTAATTCAAAAATTGTTTACAATAATTATAAGGTAGATTTAATGAAATTGTCATAATAGTTTAAGAATATATAAAAAAATAGTAAACAAGTAGTTATAAGATGATATAAGAAAATTGTAATATTAATCAAGATAAAAACCGAAATGCAAAATTGTATACAAGTAGTTATAAGATATATATAAGAAAATTGTAATACTAGACCTAAGATAATAATTGAAATGCAAAATTTTATACAAGTAGTTATAAGATAGATATAAGTGAAAATTGTAAAATAAGATGTCGTTATGTGGTTTTGCTACATGTTTACCCAATGTTTTAAAATTGAAATAAATAATAAAACAAAAAGATGAGCAGATTAGAATAGAGTAATGTGGCTGAATCCACCAGAAAAGTTGTGATAGATGAAGAATGTAAGAAAGACAAAGTATGAAGAATGGAAGTACGAGAGGAATGATCACGAGAACTGGAAAGAAAGTATCAGTAAACCAGGCTCCGATATGTTGGAGGTAGGTCCGAGAAAAAAAAAAAAAAAAAAAAAACCAACCTAACCCTAACCCAACCAACCTAACCTACCTGTCCTAACCTAACCTAACCAACCTAACCTCCTAACCTACCTAACCTACCTTTTTTTTTTTGCCGTTGGAAAAAATCCGGTTAGGTTCCGCCAAAGTGAGGGCAGCGAGGGATATGTGGGGCCCCGGACCAAGATGGAGGGCCGTATCCCACTAAAACCAACGGTTGTTCCTTTCTCATGTCGCTGTAGCCGGGCCGCGGGCACTGATTACAGGTCTTCGCGGCCCCGCGCGGCGCCCTCTCGGCCTCTACTCTCCGGGTGTGTTGGGACACCGAACGTCGCTAGGCGCCGTGCCGACAAACAGCACGGCGCCCCTCTTGAGCCCCTTCTCTGGCGGCGGGCACCCTCTTGCCGGCCGGCCCGGGGCTCAATGTCAGGGAAGGTTGCGCGCGTACGCCACTCTTCCGCCCGGCCTTCTTCTGCGGATAACCAGGGCGGCTCTCCGGCCTCCTGTCTCTTTCCCGGGCCTCCTTCCGGGCCATCACGTCCTCCCAGAAAGCAAAGGACGGCGCCCACCGACCTTTCGCTCTAAGCATCCTGCACGTCTCCTGCGGAAGGCGAAAGGTCGTTCCCCTGACCTTACGCAGCTCTGGGTTACTCGACCCGGGTTGGGCCTCTTGGCGCGTGTTGGGGTTCTTCCGGCACGCCAACGCCACAGTGGTGGGCCTTTCCTCCTGGGCTCCCCTCCGGCCCGCCAGCACCCAGGTACCTCCCGGAACCGTGTCCCGGGGAACCCGTCCGCGCGGAATTTCAGAATGCCTCTTAACCACCTTTGGAACCAGGCCGTTGGTTCTATGGTTTGACGGCCAAAGCGCGGGGTGCCTTCCAACCGCAGCTCCCTCCTGTATTCAGGGCCCAATTCCTCTCTGCGCCCCCCTTTTTCTTCCCAGGGCCAGCGTAAACCGGACCTCGCCTCCTCCGCCAAAGAAGAAAGTGACGGAAGGTTTCTGCGTCTAGGTCAGGGCGAGGAGCCAACCATCAGGCACGCCGCCTCGCCGGAAGATGGTCCGGTGGTCGGCCCGGATTCCCAACACCCCCGGGTTCTCTTTTAGCACAGCCGTTTCTCCTTTTGGAAGGTGTGGCCCCGGAGTTCCCCCATGCAGGACCATGGACCTGAGGCCCGGCGTACGGGGCGGCGGGGGAATGCCGGGTCCTTCCGGTGGGCCCAGGGAGGAACCTAACCCTAACCTAACCCTAACCTAACCTAACTAACCAACCTTTTTTTTTTTTACCGTGAAATGCCTAATACCCGTCCTCCGGGGCAAAGACGGGTTTTCGGACTCGCCCGCTAAAACCACCACGTTGTTCCTTCCCGACGCTTTTGGGGTGGGGTCCCAGGAAACTTTGCCACTTATTACACCGGCGCTGTGCCAGGCAGCCCCATCCCGGGCCCCGGCCATCTGCCCTCCCTCTGGGCGCGTCGGAACTTGGCGCGCCCTTCGTCTCCCCCTTAGTTGGGTAACAGCTCCCGGAGTCTGTTCTCGGAAAATGGGGCCCAGGGTTCCCTAAACAAGGACCCTCCCAGCCCCCCGGCGGCTCCAGGATGTTGCAACTCCGCCGCTGGCCCTTTCGGCCGCGAAGGAGGCGATCGACGCCATTCCGAATGTCCCCCTCCCTCCCGGCCCTCCACACCCATCGGCGGTGCGGCCCCTGGGCCCGGAGGATAGGGAGGGCCTTCCAAGGTACGGCACTCCCTTCCCCCGACTCCTCCCTTGGGTTGCGGGGGCAGGGAAGGGCAGCCACCTCCTCCCTGCAACCCGTCCTCCCCCTTAAGGCGCATCCAAAGGCGGGCTTGGAGGGCCCTTGGGGCAACCCTCCTCCACAACCCGGCCCCACACCCAGGCCGGGGTTCTTCACCCCGCGGCCCGGGCCCGCCGGGTACTGAAGGCCCGCTGCGGCAAAGCGGGAACCTTTCGGGGGCCTAACTTCCTTCCTAACCCTAACCTAACCTAAACTTCTTTTTTTTTTTGCCGTTGGAAAAATCCAAAGCTTCAGATTCCCCCCAAAGTTGGGGGGCAGCAGGGATATGGGGCTCCCCGGACCAAGATGGAGCCAGCCGGTTGCCCCACTAAAAAACCAACGGTTGTTCCCCTCCTGTCCTTTAGCCCGGGGCGGCGCGGTTCAGTCATCCGACCCCCGGCCGCGGCCAAGGCCCTCCTCAGGCCTCTTCTTTCACCAGGTGTGTTGGGACACCGGAACCCGTCGCTTACAGGCGCCGTGCCGGGAACAAACAGCACGGCGCCCCTCGGCCCTTCTCTGGGCGGGGGCCCCTTGCCGGCCGCCCAGGGGCCTCCGGGTCAGGGGAAGGTTGCGCGTCGCCCTTGCCACGCCCTGGGCTGGCCCTTCGCGGATGGCCGGGGCCCTCGGCCTCCTGTCCCTTTCCCGGCCCCCCCAGGGATCCTCCTCGCAAAAGCGGGACGGCGCCCACGCCTTTGCTCCTCCTATCCCTGCATTTGGGCGGGAAGGCGAAAGGTCGTGCCCTTTTTACCACGCAAAGCTCTCCGGCCGTTTTGCTCGACCCGGGCTGGGGCCTCTTCCAGCGGCGTGTTGGGGTTCTTCGGCTTTCCACCCCAAGTGGTCGGCACTCCTCTGTGGGTCCCACCCCGGCCACCCCGGGTTCCTCCCAAGAACAGCCGTGTCCCAGGGAAACTGCGTCCGGCGCGGAACGTTAGGGACCCATGTCCCTTTAACCACCCCTTAAGAACCCCGGGGCGTATGGCTTCTATTGGTTTGACCCGGCGCTGGGGTGCTCCAGCCGCAGCTCCCCTCCTGTGTTAAGGGGCGATTCCTCTCCCCCGCCCCATCCTCTTCCGGGGCTGGGTCCCCCGGAAACCTCACCTTCCCCGCCCCGGAAGAAAATTGACGCGAGTTTCCGTCTGGGTCAGGGGCAAAGGAGCCGGCCAACAGGGCCCGCCTCCCGGAATGGTCGGTAGCCCCGTGGCCCGGATCGCCCGGCACCCTCCTGGGTTTCCTTGGTAAACCAGTACCTCTCCCTTTTTGGAAATTCGGCCAAGGTGCCCCCATCGGGACCAAATGGACCTGACGACTCCGGCGTACGGCGGCGACAGGAGGCACCGGTCCTCCGGTATTGGGGAGCAGTCTGCCGGAGGCCGCCTCCTCCCCTCTGGGCGCGAGGCGCTCAAAATGGGCAAAGCCTCCATCGGCGGTCTGGGACTGGGCCGGATGTTTCATCGTCGGCTTGACGTCGACGCGGACGCCGCCATGTGGGGTCCGCAGGTGGCCTTCCGAGGCCCGAAAATAAAAGGCCTCGTTTTCACGCCATTGTCCCAACCCCGGATGGCAATTTTGGCGCCCGGCGTGGCGGAATGACCCTGGAAATGGTGCCACGGGCGGTGACGGGGGCGTCCGCGAACGGGACGCCGCACCCTCGATATTGCCCCACGTAGCCCCAATCAAAACCAACGTTCCACAAAGCGGTCCACCCGACCCCGGGAACTCCAAACCAACCCTGATGGTCCGGGCCCATCTCGGCCGGGGAACTGACCGTCGATGCACAGGTGGCCCCATCACCCTTTGGGTAGGGAGGGTCGGGCGCCTCCTTTGGGCAGGCCCAGGGCGGTAAAAATTTGGGGCGATGTCGGGGGCACCGCCCCCCCACCCCGAGAATCCATCCCGTCAAGGACCTGACCCCGCCCGCGGGACTCGACGCCCCGGAAATAAACCCCCGCCAGATTTGGACCGACGTGCTCCAGGTGCTGGACGATGCGGGCCGCCCGATTCTCTCAAAGGTTTTCCCACATCGTCCCAGCCGATCGGCCTGTAGGCGGAGGGCGAGTCCGCAGGAACCCCTCCTTTTGGATGAGGACAGGTCTGCCCGTCTTCACCCTGTGGTATTAAGGCTTGGCCAGACAGGCGAAAACATCGCCCTCACTCTGGGCTCAGGGCGTCCCCTAGGCCAGCCCAGCCTGCGCATCCCGGAATGCCATCGGACCCGGGGCGGTGCGTTTTCCTTCATTTTGAAGGGCCGCACCGAACTCTCCAGGGTGACTGGCGCTTCCGGAACTGGGTCGACCTCATCCGTGCCATTTGGGACCATCGAAGGTGCCGTGGCCCCTCGCTGTGAATAAAGCCTCGGCGATCCCGCTTCCAACTGCGGCGCCAGACTCTCCGGTGAGTGGGGGGCCCAAGGACGACCTATTCATCACCATTTGGGGCCGCCCCACGGTCACGTCTAGCGCCGCCACAACTCCTCTCTAGCCGCGGCGATCGCCTCGGCTATTCCCACAGAGCCATCCTTTGCTGCGAAAAGGGGAGCAATTCGGCCTCAGGGCCGGGTCCCTGCGCCGTCGTCCACGGCAGGTGTACTGCGCCGTGCCGATGCACCTCTGCGCATCGCGGCGTTTCAGGATTCCACCAGTAACCCGGCGTTTAGGAGGAGACGTTTGGCCGGGACATCGACCGCACACCGCGACATTGCGTCCCAGGCCATTGTGCCTCCCTCCACATCGACAAATTGGGCGAAACCCACGACTGCACCTATTGCCGCCTCCTTCAGCAGCTCTGGTCAGGCTGAGGCGCCACCTGGGCGTCGTCCCTCGGGTCGGCCAGGGCCGGTATAGGTGTCTGGGAGGCGGAGACCTGAATCCGGATGTAACGATGATCCGACAGGGTCTCGACGCCGTCCCACCTTCCAGCCCTGTATTCGGCGAGCCAGGGCGGGGCTGGCGGTGACATCAATTATCGACGCCCTGGACTCGAAACACGTGTTTACGAACCCTGTTTAAGACCGACAGCCCGACCTCCAGGAGCCACTCCTCCAGTGTCCTTCCCGCGCGTCTGCCGCAGGTGAACCCAAAGCCAGTGATTTGGCGTTGAGATCCCCACGACCAGCACAGGAAGTCCTAGAACGGATCAATGACCCAGTCGGTCTGGGTAGCCCTCGAAGTCGGCGAGATCTGTTGGGAGAAAAGTACGCTGAAACGACAACAATTTCTCCCCAACAGAGCGCCGACAACCTGACTTTCCACGTCCCTCGGTTGAGGGACCCAGCAATCCACCAGACCACTCCGCAGTTCGGACGGGTCCCGGCCGTGTGCCGGGGAACGTATACGGTTCCGACACTACGGCCACCTGAATCGACCACTGCGCCATGCTCTGAAACAAAGGGTCCTGAGCTCTGGCGCGGTGGTTCAAATTTTTCCCAGGATGTC
>JAGSMT010001446.1:0-11629 GCA_029286875.1 Lamproptera curius
TGTACGTCTCGTTTACCCAATAAACGCTGGCTATGGTGTGCTTTAAACCAGAAGATAGTGTTTATACAATACTGATTTGCGGCGGAAGTAGGCACCGCGATGTTAAGAGGAGACCTATGTTGGTGCCACCTCAAAAATAATACTTTCAAAATTTATGCATGGTTTATATATTTGAAACAGCCAGTACTGAGAAACAGCAATCTAATACTTGAAGAACTGACATTCTATTCAAAAATGTACGTACGCCACGTATCGTAAAAATCCATCCATGAGCCCTAAAAGTCTGAATTTTATTATAAACTCTTCAAATTGTATGGATTATATTACAACACTTACGGAAAATAGGACGAAGCCTTGCGAAATATTTTATCAGGATAAACCCCTTTTGTCAACTCCACATAGAGGGCCGTCTGAATTGGTATCACAGCGATGCCTATTTCTAACGCAAAACAATAGTTTAAATACACTACCGTGTTCCGCTTTCAAGGGCACCGTATAGCCAATTTATTAGGTAAACGACAAGTAACATACCATGTCTTACAGTATGTAGCGCAATGGTGATACTTCTAGTATCGGGCGTCGGTTACCACTTTCCGTCAGGTGACCCGACTGCTTGTCTTCGTAACCAATAAGAAAAATTCAGCGAGCTATATCGGTTAGCTAGCTGAGAGACTTATAGCTTCCTCACATTACAAACTTACACGGAGATTTTTATTGCTTGTGTTAAGTACAATTAATTAACAGGGTAATAAAGAGATAAGATCTCATATCTCTAGGTCACAAACAGACTTATGTAGTCCTGCACTACATTTTACGGGAGCAAGGCAACTCAGTTATAATAGATATATTTTACTACGAAAACTATCCAGAAAATTAGAGAGAATTCCCAAATTTGTTACAAGTACACAATTTTTTCCTCAGTTCTCCTATTTAAAAACCATAAAGCAGCGTGAAAGTTAGTCAATTAAAACACTGAAATAACAATGAAACTTCTGAAGCCAAGTCTGTATAATTAATTTTGATGGCACTACTTTAAATTGTATTTAAAATAGTTCAATAATTGTACCTAACACAAGCAATAGAAAATCTTTTATACGTTAAATTAAAGAATTAGTACATTTAATTACGCGTCAATTTGATGTAACAACGCAATGAATCGAAACTAATTCATTCAGTTGATTGCGGTGCAACACAGGTAACCGCAAATTTTTATTAATTACTTTAAAAGAGATATTCTGTTTATTTACAATACATTTTGTGGTTGGATTAAAAGTATCTCAGATGTCCACGCATCTCATGAGACCATTTACAATTATCAAATTTATGTCATATTTCGACTCTGTGGCACGGACAAAAAAATTATAATAACCGAACATATTCAAAAATGTTAAAAACATAAACGTTATCGACACATATGATAATGTCCTTTAAAGTATATCTCAGAATTGCTCTTAAGAGAATAGACTATTTTATCATTTCTAACTTACTTTCTAACTGCCTCCGTAGCCTAATGGTTAATGCGTACAATTTAGAAACCAGAGGTCGTGGATCCGAATCCGCAATTTGGGCCGATGACCCAATTGTCTGAAAAGTTAGATGATTCATGCGTCGGATGGGTATGTAAAAAGTCGGTCCACCCACCTATAGTTTTCTATTTAAAATATATATAAAACACTTTATTTCTACTAAAATAACTGCTAAACTAAACGATACGCTGTGAGATAAGTTGGACAGCAATATAACAATAAACGCAACAAATTCTGTGATGATAAGTAACAATTAAAACCGAAGAAAAATTCATAGTACAACCCTGAGAGAGGCCTAAAGATACATACACATTGATTATTACATACAGACATATGTACCTTCAGACCGTACAAACGGGGGAAGTAAGGACATTTCAAAAATCTAAACAGGATTCATTTGCAATTCTGCATTCATAGACCTGTGAGAAATCTAAAATTTATGGTTGCATAGCAGCAATTCGATACTTGTGCACGAATATTGCTCCAGTTAACGGAAGCAATGAGACGTGCCATGCATTATTCAAAGAAAAGGAGTCGTACATGGTAACGAACCAGGTGGCAAAGCCTTGGACGTCATACATAACTCAAATTGCATCTAGAATCTTGTAGCTCAAAAGTCAGGAATGATACTAAATATTTAACCTGAATCCTTATTAATCCATTTATTTATTTTTAATTATTGTACAACACTTACAATACTTTTCAGTATTGTACTAGTTTCAAATAATAGTGTAATATCTTAATTATTTACTGAGGCAATTGCTACTTATCCTTAGGAATAATTGTAGCGATTTAAATAGTGTAGTAAAATGAATAGCGATTTAGTTTGTAATGTGAGGAAGCTATAAGTCTCTCAGCTAGCTAACCGATATAGCTCGCTGAATTTTCTTATTGGTTACGAAGATAAGCAGTCGGGTCACCTGACGGAAAGTGGTAACCGACGCCCGATACTAGAAGTATCACCATTGCGCTACATGCTATAAGACATGGTATGTTACTTGTCGTTTACCCAATAAATTGACTGGCTACGGTGCCCGTGAAAGCGGAACACGGTAGTGTGTTTAAACTATTGTTTTGCGTTAGAAATAGGCATCGCGGTGATACCAATTCAGACGGCCCTCTATGTGGAGTTGACAAAAGGGGTTTATCCTGATAAAATATTTCTCAAGGCTTCGTCCTATTTTCCGTGAGTGTTGTAATAAAATCCAAACAATTTGAAGAACTTAAAATAAAATTCAGACTTTTAGGGCTCATGCATGGATTTTTACGATACGTGGCGTTCTTTAGGGCCCAGGTTATAGACTGCACGAATAGCTCTTTTTTGAAGGACGAAGATTGTATTAATGTCGGCCGCGTTTCCTCACAATAGAACGCCATAAGACATTATACTGTGGAAGTAACTATAATATACCAAGCGGCTGCCTCTACGTCAATTGTTTGTCTAATTCTCTTTACAGCATATGCCACGGAACTAAGTTTATTCGTAAGTCCATTTATATGTGGGCCCCACTGCAACTTAGCGTCAATTATTGTGCCGAGTTACATAGTACAGTTAACAAGGTTTAGCGCTTCTCCATCCAAAGACACTTATAAATTACCACATTTTACATTAGGGGTCATAAATTTAATACATTTGGTCTTTTTGTTGTTTAGTAGTAAATTATTGACACAACCAATACTCTACTTTGAAGAGAGTATTATTTACATTGTCATTATTCACTGTATTACGTCCGAGTTCAAAAATCATAGAGGTATCGTCCGCAAATAATACTATCTTATTGTTATCTATATGTAGTAGATCATTTACATAAGAAAGGTAAAGAAGAGGTCCAAGTATAGATACTTGTGGGACACCCATACTTACCAGAATCCCAGGAGATCTCTTACCATTCACGTCAACCCTCTAAGTTCTATGGTTCAGGTACAAAATTAGAAGATCAAGTATTTTTAACACCGTAATGGCATAGTTTCGTGACCCGACTCGCAAAAGTTGAAAAGTCGCAAAAAATGCCTAAGGCATCCTGCGATACTTCCCAAGCCTGATACTACTTTTAATAATCCGAACATCTGCGTCACTTGTGGAGCGGCACCTAGTACGACCTCACTGCTTCGCTGCTTACTATTTAGATGATTTTTCCTATATAAGTGTTTGACTAATTGATCCAATTTTTCAAAGATTTTGCTCAGAGTAGGCAGTACAGATACAGGTCTAAAATTATGTGGATCCGTTTTGCTTTTTAATTTAAAAACTGGTATTACTGTACTATGCTTCATAAAGTCAGGAAACTCACCCCTATTTATACACACATTGAATATAGTTGCTAGGTGCAGTAATATTGCATCGATAACAACACTTATCACCTTAACAGAGATAAACCACATTGAATCTTTGGGAGTAATTGTTCTACGAGTTCGTTAAGCCGAGAATTTATAATATGAGTGAGTAGCCTTCCTGCAGACGACAATAGTGATATGAGACAGTTTTATTCTATATATATTTTATTTATCTTTTTATATTTTTTATATTTTAGTTATATTCAAGAAGTAAATATATAACTAATACATAAATAGTGAATAGTCATTTTTGTGTTGATGCAGAGTTTCAAAAAATATTTGATTACAAAAACTACTTTAATGCTTATACGAAAGAAACATCTCTGAAAAAAATTACTAACTAAATTAATAACTACTTCGCCCGTCCACGGTATAATAAAAATATCAAAAAAATAAGCCCTTTTTTCTTTGAAATGGATTATATTGAGGTAAAACATAGGCTACTGCTCAATATTAAAAGAATTTTTTCATTCGGTGTGGTATTTTCGGAGACTTTTTAAAACAAACAGGTTTTCCTCTTCAAAGAATAAGTATTTTTCAAATAACCAGATTTACATTCTTTCAAATAACTGGATTTTGTGTTTCATTAGAGTCTTACCCTATAGGTTTCGCATACAATTGGATTAACTTGAAACGTCTAAAACAATTCCACCTGGATAGTCCTGTGTATGACGCCTTCACTTTGAATAATTCAGAGCCGGTTTCGATGCTACTCTATGTAGATTTATAGACACGTAGAAGTCCTTTGCCGATCTATAAACACGGAGAAATAAACTTCTCCAGAAGACATTGGTTGATATTTTTGCTGTTATAGTTCAATGAAGTAGTTTCAGTAGCATTTCTTTTAATATTAGTATTTCCTATTCTCATTGTAACTAAGTTTTAATAAAATACCCCTAAACCAGAACGCAAGGTATTCTTGATTCATCAGAGTAATAAAATTTATTCATACAGAAACTTAATTATTTGATATTTTTATTATTCTACAATTACAATGTTGTCTACGTACGGCAGGAGACAAAAATTGAGAATTTAAAACTAAAAAGGTAATTTAGTTAATCACTTAAATCAAGTCATTTTGATTGACCGACTTCCAAAATAAGGGTTACCCAATTAGCGTAAGTTTTTTTTTTTTTTTTTAATTTTTTATAAGTTACCTCATTGCTCTGCTCCTAATGCTCCTCGACTTCATTCATTCGTTTTTAAATGATGGATATAGAGCCATTTTTTCCTACAATTTTGTAATACGTCGTTCAGTAAAAATATAAGAAACTAAGAAAATTTCGGTGTCAAAAATCATAACCTCGCACTATTAAACTGCTAGCGCTGGCTCAACTATAAGACTCTTTTCAATATCGAGTAGAAGCACCCTCTCAACCAGACGTCTCTGCTAGCGGGCGTGCACAAGGCTCCGTTCTTTCTCCTCTGTTATTCACGTTATACACTAGCGATATTCCTAAAAGCTCTAATGTTAACCTTGCACTTTTCGCGACGACACCGCCCTATTACTCCTCTTCCTCACCATCCCTTATCACCAGTAAACTCCAATGTGCAATCAATAGCCTGAGCGATTGGTTTCGCAAATGGAGATTGATGTGAATCCCGAAAAAGTGTAGCAATATACTTTAATCGGTCTTCTGTCAGAGCTGACCTCACTCGTCCTACCACGTCCGTTCCAAAAACCGCACATAATGCTCGATGTAGACAAACACTCGGCAATTGAACCTTACGGCAAACCGAACCCTTGGGAGAGAAAGCCAAATATTTAGGTGTTACTTTCGACAGTAACATGAGCTTCAAAACACGTCAAAGATTAAATAAATTACTTTACGGATTTTATCGCGATAAAATCCGTAAAGTAATTTTATTAATAATTATAATATTCGCGCAAGCAATAGAAATAATTACACGTCAAAGATGTTAGGGAAAAAGCCGCTTATGTCTCGCATCGTCTCTACTATCTTACCAACAAAAATAGCAAAATGCCTCTTAATTACAAACTTTTATTATATAAAGCTTGCATACGGCCGATAATGACATATGCTTGCCAATCTTTTGCCCATATATCCTCCCACCACTTAAATCAACTACAGGTGGTGCAAAATAAATTTTTACGACGAGCTACTGGAGCAGAGCCTTATCAAAGAAATGTCGACTTGCACAGCGATTGCAAGATGCCGACATTACGCGCTCATTTTAAAAACACTATCAAAAAATTCTTTGAAAGAATAGAAACGCAAAAGAACCCTCTGATGGTAAGCGCTGCAAATTATCACGCAGACCCAGATGCCTCTGTAGGAAACGACGTCCCGTAATATACTCTTAGACCCAGATGAAGAAGGGCTTAGGAATTCTGGACTCTCAAGGGTCCCGCCACACGATACTACACACACACAAGTAGGGATAACACACACACACACTTTAGGTCTACCTCGCTCAAGAGCACGGCGAGACCAACACACCGCGTACACGAGATACACCGCTGTTCCAGGGCGGTTCTCACCGCCCCGGCAATCGATTAAACAGGTCCGTATACCGAGCGTCGATGATCCTTAAGCGACTTCTTCAAAATCAACCCACGCATCCTAAATGCGTGTGGCCCTCTTTAATGTTTTGGTCACCAAGTTCGAGGGATCTCGCAATCCTCCGAACTCAGTAATGATGAAGCTTCACACGACACAGGTCTAGAAGCATAACTTCGAATACATAAGACATAAGACAACTATAAGAGATAGACTTAAAGCATGTTTTGCTTAATTATTCTACTTCAAGTGGCCTACAATTAAGTTTGCAAGAGCATATGTCTAGGTTTCAAGGATATCCCATAATAAGCATTTAAAAAAATTGCAATTAGGCATATTCTAAGCCCATTTATGACAATAATGCTTATGTTGACATGAAAGATATTGTTTTAAAAAAATGTTTATTCTCAGTGCACAAAATGTATCATAGGCGACATTTTGATTAAATGAATATCTAAAAGGTTATGAGAAATTGAAATGCGGTGGCAAAAATAGCAGGGTAGTTACGTGCAAAGAGCACGTTGCTATCAAATTATATTCCGTGAAATGGTTATACACTGTTAAAACTCAGTATTTTTTTTGTAAAATTTACTTGGTCTAACGAGTTTTAAGAAGCATAAGAAATTCTTCATTGAAAGAAAAGAGTGTTTTAATAAACCTTATCATAATTAAAAACATATTGGACATATAAATATAGAATTAGCAAACACTAATAACGTTATAAATAATGCTTCCTTATTGGTGAACCGCGGCCATGTTCAAAACTTACGCGATATTCAACAAACGAGATCGTCCGAATTTTTGACGCCAATTAACTTTGACGTCAACTTTGTTTACGTTAATTCTATCTCAAAATTAACTAAAACTCATCATCATCAGCCCGTGTTAGTCCACTGCTGGACATACAGGATTTATTAAGGGATACCTAAGGCAAGCCTTCTTCATTAGGGGTTTTCGGACCGTAGCACGCTTGTCCAATGTGGGTTGGTGGGTGGACCGATATTTACATGCCCATCCGGCGTATAATTCATCTTAATTATCAGATAACGGAGTGATCATACATACACAAATAGAGATATGTTAAAAATAAAAAATATATACAAATGCATCTACAATTGTTGTACTAAAAATGTTTTTTTTTATTGTCCTTGTTATAAAGACAATGTTATTAAAAACGATTAAAGTTTTATTCAAGCGTAAAAACAAAGCTATTTTAGAAATTTCTAATTATACATTGTCGACGCGTAAGAGGTGTAATAAATGCGCAATATAAGATATATATTACAACGTGAGAGCTCGCTTTATTATCTTTTTGAGCGTAATCCACGCGTCGGTGTTACAAGCACTCCGGTTTAAGGCTTATTAACATTTTCGTTGACTTTTGTAAAGAATTAAATAGAAGATAAAAAGGTTTTTTCATATGGTTAACATTTGTTTTTTCTTGTACAGTCTACAATTAAATAATACTCACCTATTACATATTGTCACAAACTTTTATTCCTCAATTAAATATAAAAGATAGATTTATAAGTATTCAAAATAAAAACTGTTTAATTTTTCACTCATTAATCAAACATGTGGTTCTCTTTGTAGCGTCCGTATTGAAAACATTCAATTCATTGCGTCGATCTCGATTCCGAAATGAATACGTAATTGATTGCAATAATGCAATTATGTAATGTGGAAAAGTTTGTTTATTCTTAGTTTGGATATATTTCCGTTTATTCTCGTTCAAAATAGGTTTAAAATAGTACAGTACGCGGGAAAGTAAAACAATTTTTAAGAGCTATAATTATAATAAAACTTGGTTCTAATAGATCGGCGAACAGAATATCAAGCCTGAACTATACTAATCGGACTTAAACTAACTTAACTGGACACGTCTTGACAGAGTTGTTCGACGTCCCGCTTGGACAGTGGTTAAGAACTATGACTATTACGCCCCTCTGGTGTATTCCCGATTTCCATCATGGAAAAATATTGTGTGATGAACAGTTTTTTTCTTGTGTCTGTGTTTGTATCTATATAATAAGTATTCATTTACAAATGAAAAGTAAGTCTATGTATTTATCAGTCACCTAGTTTCCATAGTTAAACTTAACTTTGCTTACTTTTGGACTAGATGATGTTGCGTAATTAGTCCAGAAATATTACATATATAAAAAAAGAGAGAGATATCAGAACGAGAAAGGAGTCCCGTGTCTTGCCACCACCGTAGGTGTCCTGCAACCCAAAACTGCTGGTTTTGCTTACGAAGAAAGTTAGGCCTATATAAATAACGTTTAATAATTAAATTTATTAGGTTGGTGGTTGCATAACTAAAATCTTATCAGTGGCAATCAAATTTTCGTTTTCATTTCTTAAGTTACTTTTGAATCGGAATATGATTAATAGATTAAAATTTAAAATAGTTAAATACATAATCATTTGAACAAATTTTAAGTATTTACGCTAAAGTGCGGCTTATTATGATTATCATCATCATCAGCCTGTGTTAGTCCACTGCTGGATAGAGGCCTTACCGAATTCATGCCCACTCCATTAAGGGTTTTTCGGACCGTATCTCATCACGATGGTCCAACGTAGGTTGGTCGGTGGACCGATTTTTTACATACCCATCTGATGCATAGGTCATCTTACTTTTCAGACAGTTGGGTGATCAGCCCAAACTGCCCTAACCAACCAGAATACAACGATAACACAAAGTTGTTCCCGCGGGATTCGAACCCACTACTTGCGGTTTAAAAAACAAAGGCCAATACCGCTAGACCATGGAGTATGGATGAACAAAATACAAAAAGAAGGCGGTATTAAATTTCTTCTGTAGTAGGTACAGGAACTTTATAATCTTTATGTTTAATTACTATAACCAAACCAATAAGATTAACTGGATTCAAAAGATATATAAATTAACATTGAATCAAATATAAATTCAATTCAAATTCAAATATCTTTATTCAATATAGAAGTTTACACTTGCCTTGATTGCAATTGATTGACAAACATACTACCACCGGTTCGGAAAAGGACGCCTCAGACCTGAGAAGAACCGGCAAAAGAAACTCAGCGGGCTATTTTTGCACGAATTGCACCTTTTTGAGGGACAAAGATCGAATTAGTATCCGCCGCATTTCCCCACTTGTAGAATGCCATAAGACATAGTGCTATGAAAATAGCTGAAATACACTAAACGAGCTGTCTCCACATCAGTTAATAATCTAATTCTTTTTATTGCGTAAGCTGCAGAGCTTGTTACTTGCTAGTCTATTAATATGGGGCCCCATAGTAGTTTTGATCCACAGTTATTCCTAGAAATACAATTGATTCAACTCATCTAACGTGTCCTCTATCCATAACACTCTAAATTTACTTCATGCTTCACATTAGAAGTCATGAATCTAATAAATTCTGTTTTCCTTTGATTTAATAGAAAGTTATTAACACTCAAACCAATTCGCTACTCTAGAGAGAGTATTATTTACATCGTCATTTATTGACATATGTCGTTTAATTTAAAAATCAATGAGGTATCATCTGCAAATAATACTATCTCTTTGCTATTATTTACCATCACATGGTAAGTCGTTTATATAAATGAGGAAGAGATAAGACCCAAGTATGGATCCTGTGGACCCTCTATATTTAGCGGGGCCCCGGAGATCTTTTCTTTGATATGAAGAGATTTCGAGAGTAACTTTTTAAATATTTTTGAATAGGCACTGACATGTGCAACAAAGGGCTTACTATGATTATATTGTTTTTTCACTGTAAAGCTCATATAATCTTTGCCTGCTTTTATGAATTCCAACTTGCCCTATCGGATGAACTCGCGTTGGTGGAGTTAACGCTACACCCGGCGGGTTCGAGGGCTGTCAACTTAATACTGATTTAAATTCTTTCCTTATAAAAGAGAATAATGTATTATACAGCACATGGGTTATCGTCATACTAAATACTCATTTTTGTTATATATTACTTCTAAACTTCTCAATACGTTTTTTATACATAGGAACAAACATATTTTTTTTATTGTATTTTTGTCAGATGTTTTATTTAATTTGAAAGAAGCAAGCTGGCCACAGTGGTCAGAACTTAATTTTTTAATAATTGACTTGTTTAATGGTTGACAATTTGTAAATATATTATCTATACATGTAGCAGAAGTCTCAGTTTTTAAGAATACAATAGCATAGTAAACTAGCTAATTGTTTTTTATAAAAAATTAGATATATTAGGTACATCCTATCATATGTCAAATAACAATTATTATAATTTAATATATTATTAATGTCAATTACATTAATATTATATAGATAGGAGGTCTGTGTTAACTTTTACAATTATTTTATATAATATATTTAAATAATTGTTATATCTATTATTGTTTTCCTGTAGGGAACTCTTTAAGGTAGGAAATGTGAACAGTATTACCTTCTTTACATTAAGTTTGTTTAGTTTTTCTGGATAGTACAGTAGGTTTTGCCTATTAACATTTCCCCTTTTTCCAATCAAAATAATTAAAATAGTGTTGGGGCAATGTGTATTAATCAAAATTTTTCTCATTATATGTGAGTAAGTAGCTCCGTGAATACAGATGTTAGATACTGATTGCCCCGAACACTTGTCTAGTAGGAATGAGCCCATATTTCTTTCCAGTTCATCACTGTATACTTTAATATAATTATTAGAAGAAATATGTTCTGATGTGTCTTTAATGGTGATCAGTGGTCAATGAGTCCTAAATTATGATCATAATCAATTATGAGTAGATCGCTTTGCATGCATAAAAGATTTGTGGTTTATAGAAAATCATGCTACTTCAATTAGTACAAAGTTTACTTTGTGTTATTGATTAAGTTGTTTAACGGTTCTAGTTTTTATTTAGGCTTTATTTAGAATATAAAACTAGTACAGAAATAGAAACAGGAAACTGCTGGTGATGATGAGAAACAGAATAAATGTCATAGACACCTACTCCAAGCCAACTTTAAGTTGGTTTCGAGATAATAAGTGGAAAGGAGTACTGATGAAATAAAAAGGAGACGAATTCGCTAAAACTAATCTAATTTTAAAACCAAAAAATAGGACAAACAATTTAAACATGCTGTAATTACAAAAGCTTATTTTTAAAATCATTCACTAATAGGAGTTTTAAAATGCATTAATTAAAAGAATCTAATCGTTAAATTTTACATAAACATTTTATGACTTATTACAGTCTTTTTTTTTGTATTATTTTAAAAACGT
>JAGSMT010001447.1:0-11713 GCA_029286875.1 Lamproptera curius
CAGATTAAAAATAATTATTAAATTGATCTGGAAACCGCTTCAGCACTGCAGAAGACGCATGACATCTCAGTCTACCCGTGACCACGGCCGCTGGAAAGTGTTCGAAACGTCAGGACTTTTTTTATTATTGACATTACGTCAAAAGTAATTCATTGAATTGAACTATTGTTCACGACGATTTTTCTCTTTGATTATATTTGTATTTTGCATTCAATAAACCGGTTGTGTAAATTTTAGACGACATTTTCGTTTTAACCAAACAACAGGGCAGAGAACGGTGTTTAGACATGGCAGAGGTTTTTTCTTTCAAGAAGCTTCAAGAAGACGCAAGAAAGACGAAGAAAAAGAGACGATCGCACACGACTAGACAATTGGAGACATTTTTCCAGTGAATAATCTGGATAAGGTTCGAGTCGATCCAGAGCAAAAAAGTTCAGGAGTTCAAATTCGAGCTTATCTCAGAATCTATTATCTCTTTTAAAATAAACAAATCTCCATGGTGTATTTTCTTTATTTTATTAAAAAAAAAAGAAAAACACAACATAATGCCGAATGCCTTTGTGAAGTTGTTGAAACTATATAAAACTGTTGTTTTATTTTTATAAAAGCCTTCTTGAGTAATATGAAATAAATATAGTTTATCCTTTAACACCATTGTTAATGTATTAATTTTTAAGTTGGAAGCTCAACACAATATAAAGTACCTATTCATTTCTTTTTATGAATGCTTATCGTAACATTAATAGCAATTCTTGAAACTGTAGTGTCATTTAATTGTTAATATTTGTAAAGGATACAATGTTACTCAGTTAATAATTGTATAAGCTGTTCTAAAGCCATTGGACAAAAAAATAACAAAATTTTCAATCATAACAATATTTGATACCAACAAATTGTCGATAATTTTATAACTGTAATTTTATTAATAAACTTGTTGTTACCTGCGGCCCTTGCTTTATAAACCGGCGATCATGGGTATGAATCCCGGGGGGGAACAACTTTGTGTTATCGTTTTTTTCTGGTTGGTTAGTACAATTTGGGGCGATCACCCAATTATCTGAAAAATAAGATGAGATCAATGCCCGACGCAAGGGCATGTAAAAAAGTCGGCACTCACAAACCCGCATTGAACCAGCTTGGCAGGAGGCAGTCAAAAAACCCCCTGATAGAGAAGGAGAGGCCTATATCTAGCAGTGGACTAGCACAAGCTAGTTATGACGATGAAAATGACCTAAAGAAGTTGTAAGAACATAGAAAAAGTAGATGTATTATATAGTACTTACTGGACATAATTCATTGATTGGTAAAATTGTATTTATTCAAACCAAATTTTAAGCTACTACACGTGCGACAAAATGGCATTATTTTTCATTAAAATATTTGATCAAATTTGTAAGATTACAGTATCGTACCAATTGTAAAGACTGTAGTAAATTGTATTGGTATCGTAAGGCTTAATTAAAACATCTCCATGACTTTTAAAGGTTGTCGTTAAATCGTTGTGTCTTTACGACTTTAATTAAAGATTTATCTTCGTCTGTCTTCATTTTCTATATCAAGATTAACCATTTTAAATTAAACGTTCACAGACATATATAAAAAGAATTAAGACTATAAAAATCCAATCAGAATTTATCATTCCATTCCCGGGAATATAATTTAAATGGACAAATTAGAGGGTAAATTATATTTATGGTAATATAAAAAATATAATATATTGGCCTAAATTAAATAATAATAAAATAGTAGGTTTACTACTACATGAATGGGTCACACCTTGAGACCTTCTGTTTCTATATAAAAACCTTGAAGCGCACAGTATATATCCAAAATTAAAGAACAATTTGATCTGAAGCCAGAATGGAATAGTAATGTCTGTTCAACAATTCTAACCCAGCATTGATTATTACATTAATTATAATAGTATTAAGTATGAAATATTAAATAAAATTATAAAGTATTCGTTTCATTTATAATAAAAATAATATTAATATAATGAAATTTATCTATTTTAATACAATTGCATCTGAAAAAAAGAAGTTACAGTAAAACATTTATAAAAACACTTTCAGTGATTTATATAGCTCATTTACAAGTGTTTACATGAATACACCTTGCTTTTTATCCGCTCCTTTTATTAGGTGGTTTTCGACGACCAAAGAAACAAAAATTTATATTAAAACTTGCTGTTACCAGTCTCTTTTTTTCAAGGAAAGAAACCTGTCTAAGAGGTATTTTTAAATATATTGGATATTAACGTAAATGAGATGTTAAAGTGTATATTTAAAAGACACACATAATTATTGTTTACGAATATTAATTTAATTAAAAAAATGACTTTCGGTTTATCGGGTTTATTTTTACATTTTAAATTCCGACGTTTCAAACACTTTCCAAGGTAATTTTTCAATCCGTAAACTCATTTTATTTAATAAAGACACACGTTTCATGGATTTGTCTTGGAAAAGAAAAAATTCCATAGTGAATTTCATTTCCATTTTAACCCATAGTTCATCTCCATTTGTTTCAAACAACTTGGGTTAAAAAAAACTATTAATGACGTGGTTCAAGTACCTTAATGTAAAATTCCATCGATGACCATCGACGAATTTCCGTTTAAATTTCTTTCGTCGATTTTAACCCCTTTTACAACAATTTCTCTATTATTAATATCATATAACATTTTTTGAAATACATTCTAATTATGAACAAATTTCGTTGAAAACGGTTCAATGGCCTAGGCAATTAAGACGCACGGACGGACAGAATTACTTTCGCATTTATAATATTAGTATGAATTAAGTTACAAGTTTTTGTTAAATAGGTGTATTAACACGTTAACACACTTCATAAATGCTGCATTCACGTAATGACTTTCTGATTTATAACCTAAGTCTTTGTTCAAACAACTTTTACCAGAATTGAATAAAAAATATGAACCCTTGCAATACTTTTATGGGCCGTTTAATTTTAAAACAAAATCTTTAATTTCATAACCACCTTTCCTAAACTTATTAAATACTGATCGTATAAAAACGTATTAAAACTTTTTTTTCTAACATCTATCATACGCAACGCTCGTAAACAAAAAACACATTTTGCGTTATTAAAGTTACGTGCAGCACCACTTTTTAATTTTTATCCCTTGCTCAGCGTCGTCATCCTGCTTCATCATGTTCCTTTTTTGCAGTGGTTCGGTTAAGTATTTGCTACCAGTAGCAAGTGCCTGACTGGTCTTATCAGAAACGCTGTAGAATTGCCATGATAGCACAACCTTTTCCTTTCATAGTGAAAACGAGTATGACGGCAGACTAACTGTAGGGCCAGTGCAAGACTATCCAGAGAGAGATCTAAACTATCCAGATTATGATTATTGTTGCCTATGCTCTTTTTACAAATTATAGAAAACGGCAACGTGATAACCTATCTGGTTAGTTGGGTAGGAGGAATATCCATCTTAGCGGAGATATAGACGGGTTTTGTCAACCAAAATGTTCCAACAAAAACACATTGTTGTTATTCTGTTGGGCCAACGAAGGCACAGAAAGTTTTTGCAATCATCTATGAATTCACCAGCGGCTTCCCGGCACACTTTACTATCTAAATTAAAAACAAATAAAATGAGTGTGTGAATTTATTTGAACACATATCTGTTACAAAATATGTGTTGGGATAAAAATATAGATAAAGAAAAACCGTTATTAATTGGATGTGCGTATGAAACAGTGGCAATTATTATCAAATCTTAAGCGACAAGGAAAATTGAGTGTATGTAGGAAATAAACGTTGTCTTCATAATTCCTTTAAAATAAATTGCATGAACAAAATACATGCACACAAGGATATTACTTCCCACTCTATTAACATAAATGTGTTTTGAAACGTTCGTTTGCATAAATTATTAAACTTTTTTTCGTTTTCAAGTCTAAAATTCACGTACCTGGTTTAAAGTTTGTACATTGGCTTATGTGTAAATGATAATGCATTGAGCAGTCTGTTTGTACTAACTGGAATAATGAGCAGTGGTTCCATAAATATTTTTTTAAAACTTTACATAGTGAAACTTTTTCTCAGTCCTATTAAACTAAATAAACAGTAATAAATGTGTCTACTAAAATTCTAAAGTTAAATGAGTTCAGCCAATTAATAATTAAATGCTTTTAACCCTTTTAGTCAGGCACTTTTTTCCTCGTCTGTTGTGAATTCTTATTTATTAATTCAAATGTGTTAAAAGTATTTTGGGAAAAATTTTTGAGACAGCGTTTCGGCATACTGGTAGCGAAAAAATGTTTGATCCGTCAAGCGTAATACAGGCTCCGGACGTGATAAAAAATTACGTAGATATAAAAATTTAATTGCTTTTAACTTTTTTGATGTTCAGCTAAGAGTCATTTCTAAAAATGTAATGTTTCTTTGATGTTTTTAATTTTAATATACATTTGGACAGAAAAACTTTAAGTTTATAAAATTAAAAAATCAGAATATCGATATATATGTATATATAATATTAAAACTATTTGTTAATTCATAACCAAGTATTCAGTTTTACAAATTACAAAAAAACGTAAAATAAATATTTTAACATCAACGATAATTACAATATAATTTTTTACGCGATTACTATACATATTACATTTATTTTTACAGCTCATGATGATCTTTTTTGATGTTTCAGTATTAATCATCGCGGTTTTAAATTAAACTTGGAAATAAATTAAAAATTTCCTGGAAATTGGATAAATTTGTCCTCTGGCTGAAAAGTTTGTTTTTTAATTCAAGAAAATAAAAGTTTTTTCCTTGGGTTTAAAAGGCAAAATTGGGAAATTTTAATATTGTTTTTAAATTTTTAAATTTGGAATTAAATTGGGGAACCAAATTTTAAAATTTTTTGTTTTTAAGAAAATCACAAATTTAAAAAATAAGGTTATTCGTTAAAAATTTCTTTTTTTAATTCCGGGTTAAATTTGTTTTGAACATTTTTGTTTGGCCACCCTTTAATTTGTTTCGAAAGCTCAACAAAAATAAAGCAGTTTTGAGAAGTTTAAATTTCCCCCAGGGGTTCAAAAAATCACCTTTTACAAAACGCTGGCTCTACCTTAAGATATAGTATTAAACTATGGTTCAAATTCAAAGATTCAAATTACAGTTTAAGTTTAAAATGTTATTGCAGTGTAAAAAATCTTCATTTATATAAAAACTTTTAATACGATATTTTGATTAAATAAACCTGGAAAAAACATTTAAAATGCGGTGGCAGAAATTGGACGAATTTTGATTATAAATAATATAGCGTTGGAAAAGTTTTACGTTGTTTGAAATCGGACATATTTATTTGTTAAAATTTCCTTGATAAAAATAATTAACATTTCAAATCAAAATGTCTTACAATATTTTATTTATGATATTAATGTACCAGAACCATTACATAATCCCATAATTCGAATAACCCAAGATTCGATCACTTGCTACTCGGCATCCAACCCGAACCGGTAACGGCCGGGAATCGGCATCCAACCAAGTCGGAAGTCCAATTCCACCCATTAGCACCCGATCCCTTGTTACCGCATCCAACCCGAACCGGTAACAGCATGGGAGATCCACCCACCCAGTCGGACGTCCAATTTCACCTATCAGCCCATTGGCCACAGTTCTTCTGGTTATATTACCGGTCCACCCGCCAATTTAACAAACGAAATCCTAAACTAAATTAAACTTTATTGTAATATTTTCGGAATCAAAAAATTAAGAAAAATTCATAAGCTATTTTTTTTTTTTTTAATAATTGTTTCCAACTTTTTATTCTGGCAGTTTGTAGTCGCACTTTAAATTGGGTAAATTTAATTTATTATTAATTTTTGAATTTAATTTGTATAATACTCAAATTTTTATTAACCTTTGAAGTCGGAACAACGGTTGTTAAAGAGTTTGCGGTTTGGCTTATGGAAATTTATAAACTTTTTCATAAATATAATAAGAAAAAGGTTTACAAACTGTATTAACGCATTAACAGGCTCATAAAGGCTTAATTTTAAACTTTAAATTCAATTCCTAAACAAAGTTGTGGTTCCAAAAGATTTTAAATTATTTACGTAATTATAAATTCATTGAATAATTTTAACTTTTGAATTTTGGATTGTTTGGAAATTATTCTTCGCAACTTTTATAATATTAGGTTTGCTTACAAATGAAGGTCGAAAGTTAATCCCAGAAGGAATTTTTGTTTAATTATTTTATGTCAATCATATTTGAAATTGACATAATCTATTGTCTGGTTGGGGATATAGCAATATTATTAATAAACACCGCTATAAGCTTGCAAATTTAATTTAACTCAATCTCTATAATTTTTCCTTTAATTTCATTATTATAATATCAAATACATTTTACTCCCACGTAAAACGGCTAAGACACATCCATTAATTCTTTTTTGCCAAAACAATGTTAAAAATTAGGAAAAAAGATGAATAAGATGGTTTTCCAATCACATTAAATACAGACAATATCATCTTATGGTAGAAGGTTGGGAATAAATAATTAAAGGTTGATTTGATATCTAATCTATAATTTTTATCTGTACAAACCATTTTTTAATCCATTTATAATTTTGGGTTGGCCGTATTTTCAAAGATAGTGACAAGACAAACAGGATGTTCATCTGATTGGTAATGACACACCCTGTGATAAAGTAGAGGGCGTGGACGCCCAAATCAAGTTAAGTCCCGTTCCCTAGTAATTATTCTGGCCTGGCCCAAAAACGGAAGAAAATTTGAACTTTAGGGATGTAAAATTATTTTTTTTAATGCGGACTGTAAATTATTGTATGAAGTTGAGCCGATCATAATTTTTATAAAATACTTTGTTGGGTTAAAGATAAACCTATCTATTAAAAGTGTCGGGAAACTATTTTCTTCATTAAATATAACTTATTAAATAAAATGACTTTTGGATTTTTGGCGTTTTTTTGCTTTACCTTTTATTAAACTCTATTTGGTTTTCAGGTAACCTTGACCAACCCTAACCCAACCAAACCCGGATTTGGACCAGCGTGGTGGGATACAATCCAAAACCCCAATGGATAGGGGGGGATTGGTGTCCAGCAGTGGACCATCCAGGCCGATGATGAATCTTGTCTACCCCGTGACGGGCCGTTGGAAAGTGTTTTGAAAGGTCAGGGTCTAAAATGCAAAATAAACGCGATAAAATCCGTAAAGTCATTTTTTTAATAATGTATAATATTCGCGCAAACAATGGAAAAATTCCCAAATAACTTTTTAAAATATATTGGTTGTTATAAGACTAAATTATTGTAAATGGTAAAAAAATCAATGTCAACCTTCCCAGTAGTCAGACAATAGGGGTTCCCTAATACACCCCTATCTTTAAGGGTTTTTGGACCGGTTCCTCCATGTTTCCAATCGGTTTGGTGGGTGGACCGACTTTTTACATGCCCATCCAACGCGTGGAGCATCTTACTTTTCAGACAATTGGGTGATCAGCCCAAATTGCCCTAACCAACTAGGGAACATTTGTTGTTTCCAAAATTTGTTGAGTTCCCGCAGGATTGCGAACCCACGACCTCCGGTTTCTAAAGCACACGCCCATGCCACTAGGCTACGGAGCCAAGTAAAATTAATATTGAAGCTAAGTAAATATAATAAAATTTTAAAAAATGATAGAAAATCAATAAAATAAGTAATTTTACACGTCTTTACCTCTTCACTAATTAATAACAGATTTTATGTAAATGATTGCACTAAGTCATAATATACCAATAAATTTCTTTAAGAAAGTCTGCCGGAATTAAAAGCAGCTTTCTACCTTGTAATATTCAAAAACATAGACGTACTCTATACCAGAGCGCTTTGTTTTCAAAGCTTTCCATTGAACAAAACAAATACCGGGAAGATCTCGTCCTTCATTATTTAACCCTTTTGTTTAAATATAAGTAGGGTTTAAATCTCAACACAATACGGATTACGATTTCACTGTATGTTTTTAATAAATCCCAAAGGCCTTAGCCGTGTTTCCCTAAATCAATTCTTTCATCATCTTTTGTTTCAAAATACATAACAACTTATCCGGAAGTAAATATTGAAAATTTCAAAGTAAGACTATTATTGACTTAAAATATAGTAGTGTTCTAAAGACAGAGAGATTAGATAATTGTTTTTTTATTATTAATGTTTAGAGGCTTTTGCAACATATTCTAAATAACTTATCTCCTTTACTAATATGATATGACTTTTAAGGTAAAACATTAATATTGTCTCTTCACTCATAACTAAATTTTCATGCAATTAAAATAACAATTTTACACATAATTATTTCTATTGTTTACTGAATGGCAGTGTGACCATACTTTAAATCACCCAAACCATTACATCAGATTTGATCGACCACTATCCTCGCTCAAGAACACCGATTCCTACCAGGATGATCCGTGAGCTATTTAGATTGAAAACATCCAAATTTCAATAGAGAAGATGGTTAGGTTCTACCACCTGCAGGACCCCATAATTAATAAATTAAAATTTAAACCCAAGCATAATACCACTGCTGGCTGTAAAGATAAACCAGTTCATTTTGCATAGGTCGGAGTACAGACTAAAATAAAATTAAAATTAAGATTTGGAAACCCCGCTTCGGACTGGCAACAAGATGGCGCTGACATCTCAGTCTACCCCGTGACCACGCACTGGAAAGTGTTTGAAGCGTCGGAATTAAAAAAAAAAAAAAAAAATGTAAAATAAACGCGATAAAATTCGTAAAGTCATTTTATTTAATAATTTTACCACACATTAAATTAGTATAAAATTTTGACCGACTTCAACGGGACATAAGCGGGTGCTAACGTACCATTTTTATGGTCTTGCGGTGCCTCTGCACCTATCCGAATCCATAGACTTCATAAACAGTGAAGCATCTTGTTCAGTGCAGCCATTGCTCTGGCTAGCATGATGAGCGTTTGAGGCGGCGGCTCGAAGTCGGCTTCGGCGCTGGCTATTGCCATATGGGGCAGAATTGGCAAGCTTTGTAAGGATGGAGGGGTAGGAATGCAATGCTTAAGGATGAACCCATACTCTAGCAGGGCATGGTGCTGAGCGAGAGACGAGCTGGGTGGTGGTTGCCTGGAATAGGCTACCGTGGGGTTCACAGCGACTCTGCGTTTTAGGGCAGCCGAGGCAGCCGCTACAAAACGACTGAACTCACGTGAAATTAGTCCCAACTAGCTTTTCAACTATCGGAGGTCTTATCAGGATAGTGGATAACTTTAAAGTCGCTTCCGTCTGGTACGCGGGTCAGACCGCACAATGCATGACTTGACGGGGAGCAAGGTGCGTTGGTCATGGCGCATTTGACAGTGACTAAGACATTGTGACAAGTCAGTCGTTTAGCCGTTTTGTAGAATATATTTTCAATGCGATGGCCTAAGACAATGTATTTTCAAAATCCTATATATTATAATAGGTAAAAGATCTAAATGCAAATGAATCACGTCTTGTGGTCCTCAGTAATTTTAGTTGACTTAAATGTTAAAATAGATGACATGACAAGTGGTTTCAAACAATTTATATCTTAACTTATTCTGATACTAAGGAGCATAGTTCCACTTTTGAGAACCATACTCTAATTCAATATTCTGTCTTCAAGCTATTTTGCTTGGTTTTCTGAGTAAAGGTTTATATAAGTTTTAGGTACCGCTCCAGACGGTCCCTGTAAAAGGAGGCCTCCCACCTAGGACCATAGTTGTTATTTATCAGACAATTTAGACATGAGGCATATTTAAAACATCAGAGCAACACACAGTTATATTTAAGATAAATATTTCATATATAGCGTTTGTGTTAACAAACTGTGACGTCAAATTATTGGCACAAATACGTTGGGCTCTATTATTGATTATTGAATCATCGCTAGGGAATTAAAAATATGACGTGAACTCAAAGACTTTCATCGTAATCAGTTTTTTTAAAGTAAAGGTGGCAAACAAGCATGTGGCCCAACTGATTGTAAGTGATTACCACCGCCCATGAATATTCGCAACATTAGAGGAGCTGCAAGTATCGATGGCGACAGGTTGCTAAAAATAATTTCAATACTTTATTTCTTGTTCCTGGTATGTGGCGTGAGCACAATCTTCTCTACATTGTGTTCACAATAATTATAAAGCAAAATTCATAGCGAATTTTAATACTATGAAAAAACCTACGCTTTACTTTTGATATGTTTGAAAAGTCTTTCAAGTTTAAAACTGTATATAAAAATGCAGAAAGTTCTAAACATCACAATGTTGCAATAATTACCCATTTTAATAACGAGCGATCAATAATTAATATCCATCAATCTATTAAGCCTGATCGTGGTTAAGTAAATTTGAAAAGGGTTAGATTCATAAATGAAATTTATAATTGACGTTTGGATTTTGCTTTCGTCATACCTAATTAGATACAATGGCCAGCATTCATTGGCTGCATTTTTTTAATATAAAGGTTTCTGTAAAAGTTCAAACAGTTCAAAAGCAATGATATTCAAATAAAATGATTTTTTACTAAATAATTTAGCTCTACTCTAATTTAAACATTTAAGGGCTGCCTCGTTTTTTGTATAACACAATTAATTGTATTTATCTATTAGAAAAAAATGTTTAAATAAACGTCTAATTAAAAAATTAACATTTAAATCTTGATCTTCGAATAGTGGGTAACAATTTATTACGTTTTGCATTGCTGACCCAATAATAAATTAAAATATTATCGTGTCAGCAATGCAACTTTTGTATTGCAAGGCTGGGCAAATATTTTTCATGTACTATTTTATGTATGACTAGCTGTTGCCCGGACCTTTGTCCGAAAGGTAAATTATATATATATAATATATATAAAATGTAAAATAAACGCGATAAAATCCGTAAAGTAATTTTATTTAATAATGTATAATATTCGCGCAAGCAATAGAAATAATTAGGTAAATTATATTATATTTCTTAATTCGGGGTTTTCTAAATAAGAAAAGTAACCTTATTTAATTCCAGATACATCAGCTATCTTCCAGTGAAAGTCTCTTCAAAATCGGACCATTTTTATTATTTCGGAATAGTATAGTTATTTCGCACGTTAGAAAGTCGTCCTTATAATCTTTCAAATTATCACATCAGCTAATTAACTTATAAGTTTTCCACATGAGTAATAAGTGTGTTAACGGTAAGAATTTGCTATATAGGACATATTAAAAATCAAGTCACTGTTCTTTTTTTTGAGCAAATGTACAGTAGAAGCTGCGTATTACTTTTGTCATAAATAGCTACTTTGCTAGTTTTGTAGTACATCAGGTATTTTGACGATTTTTTGTTATTACAAATTCTAATTGAAAGTTTATTATAACGGCTAAATTTCAACTTAGTACGTATTATAATGTATGCTTGTGTTGTTTTTATAAATGTAGACATTCCGTTCATGTACCTCATAATTTACTGTAATTTACATGATATTTTTTTAATGTTCAGCAAAAGCAGCGTTAAATAATGTTAATTAAGTCTTTAGAAGTGACTGTTTCGGAGTTGTTTTACCGTGATTAGTAAAACAACTCCGAATTTTAATGTAAGTTTTGGGATACGAAAATGTAAGAGCTATTTTAACAAATTTCTTTACAGTCCCAAAGAGTTAAAAATTAAATTCCACTAAATTTTCATGATGTCTTAATGCGGTTAAAGTTG
>JAGSMT010000145.1:600000-982008 GCA_029286875.1 Lamproptera curius
GCATTATCTTGTTTCTTAGGGTTATTTAATTCTGTTTCTTGGCCGAACAAGTCGTTTTAACGACTTTACTAGGCCCACCGAACGTTTTAATATTCTGTTTCCTGTTTCAGAAGCAAGTCAGACACACCTCCCTGCCGTAGCCGGCAGGGCGGTAGGGATTCTACGCCCGGCAACCGCCGGGGCACACAGATTGCGTCAGATGACGCCGCAGATGTCTCGCCTCAGCTAGACAAAGACAGCGTACGATGGTCGACCGGGAGCTTCACCGCTTTGGTCTCGACACCAAGGCGATTGGAGAGAAGCTCGGTCGAAAAGATACTTAAACCAACCGACGCGATGCACATCCTAATCGCAGAACACCGCCCACCGCTCCAACTCCCGCTGAAACGCCTGGACCTACAGAGCCATTCCTGTGGATGATAGCGACGACAATTATGTCGACGTTAGCATCTACACGAATCGGATATGGAGGTCGAGGCCATCCAAAACCGCAAACCCGACGACGGCTTCAAAACCGTCAAATCCAAGAGGAAGCGCAGGTGCACCTCATCACCCACACCGTCCTTCCGTCAAGGCTGCAAAGCCTGACATTCTGCAACCTGCCCCAGCAGGTTCCCATCCCGTCGTCCTCCCAGGCGACAAAACCCCTAACCATCCATCCTGCCGATCCCAGGCGCCCCGGCCCTCGCCCCGCCCAGCCTTCCCAGGCACGGCTACCTGTAGGAAAACGCCCACCGCCGATATACCTCCGCGAGAAGGAAAATGGTCGACATACGCTCGGTCCTATCCAATAGATTTAAATTTGAAGCCTCTGATAGCAATCAGGGATCAAATTACATAGAGACCCTGACGATTTTAGAAAGTGACATCTTCCTCCGGAAAGGAACACCAGTATCACATTCGCGCTCCCGGATGAGCGCGACTTAGACAGTGGTCAAAGGGCTGCCTAAGGAGATCCCATGCGCGGAGATAACTTCCGCGATAAAAGATTTAGAGATTCCAGTCCTAGGGCTACAACGAATGTACCACCCACGCACCAAACGCCCTTCATGGTATGGTGCTAGTCACACCGAGCGCTCTAAGTGGAAGCGCATCTACGACGTCGAGCAGCTGTGTGGATTGGCTCGTCCCACTTTGAGCGGCCCTCACTCTAACGGTTTGCCAGGGCAGTGCCACAACTGCAAGTATTTGGTCACGCTGCGCGGAACTGTTTCGCACGCCCCGTTGCGTTAAATGCCTCGGGGACCACGGTACCGCATCCTGTCCCAGACCCAAGGACAAAGAAGTCCCGCCACCATGAACCTCCCGCGGTGTTAACTGCCGCGCTCCCGGCCACACGGCCAACACCTCGGCTGCCCTAGGCGCCAAAACGCAGAGTTCCTGCGATCCCAGGCAAGCTCTTCCAGGCGACCACCAATCCCATCCAATACCACCGCATTCCACCCTCCGTCCTTCCAACGCTTGGCAGTTCCGCCCGCGGATCAACAGCCAGCGCCGGTGCCGACTCGAGCGCACAGCGGCCGCCGCTGCCTCAAAGAGCCAGCATGCTAGCGCTAGCAATGGCAGCACTGGCAACAATACGCGCGTCATTTTTAAAATCGCTAGATCTTTGATATAGACGAATTCAACCAAGCAGCAGATGCATTCTGCCGCCGCCGGCGACGCAATGTAGGTCCTCATTGCTTGTAAAATACAAGAACCTTATTAACGCCCTTAAGGCTTAGTTAGGACACCTCTAGCAGTAGCAGACACACCTACACTTAGAGTGTAGGATAAACACACACGCCCATGACATCGGCCCCACCGGTGAGGTCGAACTTACACACCCTTTGCTATATGGCACGTAGCTAACACCATTTTAGATAGTAGCGTTGCTGGAATTTCTTGCGCCACTTCTTCTCTCAGCGCCAACGCTTTAAGAAGTGATATTAAAGTTTAGATAGAGCTCTTCTAGCTATTAAATGATCATTGCAAAGCGTCTGAATCGAGCTCGAGGGCGTCGGCCCACCTGGGCACCCATCGATTCAGCATGCTAACGGGTACCGAAAGTGACGGCCCAGCCAAGACTCCCGTCTGGGGCCCTTGGTGCAGTTAAGTCACTTACGGGGAGACGCGCCTGAGGCAACGGGCCCCCCCAAACCCGTTTATGTTCTAATAGGTTAATTTCACAGAGCACGAGATCCATCAAAAAAAAAAAAGAAAAACTAAACTTAGTTAAACGCGATAGAATCCGCAGTCTTATATTAGATTCTGTATATTATATAAGATAATGCTAGAAACTATTGAATATTTCATGCACATAATTAATTCAGTAAAGTTTTTCAAAAGCCACCGTGAACGCAAAACGTATCGAATATAATAAGTAAATTTTTAACTATTGCTGCCGCTAAGTTAAATATTAATTTAACTTTGCAGTTAAATTGCCAATTCCAACTCTAAATTGAAAGTTGTAAAACGCTTATGAACTTAAATTACAGAACTTACTTTACGTTGAAGCTATGCCGTGCACTCATACGAGTCATATTTGTACTATACGTTTTTACTCGCTTCATTTTCATATTTATTTAGTATTTCTTTGATAGAACCAACTATTTAAAAATTGCGGCTCGAAAGTATAGGGTCATGGCATCGTCGTATAATAAATCGTTTAAAAAATTATCTGAACTTTCTAGTTTTGATGCAACAGATTTTTGTATCTCTGTATATATATATATATATATATATATATATATATATATATATATTATTATCTTAACCGATACGGCAATATACCTTGCTCATTATAATTCTGTTTTGAATAAATTAAACATAGACTAAGCAGTGAAGTTAATACGCATGTAAAGTACATTCTTCTCATTGTGAATATGAAGAAATTAATGTATTGTAGATTAATTTCGTTATATGGTTTATACATGAATAAAAATACACATGAATTTAATATGTTGCTATAAAGTGTTTCTCAAGAAAAAACAGTTAATCAATACTGTCCGCATTGGGTACGTCTTGTGTAAAACTCTTTGACTAAAACTGGGTCTGAAGTAAGACTGGGTCTGGTGGTTTTTATCGTCGGCGCGACCACGATAGAAAAAAATCTAGGCATCGTCAATGACCTTAAGCTGTAGCCAGATTGCGCTTAAAATATAAAAACATGTTATTGGTCAAACACCTCGTGGTGACGAAAGCTCCTGCTTTACTGAATAAGACTTATTCATTAGTAGTTAAAGAATGGGCCTCATGCCCAAATAATATGCGTTGATTTACTTTCTTAGAACCCTGCGACTCAACACGACACGTACTGTATAACAAGAAACCGTTGGAATGAATGCATTTAAAATAACATATAAAACTAAATCCTTTTCGATTGGTTAAATTGTAAAGGAGTTGTCTACATTTCTTTTCTAAAACTTTGGCTAAATAGAACCTTACTGTTGAGTTTTTACTGGCGGTTCAACATAGTGGATCGCTAAGTTTATCTATCTAGGGCAAACTATAAAATTTGTTGAGTTTCACCAACTAAATTAGCCATAATATTATTAATCTATTATTCTTTTAAAAGTAGTTCTATTTGCCTAAAATAACAAAAAGAAGTAAACCATTATATAAAGATAAAGTACATATGTACGCCTTCCTTTCTTATTTTTTTTTTTGATGGATCTCGTGCCCGTGGAATTAACCTATTAGAACATAAACGGGTTTGGGGGCCTGTTGCCTCAGGTGGTTCTCCGTAAGTGACTTAACTGCACCAAGGGCCCCCAGACGGGGAGTCTTGGCTTGGCCGTCACTTTTCTGGTACCCGTTAGCATGCTGAATCGATGGGTGCCCAGGGTGGCCGGACGCCTCGCTCGATTCAGACGCTTTGAATGATCATTTAATAGCTAGAAGAGCTCTATCTAAACTTTAATATCACTTCTAAAGCGTTGGCGCTAGAGAAGAAGTGGCGCAAGAAACCCAGCAACGCTACTATCTAAAATGGTGTTAAGCTACAGTGTCATATAGCAAAGGTGTGTAAGTCTGACTCACCGGTGGGGCTGATGTCAGTGCGTGTGTTTATCCTACACTCTAAGTGTAGGGTGTGTCTGGCTACTGCTAGGGTGTCGCTAACTAGCCTTAGGGCGTTAATAAGGTTCTTGTATTTTGACAGCAATGAGGACCTAGTATTGCGTCGCCGGCGGCGGCGGAGAATGCATCTGCTGCTTGGTTGAATTCGTCTATATCAAAGAGATCTAGCGATTTTAAAATGACGCGGTATTGTTGCCAGTGCTGCCATTGCTACAGCTGAGCATGCTGGTCTTTGAGGCGGCGGCGGGCCGCCGTGCGCTCGAGTCGGCACCGGCGCTGGCTGCCTACGCGGGCGGAACTGCCGCCGTGCTGGAAGGACGGAGGGTGGGAATGCGGTGGTATTGATGGGATTGGTGGTCGCCTGGAAGAGGCTTCCTGGGATCGCAGGAACTCTGCGTTTTGGCGCCTTTAGGGCAGCCGAGGTGCGCGTGGCCGGGAGCGCGGCGACTTACCAACGTGATCATCATAGCATACATAAATAATAATAGGAAGGCGTACATATGTACTTTATCTTTATATAATGGTTTACTTCTTTTTTGTTATTTTTAGGCAAATAGAACTACTTTTAAAAGAATAATAGATTAATAATATTATGGCTAATTTAGTTGGTGAAACTCAACAAATTTTATAGTTTGCCCTAGATAGATAAACTTAGCGATCCACTATGTTGAACCGCCAGTAAAAACTCAACAGTAAGGTTCTATTTAGCCAAAGTTTTAGAAAAGAAATGTAGACAACTCCTTTACAATTTAACCAATCGAAAAAGGATTTAGTTTTATATGTTATTTTAAATGCATTCATTCCAACGGTTTCTTGTTATACGTACGTGTCGTAGTTAATTCTAATAACATGTTGAGTCGCAGGGTTCTCAGAAAGTAAATCAACGCATATTATTTGCCCATTCTTTAACTACTAATAAATAAGTCTTATTCAGTAAAGCAGGAGCTTTCGTCACCACGAGGTGATTGACCAAGAACATGTTTTTATATTTTAAGCGCAATCTGGCTACAGCTTAAGGTCATCGACGATGCCTAGATTTTTTTCTATCGTGGCCGCGCCGACGATAAAAACCACCAGACCCAGTCTTACTTCAGACCCAGTTTTAGTCAAAGAGTTTTACACAAGACGTACCCAATGCGGACAGTATTGATTAACTGTTTTTTCTTGAGAAACACTTTATAGCAACATATTAAATTCATGTGTATTTTTTTATTCATGTATAAACCATATAACGAAATTAATCTACAATACATTAATTTCTTCATATTCACAAAGAGAAAGAATGTACTTTACATGCGTATTAACTTCACTGCTTAGTCTATGTTTAATTTATTCAAAACAGAATTATAATGAGCAAGGTATATTGCCGTATCGGTTAAGATAATAATATATATATATATATAATTATACTGAGAAGTAAAAAATCTGTTGCATCAAAACTACAAAGTTCAGATAATTTTTTAAACGATTTATTATACGACGATGCCATGACCCTATACTTTTGAGCCGCAATTTTTAAATAGTTCTATCAAAGAAATACTAAATAAATATGAAAATGAAGCGAGTATAGTACAAATATGAATCGTATGAGTGCACGGCATAGCTTCAACGTAAAGAAAGTTCTGTAATTTAAGTTCATAAGCGTTTTACAACTTTCAATTTAGAGTTGGAATTGGCAATTTAACTGCAAAGTTAAATTAATATTTAACTTAGCGGCAGCAATAGTTAAAAATTTACTTATTATATTCGATACGTTTTGCGTTCACGGTGGCTTTTGAAAAACTTTACTGAATTAATTATGTACATGAAATATTCAATAGTTTCTAGCATTATCTCATATACTAAACAGAATCTAATATAAGACTGCGGATTCTATCGCAGTTTAGTTTTTCTTTTTTTTTTGATGGATCTCGTGCCCCGTGGAATTAACGGTGGGGCCGATGTCATGTGCGTGTGTGTTTATCCTACACTCTAAGTGTAGGGTGTGTCTGGCTACTGCTAGGGTGTCGCTAACTAAGCCTTAAGGGCGTTAACAAGGTTCTTGTATTTTACAAGCAATGAGGACCTAGCCATTGCGTCGCCGGCGGCGGCGGAGAATGCATCTGCTGCTTGGTTGAATTCGTCTTGATCAAAGAGATCTAGCGATTTTAAAAATGACGCGGTATTGTTGCCAGTGCTGCCATTGCTACGGCTAGCATGCTGGATCTTTGAGGCGGCGGCGGGCCGCTGTGCGCTCGGAGTCGGCTCCGGCGCTGGCTGTTGCCACGCGGGGTGGAACTGCCAAGCGTTGGAAGGACGGAAGGGTGGGAATGCGGTGGTATTGGATGGGATTGGTGGTCGCCTGGAAGAGGCTTCCCTCGGGATTGCAGGGACTCTGCGTTTTGGCGCCTTAGGGCAGCCGAGGTAGTTGGCCGCGTGGCCGGGATTGCGGCAGTTAACGCACGCAGGAGGTTTAAAGGTGACGAGGACTTCTTTGTCCTTTGGTCTGGGACAGGAGGCGGTGTCGTGATCCCCGAGGCATTTAACGCAACGGGGGCGGGTGAAGCTTTTCCGCGCAGCGTGACCGAAAACCTGGCAGTTATGACACTGCCCTGGCAGACCGTTGGAATGTGGCCGCTCAAAAGAGAGGCTGATTCTACACAGTTGCTCGATGCCGTATATGCGCTTGCCTTCTTTAGAGCGCTCTAGCGTAACCAGCACCATAGCGTAAGCGCGTTTGGTGCGTGGGTGGTACATGCGTTGTACCGCGAGGGCTGGAATATTCAATTCTTTAATAGCCGAAGCTATCACCTAGCATGGGATCTCCTTAGGCAGTCCTTTGACCACTGTCCTAAGTACGCGCTCATCCGGGAGCGCGAATGTGTGATATTGGTGTTCCTTTTCCCTAAGGAATAAGGTCACCCTTCTAAAGTCAGACTACAGTTCTCTAACTGTAGTTTGATCCCCTTATTACTATCAGAGGCCTCAAACTTAATATTGTTGGATAGGGCCGAGCGAATCTCGACCCACTTCTCCTTTTCGCGGAGGTATATTTTCGGTGGGCTTTTCCCTACGGGGAGCCATGCCTGGGAAGGCTGGGACGACTGGGCAGGGCGAGGGGCCGGGGGGCGCCTAGGATCGGCGGGATGAATGGATGGGATTGTCGACTGGGAGGTCGACGGTTTGGTAACCTGCGGAGGGCAGGTGGTGGGAGCGTTAGGCTTTGCAGCCTTGACGGGAAGGACGGGTGCTGGTGATGAGGTGCAGACCTTGCGCTTTCTCTTCGATTTGACGGTTTTGAAGCCGTCGTTGGATTGCGGATTGGTTACTGCCTCGACGTCCATATCCGATTCCGTGCGGATGCTAATGTCGACATAATTGTCGTCACTATCATCCTCAGGGAATGCTCGGGACAGTCCAGGCGTTGAGGTAGGAGTTGGGTGATCGGAAGCGTGCTCGAATATGAGCTGGTGAACTTCGTCGGTCAATTGCATATACAATTTCCGACCGATCTTCTCACTAATCGCCTTGGTATCAATATCAAAGCGACTCGAGAGCTCTCGGTCGACCATTGTTTGCGATTTAGGTCTCTCCTATATTTGACTGGCCATCTGTTGCGTTACCCAACGAAAGCGGTGAGTCCCGGCGATTGCCGAGCGTAGAAATCCTACCTGCCCTGCTGGGCACGGCAGGGAGGTGTGTCTGGCTGGTTCTGTAACAAGAAACAGAATATTACAACGTTTACGTGACCTAGTGTAGTTGTGAAAACAACTAGTTCGGCTGAGAAACACGATAATTAACCCTAAGAAACAAGAATTGCGCTTGCAACAAGCGGCTAGCAACACAGTTTTGTTAGACAAACGAGTTGTAAAACACAGCTGTGCACAAGCAGACCGCTTGAGGTAGTGCAATAAATCACAACCGCGATGACGTCAGCGGTACGACAAAAGGCTCTATGAGCGCAGATGCACTCATAAAACGCAGATGGCGCAGCCTGACGATTTCACGGAAGCGGACAATGAAGACTGCGTGGCGAGCTTTGGAGAATGTGGCGAACACGTGCGGCCGGGACCGCTGCTGGAGGCGCTCTGTTTTCTTAGACTTAGTTTAGTTATCCCTAACTTTTAAAATCTTTTATGGCATCCGCGGTCACAGGACAGGCCGAAGTGTTGCTCGACCTTGTTGTCAAATCAATGTTAGTTAGTTATAGTTAACCTTCAATGAAAATAACGTATTAAGAGAAACTTATGTTCTAATACAGTACTTAACCTAGAGCTGGATGTTGTGGTAAGGTTAATTTTGCACACATCTGGAGAGTGTAGCGCTGCGATACCCTGGAATACCTTGGACTCATCACTTACGCAGCGTAAGACACGCAAACTTGCTTGCCGCCAACAGGGTATGTTGCGTCTAATTTATGTAATAATTTTGGTCCCTACGATACCTTTCTAATTAGAAGACACTAGTAAATGTATTCTACTGTTATTCGGTAAAAATAAGCGCGGCAGTGAACTTCCTACTAAAATTGTATTATACCACCAATTTTCATGTTAACTATGAAGTAATGCTTCCAGACTCTTGTCTATGGTAAGCATCATCTAACACAGAGTTCGCGGAAAGCTACCGTTCACACGAACATGTTTTTGATGATGATTTGATGCCTAACACTATCATAGATTGGACAAACTAACAAAGAATACTGTTTCTTACTTAGAATGAAGGAGAAGGCGAAATTAATACCAAGTTAGTAACTCGTATCTTTTTTGAGAAAAAAATAAATAAACTTGAACTGTTTTATGCTTGGTATGCATAAGTCAGATCAATAAATTAACACCAATAAATGACAGTTGCCGCGTCAAAACTTTTTAAAGGCCAAACAAACGACCCCAATCGGCCTGTCCCATAAAGTAGAAATTATTAAAAAAATTAGTAACGTTTTTGTCTAATTAATGGAACATAATTTTTATGGAAGTTTCCAAATATATTTTAATTTAATTATGAAAGATTTTAACTTTGAATTTTATATTAGAATTTCAATAAATATATCGTACCATTACTTTTAAGTTGATGGTTTGAAATCGTTTCGCGACATCATAACATAAAGCAAAACAGATAATGTTAAGTTATAATATTGATATAAATTACTAATTCAAATAATTAATTAAGTTGATTTTATAGCATTTAACTTAAAAAGGAAACTTAATTGCTTCTTACATTGTAAACTATTTAAATATCTTCGCATAAAATAAATGTTTTATGAATTTTAAACAATTAAGACGCTCCAATAGCGCGCAATTTTACTTCAAGCCTCCACTTCACGCCGTATTTGAATTTATCGATGTCTGTTCGTGACACTATGCCATTTGATTGCTCACTTCATCGAATTTCTTATTAAAACCATTTCCTTGAATGTTTGAAACGAAAGGAAAAATCTTCTTTGCGATGGTGTCCGATTTTGACTTTTACATTTCCTGATTTTCGGCATTTCATAAATTTTGAAATAAGGCCAATTCAAGGCGTTAAAAGAAGATTTTAATATTATTGATACTATTAAAATTGATATTATTTCACATTTTAAACATGTAAAACGTATTTTTGGCGGATTAAAACTGAGCAAGGGGTTGGGTTATTTTAGAAAATATATCCTTGCCGTCTGAAGAAACTATTACGAACTATTATAATACTAAAAAAATACTGTATCAAATTATTTGGTTTTTATTTTTAATATAATAAAAAATGCCTGATATTGTTTTACATATGATTTTAAATTGCAATATAAGTAAAGTTATAAATAATGTAAATTTAAACAATTTTTGGCGCAATGTCAACTAATATACTCATATCAAACATATTGTTTCATAATACTTTAATACAATAAATATGAAGTAAAATTTAAAAAACAGTATAAAGGAATAAAAACTAGGAGAGCTTCAAGTGCCTTTTTCCAACACTACGTGAGCCACCTTAATAATGCTCTTGACATTTTCCACACCTAAGTTTCACCTTGAACTGAATGATGCCCACTTCTTACAAACTTTCAGAAATTTTCAGTTGTACCTTCCTTAACAATAGTACGTACTACGCTAAAATTGAAGTAGTTCTCATGCTTAAATTTCGGCAGAACTTTACATATAAGCACAATCATTTTAAAGCCTTTCCGCTCACTTTAACTGACCTACTATTTAATGGTAAGGTAAGCTAACTTATATATGCCTTCTAAAGCATTTAATCGGCGTTATTACCATCAGTCTACGAACACACTGTCCAGTCTAGTGTACAGTACAGCACAGCCCACTGTAAAGTACAGTCCTCTGCTGGACATGGGTCTCCCCTATTGCACTCCACCGCTTCCTATCTTCTGCTATCCCCATCTATCCCGTGGATAGATGGGATAGCCGAATTATTAATAATGTATTTAATAAAAACACTTGTTAAAATATTAACAACTCACTTGTTAAATACTTGATTGTTATTTGTTAAATACATTCAAAGATATTAGTTTACAGCCGTTTTACCTCGATAACACATTTTACCCAAACGGTGCTAACATCGAGTCAAATGCCCTCTATATTTATTTATTCCGTATGCACCAGAAAATAATGCAAATACAATTTTCTACCTGCTATACAATATTGATCAATCAATTGATCTATCACCGGTTCAGAATTTGAAGAACCTGAGAAGAACCGGCGTAGGAAACTCATCGGAACTATTTTTTCAAGGCAAGCCAAGGAATAAAATGTATGGATGGTTATAGTTGTTTGCTCTTTGAATGCACTGAACTCTTGAAATGACTATCGCAGATTACTTCACATTCTAGTGAAACAAGGAACACCTTTTTTTTTGCAATCGAATAGTAGAAATATACATAACTACCTAACCTATACAATGATAACAAAAAAGCCATCCCCGCAAGACTTGATCCAGTGAGCTGCGTTTTGTAAATGGAAAGCCAATAGAACTAGGTTCTTTTGCTTTAAAAATCGTACAAAAATTAACACCTAATTTGCAAAATACGAATAAAAAACCACTTTTGGTAATATTCATGTACTTAAATTAAGCTTAATTATAAATTGTAAAATAGTTATTAGTTGTCTGAAATAAAAGAAAATCGTTTCTTTCCACGTCTCCTATACAGTTGAAAGCTTTTCTTGAGTTTTCAATGTCTGTAATCGTTTCGATAGTACCTCAGAATCAACTGCACTTCTTTTGTTTTACATGAAAAGAAGGGCAATTTTGAAAAAAATATGAAAAAGCTTCGGTGAACAAAGAACAGTACACAACAATTCTTATCCGAAAAAGAAAGTTTTTACTATGTTTTGCTAAAGATTGCAATACAAAGACGTGTCAGACAATAAATCTTCCTTTGTTGTGGACAACAATAGTTGTCCCTCTTTGTTGTAAGTGCCTCATTTAAGGTGTGACAATCCAAGGAGCAGTTTTGTATCATTTATTAAAGGCAGAATATTAGGCATTTTCTTTTAAAGTTATTTAATTTGATTGATTTACATAGATTCTTTATATATTTGTTAGAATTAATTTAATTTAAATTAAAAAATCAATATAACAATAGTTCATTCAACCCCTCTATCAGGATTTTCACTAATAAGATTAGTCAGATACATTTAATTACATATACATAAGAGATATGTAATATATTGATCTGTTCAGTTAAAGCTGATTCTACAATAAAATAACGAAATGTCTATGAAGTAAAAATAGATAATTTTATTATTCCTTAGACCTGTTGCTTTGTTCACTATTAAATGATAATAGGGAAAATGTTTGATTTTTCTATATAAAGGGGCTCAATATCATACGCTATCTGTTAAAGTCCAGTAAAATTCGGACTAGCCATTCGAGAGATAACAAACAGAAGAAAAAAAGTTGTTTGGTATATATTACTATTCTAAAATAAATAATACATCTATGATATATAGAGAGTTTTACTCGTAAAAGGAATTACATAAAACTGAACTCTTTTTTTATACTTCTGAGCTTTCAGCTATATTGCCGTGTACAAATGTACTTACCTCACGTTAATGCTGTCGTGACTGAAGGTTATTAAACATCGTAATTACGCGTAGCAAATTGGCTTTTCAGTGACATTTTAGTGCAACCTTTTTTATACCTTATAGTACTACGGTACATGAGAACTATAAAAAAATATTCTACCACTTTTCGAGTGTAATATTCGTCTTATTTTAGTGTTACCTTTGCTCAATATTTAAAATATTTACTTACGATGAAAACGTTTGAATACATATTATATTTTTTTTCCGTTAATAGCCACGAAATAGCGAGTTGATTGCTTTTCTTTTTATTATGTTAGATGTTATGCTGATTTTGATTATAAATGATATTAGTTTTTCATTGGTGGTACAAAAGACCAAAATCAACTTTTCGGGGAGCCATCACTTCCCAATGACACGGCCTACTGAAAAAAGCATTTAAGAAGCCTTGGCCTTCGGTCTTATACCTCTTCTGAACTTGAGAGGCCAAAATCACAACATATCAGGAGATAACTATATAAATGATCTATGAATACATTGCATTTTTTTTTTTTTTTATTCTGGCATACGCAGGCAGACGAGCAGTCGGGCCACCTGATGGAAAGTGGTCACCGAATGACATTGGCAATACAGGTATCACAAACGTGCTGCCTACCGTGAGACAAAGGATATTAAGTATCGTTTACCCAGTAAATACGCTAGCTACGGTGCTTTTCGAACCGGAACATAGCAGTGTTTTCACACTACTGCTTCGCGGCAAAATAGGCGCGGTGGTATTCACCCAGACGGTCTCCTGTAAGACAGGGACCTATCATCGGTAAATCATTCAGATTTTCTATTATATTTTACCTGTAAAATAATCAATTTTCCATATACATGTTAAAAAACTTAAAACGATCGTATAGTTTTAAGCAACCACTGTATATATAGTGACATAACGTCCATATGTTTTCTCTGCTTGGGGCTTAATGATATCGATCAAGAATGTCAGTACTGCATTTTATATAAAGAACAAGAAAATCTGTTACTATCACGGAGCACGTGCATTATAAGTAGTATGTTTTAAATAAGCCTTGTTTATGAGCTCCGAAGTATCATGGGCATGACTTTTTAAATTACACAGAGATCCGCTTGTTTCCTTATTATAATGAAGTTTACCAATGAACAAAATTTATGGCCCCATTTTCAAGTTCTTATACATTGTTTGATGACTCGTGAAACACTTAATATTTTGAGAGGAAAAGTATGTCTTTAGATGGTATACTGTATGTTATATCTTATGGTATGGTTATTAGAAACCACATTTTCATTTTTCCTTAATAAATATTCATCTATGTTCAACTGACATTTGATCTTTTTTTGCACATATTGTCGCACGTCCTTTATTAAATCTTTATTAATCAAATGAAGCTAGAAGAATATTCTTTCGACATTAAGTCTTGTGAATGCGAATAAACAAATAAAAGAGCTACGATATCCATCGCTTTCTCTAAGGGCTTATAAGAAGGTGCCTTGTTATTTGTTCAGGCAACCGCTCCAAGCGGTGTGTGGTTTGTCTAAGCTTAGCAAAGTTTAACAGCTAATTCACATCGAGTTTACTATATTACGTATATCAGCATCAGAGATTCCCTAGAGATTAAATGAAGTAAAGTTTAACAAATAATTAGTTTCTTTACCTTGTTATCACAAAAGAATGTGAATTGTTTTTCGTTTCTTTTTTTTACAGTCCGACTACCTTATGTAAATGGTCACCGACGCCCATGACCATTGGCATATTCAGGGGTATCTGTAATGCGCTGTCTACGGAAGACATATTATGTAATATCCCGATTACTCAGTAAATATGCTTGTTACGGTGCCCGGCACACCGGAACGCGTCAACGCAATGGTACCTCTCCAGACGGACTCTTGTAAAAATGGGACCTACCAACTCTAACAGTTTTGCTTTTAAAAATGTTTTTCTGTGATTTTCATATCCTTTAATACTTTAACATGATGTGCCGAAACAGACTCAACTATTTTTTATTTCTTACATACATTTCTCTTTCCTAAAGAAGGTTTAGTTTGTAACTTCGTCCTCGAGAATAAACTGCTATGATGCGGAAGTAATGGGTCTCTTAATATCACTCCATCGATAATTTCCCAGGGTAGAAGGCGAAAGGGCTTCATTCGATGCGTCTATAATAAATCCCGACCCTGCTTTGTAGCTTCTCTACCTACACTTTTCATCAGATTAGGGAAAAAATACATGGAACTAAGCCTTTTTTATAAACCAGTAACTTATGTACGCTTATGTTTAATATCTATACAAATAAATAAAATTAGAGTCTCTGACTTTTTATAAGATGGAAGGTCCCTTGTAAAAAGAGACCTTCCATCTTAAAAAAAGTTTCTGTATGTTAAAATGTATACGAGCTTTATTTTAAGGTTGTTAATTTCATTATTTCATAATTTAACCAGCTTCCGTAGTTTAACAGTATTAGCCCTTCCTTAAAAAACCGGAAGCCGTGGGTTGAATCCCACGAAAAATAACTTTGTGTTATCGTTGTTTTTAGTAGTGGTAGCGTTTAGGACAATTTGGGTCGATCATGAAATTTTCTGAAAAGTAACATAAACCATGCGTCGGATGGTCATGTAAAAAAGTTGGTCCACCCACCAACCCGCGGTGGACCAGCGTGGTGGGATTTGGTCCAGAAACCCCTTAATGTAGAAGGGTGTTAAGGGGAGGCCTATGTCCAGCAGTGGAATAGTCCACTGCTAGATATAGGCTGATGATGATAGTGATGATTTTCTTTAAAAAAACTAGTATATAACATTAAAAAAACAATACAATGAACTTAAACGTCTATATGTAAATTGGAGATTTTAAATTTTTTATTTCTCAAGTTAAATATTCCGTTCTTATTGTGAAATGTTCCATTTTAAGATTACAAGAAAATACATTTAGTTCAACCGACTCCGCCGGTCGGGAGAAAAACACAAAGAAACTCACATTGAAAGACATTATGCATGCATATCCGAATGTGCTCTTTTTGTTCCACAAATGCGTTCGCCATTTCGCGCCGACGTGTTCGCCTTATTACATCCCGTAGAAGTCTTAATTTTTTTTTGAAAATTACAGAACATAGTACTTTCTGAATGTAATTACGGATATATTTACCTTCTTTTAATATTAACAACTTCAAATTTGAGATTAAATTTCACAAGGCGAACTAAGTATACTGTATTATTATTTATTGTTATTATTTTTGTATTGAATTAAAAAAATGCCTTTTATAAAAAAATAGCTCCTTTTAAAAGTAATATATTAAAAATATATATTTTTACAACAATACTTTTTGTGTATAGGATCTGACTGACTCCTTACCCTTACATCATTTTATAACTTAAATAAAATTACTGTTTCTTAAAAAAATTAAATTATAATATTAAGTCTCGAGTTTTGTCTAACAATCTTATTTGTTATTGTATATTTAAATTTTGTTGTTTTCTAAACAAGCAATGCTATTTTTACAATAATAATGCAAAAAAGGTTTTAACATTTTTTAATATTACTGAAATATATAATAAGATTTTTTCCTTTATATAAAAATCTTATTCATCTACTTTTCCTATCTATTCAAGTAATTTTCCAAATTTTGTCTTGTTTCTGATTTAGTTTTACTTGATCTGCAGTTCTGATTATCGTGGACCGGTTTCTGACTTCCAGTACCCAAAGGGTACGGTATTTAACGAATGGATTGGAAATCTGCAAATTTGACGACACTGACGTGAAAATTTATGTTAAAAGCCAAAGATAGTCTTGATAAGTCGCCAATAAGCTTTTACTTACCTACTTACTTACTAAACATAATGTATTGCCTCAACTAACTAACAGTTAGATTAGCTCAAAGTATGTTTCAGGATTCATACCAACACCATGTCAAATAAATTAAATTCATACTAATATTATCTGTCTGTCTGTTTGTCTTTACTGTTTAAACCACCGAACAGATTTGGATAAAATTTAGAAAACATACGAAAAATAGATTAACTTTTTATGCGCTATTTACTGGTAAAGAGACTTAACACCCATGTCTCACGGTAGGCAGCAGTTGGCGATACAACTGGTATTGCTATGTTATGGGTGTCGGTGACCACTTCCCATCAGGTGGCCCGACTGTCGTCTGCCTGTATGCCATAAAAAAAAAGAACATTTGCGCTTGTGTTGTTCTAGCTGTTTAATAATTTCTAACTGTATGAGGTTGATTAAACCTATATGAAGAGTCTATATAAAAAGCCGTCACTTTTGAAGATGATTTTATGTGTCTAATCATAGACTTATACAAATGCATCTAATTAATATTAGTGTACGTTATATTCGATAACACCTTGCTATACCACGCAGACGACGTCGCGGGTCCTATATAGTTACATTATTTATTTAAACTTTTTTTCATAAGTGGTACAAAAGGTAGTCAACCTGTAGGTCATTCAGAAAAGGCTACGTAAGTACATTAACAAATAATAAATGAAAAGGAAAAATAATACAAATCTAAAGAAATTATTGTAATACATATTTGATGGGTTCATTGTCCTAAATATGTAATATGAACTCTAAATGTGCCTTTTGAACACATAAGATATTCAAATGAAATAAACCGTTTAAAATACTTGATTAATTTTTACTAAATTAAATATTTACTTACTAGTAATCCTTTTTGTTCGTAGCAATATCAAAATGGCTATGAGAACTCTGCTAACCTATTATGTTCCACTATGTATCAATCGCTATCGTCAGCCTTGTTAGTCCACTGCTGGACATAGGCCTCCATACACCCCTATCCATTAGGGTTTGAACGTATCCCACCACGCTGGTCCAATCGGGTGGGTGGACCGATTTTACATGCCCATCCGACGCATGGATCATTTACTTTTCAGACAATTGGTGATCGGCCCAAATTGCCCTAACCTAACTAAGGAAACAACAATGAAATTTGTTCGTCCCGCAGGATTCGAACCCACGACCTCGGTTTCTAAAGCATACGCCCATACCACTTAGGCTCTGGAGGTCAGTTTGTATCAGATCTTCCAATTTAAATTAAATATGAAGAGATATAGATTAGTCCCGAGTTTATACGTGGTTCATAGGACTTCATGGTTTATAGGATCAAGTATGCCATGTTAGTAAATGATACTTATTCTGCCCATAACAAAAGCAGCGTAAGTCGTCACAAATCCGCTCATCACCCTAAGACATATGTGTGTATTAGAATTTTACCCAGTAATAATACTGTCAACCATGCTCTTTTAACCGAAAGATATAGAGTTGTTTACACTCTACTGATTTGCCTCAGAAATATGAACCGCGAAGGTACTTATCCACACGGTCCCTAGTAATAAAGCACCTACCTCCTCATTAATTTTTGATTGGTTTCGCTATTGTGTAATTTTAATACTAAATATTCTTGTCTTTCTTCAGTTTAAGTATTTATTTGCAATATATGTGGAACAAACATTTTTTTTTAAGATAAAAGCTTTGATATTATATCATAAACGTTTAAAAAGTAACATGCTAGAACTGTGATTTTTTTCTACTTACTTTGTTAATTTCTCGTTTGAAATATACATATTGATACCGTTGTATATATAATAGCCGTATAATGTGCCGCATTTTTATAATTTTTGTTTTAAATGAAAGACTGCTTCCTTTTAATTTGAAAGCAGAATAAATATAAAGATATTATCAAAGGCGGACCTTTTTATTTTAATTCTTTGTAAACGTTATGTATGATAAAAGGTATAAGTTTAAAAATAAATATCTCACTTGGTTTTACTTATTAAAATAATGAAGAATATTTCTTGTTAATTTTAACAAGCTTATACTGAACTAAATGTTCACTCATCCGCGATGTAATGTAACTAATCCTCCATTAAGCTTCTACAGATTAATTTGTGCATAGCGTAGGTTGCTCTTATGAAAATCTCTTCGAAACGTTTATAATGCATGCTATAAATATATATTTTAACGAATATATAACCTAAAAAAGGCCGAAGATTCGAAGCGGTGGCGTGCATTATGGCCTATGTCCAGCAGTGGACTGACACAAGTTGATGATAATGATGATGATTATTACCTAATCGACGAACCTCTTTATGTTAAGAGTATTTATGAATTATTCATTAAAGGTGACAAAATTATAACTTTACATTTTTTTTTTAATTTTATTGCACTCGATCTGAATTCCAATTACTCACGTTTGAAAAATTACACGATGAACAATTAATTGCATAGATTTTACCGAGATGTCAATCGCGGAGTGACAGTCGACTAATAACAACGTGATACGTACAACGGCGCTTTGTTGCGATAGGGTTCTAATTCTCGAATAATAGGCATGTTTCATCATAAAACTTCAAATCATTTTCACTTTATCTGATGAACTTTATTTATTTTATGTTGAAGGCTTCAATATTTACAGCACAGTGTGAACTGACAGCATACTTTTTAATATTTTGCCATCAGCCAACCATGTGAGCAATTAGTATAAAAGGATTATATGTTCTTAGGATCATAAAGCTCATACATTCTTCGCTTTTATGAATTCGGAACGTTGCCCATTCACTAAATGCCGTAGAACTTTTAGATAAAACGGTTTTAGAAATAAATAAAGTAATAAATTGTTTTCAAATTGAAGTGAATAATGTCTGAAAACCATGGCTTTACCACTCATAAATGTGAATGAGACATTGTTGACTTTATTGGCGCGTTATGAAAAATTACGAGTAAATTTAGATGCGCACCTGTGACACAAAATTAAAGTTTATAATGAAAACGGTGCAAATCGACCTATTACATAAGAGCATTGAGTTGATTTATGTGTAGTGATAATGATTGTCGTTTTTATTTACATGTTGTGAGTCTGTCTCTATGAGTTAGTGATTAGGTACGTTATTGGTTGCGTTTATGGTTTTTATTATAATTTTTATTATTGAAATCAACACAAATATTCTTATTAGATTCAGACAGTTTTAACAAATTTCTTTGCTGAACGACTAAATATAACGCTGTGGGATGTCTTGGATATACAGTTTTATCAAATCCAATCATTCAGTGGTCATTTTGTATTTAAGAACATTCCTTTTTCTCCATAATATTTCCAAGTTATCTAGAAAGTGCCTTGAAACCTTCACCTAGGTTTACCTGAATAGGTTTTTAAGCGTCACTAATAGCAATAAACTTCCTCATCTAAAAGGGTAAATCCAATCGATCGGTCAATAAATTTTAAAGGCACGAGCTAATAATAACGTGTACATGGTGTTGAACAACCATATCAATTATTTATATTCGCCCTATGTATCACATTACTTTAATGGACGATACGACAGTACTAAAGAGGTTAATCAATATTTAGTATTCATATTAATAAACAATAAGCCTTTAGTATTTTGAGGCATCTGTCATAAAGTTTAAGTTAGTAAAACACTCACGCACCCACATATTAACTTAACAAAGTATTTGAATATATTGTTGTCATTTTTTTACTTTAACTAGATAGACCATTTCAGAGTCTGTGGGTACTATTCGTAATTTGGCTTACTTTATATTAATCATATAAGTGTCTCATAGGACAGGCTGCGCCTAGTGCGAGGGATAGACTGTATGAATTTAAATCCATCGTTTGAAAAAACTTCTTTATTCATTTCATCATAAATAGTCAGTTTCGTAGTCATTAAAAAGTAAGTCTACGCCACGAGTAACTATATTTTCAGCCAATAAGTTAACGCCGCAGTGCCTTCTGCTCGGCACAGATTCGAAATTAATTTAATTATGCGAGGAAAACAGCTATGCTTGCTGGTTCCTAGTGATTTATGCAACCGTATTTTAAGTAGCTGTATTTAAATGAATGCGCGAAATTATCTTCTATTCAAAATTCTCTCAACTACATTTTGATTTAAAAATGCTTTTAAAGCACCGTTACAAATAGTTTTTGGAGTATATTGGTAATATACTATGTATCACATAAGCATTTAACGTATACGTTATTTCACCTTAACGGGCTGGTATGACCTAGGTTGGTATATATATATATTTATTACGTAAAGCTGTGACAGCAAACGTTCCGACGAATGTTTAACGATACGACCTGCTTATAAAAATCCAACGCAATTTACACTACAAATTCACTCATCACCCGCAGACTTTTAGCGTAATGTTTTTTTTTTTTTAGAATTTAGTAATTAAAATGTATAGCTTATTTATACTTAGTAAAACAAACTTTCTAACAAGCACCTTTTGCTGTAATACACCCTAAGATACTAAAAGACACGTATTGAGATCACATATTTTTTTTATTGTCTACGCAAACAGACGATGTAATGGAAAGTAGGTCACCGACGCCCTACAGACATTGGCAATACTGCTTTCACCAACGCTGCCTACCGAAAGACGGTAGGATTTTAAACCTCTCTTCCCAGTAAACCTGGCTCCGGTTCAAACCAGAAAACAGTAGTGTTTCACATACCTGCTTTGCGGCAGAAATTGGCAACGCGGTGGAATCAACCTAGATGGTCCCCTGTAAAAATGGGACCTACTGCCAGTAGACTAGACTATAATATCAACATCGTCACCATCAGCCTATATTAGTCCAATGTTGGACCTAGGCCTCCCCTAAGGCATGCCTTCTCCATTAGTGGGTTTTTAGACCATATCCCGTTTTTACATGCCTATACGACGCATGGATCATCTTACTTTTTGTGTGTTTCATCTTTCTTTCGCTGATGAACGACAACACAAATTTGTTTCCCTACGGAATGCGGACCCACGACCTCTGGTTCATAAAACAAGGGCCAATGCCGCTAAACCACGAAGGCGGTTTATGAATTTGATTAAAAGTATTATATTGTTATTATTTAATATATATAGGAAATAGAAGAAGAAAATATATGATTTTCTTTGAATGAAATGGTTAAGTTCATCGAATTATATTGTATGGGAGTAATTTACTGAATAAAGTCGAAAAGCATAGCATATTTGTCAAAACAATTATTAATAATTTCTTTTAAAGAAGATATAATCATCAAAATTTATAAAGTAAATAATTAACTGCCTGCGTAACCTATTGGTAAGGGCGTTTACTTTAGACACCGGAGGTCGTGGATTCGAATCCTGCGGGGACTCAATAAATTTTTATTGTTGTTTCCTAGTCGGTTAGGCCATTTGGCCTGATCATCCAATTGTCTGAAAAGTAAGATGATCCAGGCGCCGGAAGGGCATGTAAAAAGTTGGTTTACCCGCCAACCCGCATTGGACCAGCGTGGTGGGATACGGTCCAAAATCCCCTAATTGCGAAGGCATAATAAGGAAGGCCTATGTCCAGCAGTTTACTAACACGGGCTAATGTTGACGAAGATGAAGTTAATAATTTAGTTGAAACTTGACTTGAAATTGTTGTATCTGTCACAATAGAGTCTGATTATTAATACTATTGGCGAATATAATATAAATACTTCTTAAGTTTTAGGAAGTTATGTAATCTGCTCACAATAACTGATGCAAATGTAAACAAACACACAATATTTTGCTTTTCTAACACGAATTATTGATACCATTACGTTAAGTTTTAGTTATTTTAAGTTATAGCTATATAATGAGTAAAGTGGTATATCGAAATGCGTTTAAATTACTCAAATTGCTATTACGCTTTACCTAAACAGTGCCTGCTAGTATTCGTAAGAGAACTGACCACCACGCACCTCTAGAGAACATTTATTGAATATATATTTTAGTGTGTATGTTTGTGATGAATAATCCCTCTTTTTTGACCGACTTTCCAAAAGAAGGAGGTACCTAATTCGTAACGAACGTTTTTGACCACTTCCCAAATGAAAGAAGTACTAAATTCGGACTGTATGTTTTTCCATTTGTTACTTCTTTGCCCCGCTCCTAGTGCTATGATTTTGTTAATTTTTTTGAGCAATAGGTTTTGGCTGTCATTTGGTCTCATTTTTCACGCAATTTTTTGTTAAGTACTTTAAAAGATATAATAAAAAAATTACGGCACTAAAAATTATATTCTTGTGCAATTAAATTTTAAACACTGCCGAAACCGTGTAAAATTAACTTAAGCTGTGGCATACATAATTCTCCTCCTTAAAATTATCAATAATAAAGTCCGAGAGCTTATATGTCTATGTTTTAAAATAACCATTTAATGTAAAACATTGTTAAAATTTGCAAGAAGGCATAATCAAAGTTTGTTTAAGGTAAGTTTATATAAAAATGATTGGATTTAAAAAAAAAAATGTGCATAAAACGTATCGTAGACGACATTTTGATTAATTTCGTACAGAGAGCACGTTCGTACCTAACATATTTATATTGCATAAAATAGTTAAACACTGTTTGAAGTTGGTCATATTTTTTTGTAAAACTTTCACTTGTCTCAATTTTAATAGGTATATATTATTCGTTAAAAATTCAAAACATTTGCTTTTTTATACATGTTACCTCGTTGCTACGTTCCTTGTGGAACCATTTTGACCATTCTTTTTTCAAATCATAGATAATAGTTGTTATTTCGTCCTATTTATTTATTTAGTGATGTATGTAATACAGTAAAAATATTTAAAAAATTAGGAGAATTACGGCTTTAAAAATCACAACCTTGTGTGATTTAATAGCAAACGCCGCCGAAGCGTTAAAGACACAGTTTATATTCTACGTAATTGTACTTCTTAAAACCATTTTGTTGCAAACATTTTTAAAAATTGCAATGAGGCATATTCAAAGCTCATTTTAGGTAAAATACTGTAAGTTTACATAAAAGTTAAGGCAATAAAAAAATTGTATGCGTTCTATGTGCAGTAAACACGATATTTTGATTAAATGAAAACCTTTAAGGATATAAGAGATTTAAAATACAGTGGCAGGAATCGCGGGTAATTCATGCCGATAGCACGTTGACAACCGCTTATATTGCGTATTTACTTTTTTAACTTGTTCTTTTTTGTTTTAAAAGGTTCATTCTTAAACTTTAATATTAACATGATCGCAGTATTTGAACAAAAGCCGGTAGGGGTTACGGTTTAGGATCTACTGTAAGTTTAACAATAAAATTGGTATCAGCTTAGGACAGCCAAAGTATTAATTGTCACACATAAAACGCAAGTTAATTTGCTAGGACTGACAATGAAAATCTAATTATTTAAATAAATAACGTAATTGTTTTAGAAAGAAGGAATTTAGGGCACGCCCATTGTTTATAGAGTGAGTACCGGTTATTTCAAACTTACAGCAACTAAAGACACGTCGTTGTTCTTTGCCTTAACAGTGGAGTAACATTAACATTTTTATATTTGTATGGATAAAACCCAATCGTAACATGGGACAGATAATAGGAAGGACGGTCAACTTCATTTGAGCGTACTACAAAGATTTTTCGTTCAAAAAGTAACAGCGCTGCATATTGTATATTTTTACACTTAAATCATATTTTTTTCATTGTGAATAGTATAAAATTAAAAAAACATTAAATCTCAACTGTTCTAATCAATCTTAACGACCTATTCATCAGCGGAATGAAATGGGTGGTAGGTCCCTTTACCGGTGGTAGGTCCCCTTTTACATGGGACCATCTGGGTGGGTACCACTGCGGTGCTATTTACTGCAAAGCAGAGTGTGAAACACTACTGCGTTCCGGTTTGAAGGGCACCGAAGCCAGCGTAATTATTGGGTAAACGAGACTTAACATCCTATGTCTCACGGTAGGCAACGCGTTGGTGATACCAGTGTTGCCAAAGTCTATGGGCGTCGGTGACCACTTTCCATCAGGTGGGCTGACTGCTCGTCTGCCTGCGTTTGCAATAAAAAATAAAAAAAAAATGCAAAATCAATATCAATATTTAAAGAAAGCTGCTACGCTTGTTTGTTACATATGTCATTGCTTATTTACAAGCCGAAAGACGTCTCCTGCTGGACATAGGCTTCCCCTAAGGATTTTAGATCGATTGATTCAGCGCTGTTCTCATCCAACCACGTTTCGTGACCTTCACCTTGTTGAAGGTGGAACAACGATACGCCTTCCGGTCTATGGTCGCCTTTCTAAAACTTTTCTGCCCCGATGACCATATACAACGGCAATACAAATGTATATGAATTGAAAAAGCTTCTATATAATATATTTTATTCTTCTTGATAAAAAACACACACCAAGCGATTTAAAACAAATTTCATGTGAATATTAAAATATAAATAATAAATATTTTGCAATACAAATAGTAGAACTACTGTTACCGGCCATTGCGAAGCTTTAGTTTAAAAAACTTATTTAAAAAATCCTACAGGAATGCCATCCAAGAGAAAAGGAGAGGAAACCTAGTAGTGCTGCTTAATCACGACAACGCACCCGTGCATTGCAGCGGTGGTGCTTATTCACCACATCTAGCACCTAACGATTTTTATCTTTATTTCAAATTGAAGTGATACTTAAGGGGAAACAGGTACGAATACCATGATGAGGTGATAAATGTCATGGAGAGGTTTTGCAATACCTAGATAAAACATTTTTAACAGAATTAAAGTCTTAAAAAGGCGCTAGAATCGGTGAGACTTGGAGACTATAAAAAATAAATTGTCAATTTTTTGTATTTTAACTCTTATTCTGACTATATTAGATCACTCCTGAAATGTGGTCAATCGCTTTGGGCTGTGCAGATCAGACGGCAGTATTCATGAGTTAGTCAGTATTAAAATACGAAACGAAATAATTAAAAAGTTTTATTTCAATGTAAATAATCTAAACAAGTCGTCTGCATGTACAGTGCGAATGGGTGTGCCCCAAGGTGAACATGAACATAAATTGACTTGAACATAATTTTCTGTACTCGAAAAGTTGTCTTGAATACACTTCTCTACTAATCAGGGTGAAGAAAGGTGACCAAAATGTAAAATTTCCCAATAAATCAATTAAAGAAATATCAATCTGGTTTGGTGCTAAAAAATGTGTTACACTCAAAACGTAACGCTTCAAACTTTCAAAGTTGCAGCTCTCATCAAACATTCACGTTACCAGAAATCCACTTCCATATGGAGATTCCGCTGTATTTTTGGGAATTAAATTAGCCAAAGTATTAATTGTCATAAATTAGTATTGATACGGCATATCAAAAAGATTAAGTTCTGCTATCTTTCCATTACACTTGTTAGGCAGCTCATTAGGCATCATTGATTGAAAAAGCCTAATTTTCTTTTAGAGGCTACATAAAGGACCTGGATGTATGGTAATGATTCATAACTTTTGATGCCTGCACTGGCATATATCGTGGCAACTGCTTAAATTGTGTCATTTAGCTGATTTTAATGTACTGTTTAAACATTTTTGTAAAAAAAGAAATGATGACCGCAAAGTTTCTTGCCAGATCTTCTCTGGATAGGACTTTCGAACCGTAGTAGATTAATAGTCATAAGAGCCCGAAACCTAAATTGGATAAAGAATATTTGGATTAAAATAAATTTTTTAGATCTCTGAATTTGTCGTCTTACTTTAACTCTCACTGTTTTAATTTCACCGGTAACGGATACAATAAATTATAATACTTAATCCATTAAAACACACTTAGGACAAGAACAAAGTACAAAACTTCTCAAGTTTGTCTAAATTATTTTGTAACATGAAGATTTCTTAGACTTTAAGTTACTTAATTAAGGAAACTCACCTGTATAAATAACGTATTTAAAGTACTTCTTTGTTTTAATTCTTGTCCTTGATTAAAATAATAACAAAATCTTAAATTAATTATTGTAACCTTGTTATGTAAAACCATTTTGTATTTTATGGTTACTTTTTCTCTACTATGCACAAAATATTTAAATCTGTTAAGGCTCAGTAGATACTTTTTTTATTATATTTACTTTTTATATTATTTATCAAATTAATCCACAATAAAAATAATAAAGGCTTAATGCCAATGGAATTGTCTTTCAGGCAACGTAGTTGTACGTGCTGAAATTCATTACAGCTGCGCATAGAACGTTGGTTCCAGCAAAAGTCTCGGCAACTAGCCCCAGGTTAAAGTTATTAGGTGGCTATCAGTATAATGATTATCTTTCTTTTGAGCAGATCACCGCTAACCAGGTGATCAACTTTTCTAAATCGTAACTTCGGATAATTTATCATAAAATACTTGTTATTTTTTGTTTTGCAAAAATACGAAATAAATAGGCTTTTTTTATTTTTAATAGTGTTGACAAGCTGACATGACGCAGAGATTACAATAAAAGTTAATCGACGATTCCACCGAGCTTTATTAGCAGGGCTGATGTAGTCATTCAGGCTCGGTGTTATTTTCAAGCCGCGATGAGATGTTTGCCAGTACACCATTGGCAGTCTGCCAGCTACGAAAAACGAACGCTGAAAGGTTGGCTGTCGAGTGGTGAGATGAAGTAACAAACTTATTGACAATGTGCTTTGAGAGCGGGATATAGTAGCTTGAAATCATAGCTCAGCTCGTGCAAAAACTAGTACAGATGCTCCGTGATTTGTATATATACATTAATATATACTTTTGTTTCATTATCAGATTTTTATTCAGTGTCAATAATTATAAGTTTCGGAGCTGCATTGAAATTATTATATTCATTAATAAAATTTATAACAGAATATTAGTTAGCAGATTTCGAGTATGGTTGCCCAAATTCGTTAGAACACCCACGTAATTAAATGACATCAAAATGGAAAAGTTTTACGTGCTATGACTCGTAACTTTATGCATTTTTTAAAAATAATTTAGTCAAAAATCTAGTAAATTATAACTAGTCTTATATCAGAATATAGCGCTACTCTACAACAATTTTTGTTGTAGAAATACGTGTGGAAGTATTCTTTTCATTTCAAATTTCAGTTTTTTTATCGTGTTTGTTTCCGAATAAAAGAACTGATTATTATACCGATATTCTCAGTTTGAATAAGCAAGTACGAACTAGGTTAATTAAGGCGACAAAATTCTAACTGCATTCTTCTGAAACGGACTCGGTACCCTTTGCAGATCTATAGAAAACGATTCTTTTGTTTTAAAATACTGGTATTTGATTAAAAGTTAAAAGCAAATAGTAAGATTTTAATATTTTACGGTGTTATTTTTTATTATTAAGACATGGTTTTCATACCCACAATTTCGTTGTGTTACATTAATTAAGGAAATCGTAGTATTTTTTGTGGTACCGAAATAACTTTATTATATGTTCGTGTTTAATATTATCTATTAGGCATTATTATATAATAAAAAATTCTGATGTATTAGTTTTATCTTAAATTTTATTTTGAATAACTGATTTTCTTACGAACCAATTTAGTTTTATACGTACGAAAAGTGGTTACTGTAATACAATAAATATCTTATAACATTATTAAATAAAAAGATTCTTACGGAGTTTATCACATTTATTTTACATTTTAAATTCCATAAAAAAATGTTTAGAACAGTAGTAGTAGTAGGTTCGAAGTTTACCCCGTGTCCACGGCCGCTAGAAAGTGTTCGAAAGGTCGGCAATTTAAAACGAAAAATAAACGCGATAAAATCCGTTAATAGTCCTTTTATTCAAAAATGTGTAGTATTCGCGTAAACTAAATATTTAATTATCTTAAAACATATTCAATGTTTAAAATACAGCGACCGTCAGAACGTCTGCGAAGTCAGCACAGTACCGAGACGAAACATATTATTATTTGCTTATATTTGGAAAACCGGCTGAAACTAACACGAAGGTTTTTATAAGTACTAACTTTTGGGAAATAGTTCATAAATAACATAGACTCTGATTATGACAGACTGCCTAGATTTGTTACTCTAGATATCGTCCACAAACCGGATTTGATCTGACCCTGGAGTTATCAATAAAAATAAAGTGATTGCTTTGTCAATGACCTGTATAGTAAATAACAATAAATCCACACAATCTTCTATAAACTAAAATATTTTCTTTTAATGTATACCACGTCAAAAAAAAACATTGTAAAGCTATAATAATAATGTTGTTTCTGAGGAAGTAGTAATAAAACATTCGAAAGTGTCGAGAAAAATATTAATAATTGTAAGTAAAATGTTGACAGGATAATTTTAATAAAAATCACTTGTTTAACGATGTGCGATCAGAATTTTAATAGATACTCATTATTTATCAACAATTATGTAAAATTAAGTAATTATCTGCAAAAAATAATTAAAACCGGGTTGTAGTTTTGAAAATATACAAAAAACTCTTTATAAATTTAAATGGTTTTTTATATATTTTTCTTCCGGCACGCTGTTTTATTAACAAAAACTTTAGCATAAATGTACACGTCTCGCTACAAACAAAAGGCGGATGAGAAGTTCATAAAGTTTAAATGAAGAGTCTCATTTGTTACAGAAAAGTAAAGCTTTGTAAAACAAATTAAACACGACTTCTACTTTAAAGATCTCGGCATAATCTAAATTGACCGAAAACTTTAAGACTAAAAACGTTCATTTCCGTTTCTTTTTCATCTCCTGTTACGATATAGAAATTAATAAAAAACGTACGTTGTTAAAATAATAACTATTGTGGTTATAAGGGAAATGAAGTTATTGTATTTAATATAACTTAAATCGATTATTTTAACAGGATGATTCGGTAAGGTTTAAACTGAAGTGAAAAAAAGATTTATTATTGTAACACAATATAGTGGTATATCACATCACACATCACATCATCAGCCTTTGTTAGTCCACTGCTGGACATAGGTCTATATAGTGGTATATATATTCATTAATTATAATTAATTAATTAATCTTAACATCTTTTTCCGTATTAACTCAATTACATAATTTAGTACATTTCTCACATATTTTATTTTATTTGTAAATCACTTGGTGACAAATCATACGCCCTGGTCTTATGAAACATAGCGACATGGTCACATATGGTCTCATTGCCTTAAGAATTTGTTCGTTTCGACTGTTTACGCTGGCCTCAATGCACTTCTAAACGGAAGTCAATAGTGTGCAAACACTGCTGGTTTGCGGCAGAAATAGACAGGAGGTGGTACTATCCTTGAAGGTCGCTGAAAAATACTACCATCTTTGACCTCGTTTTAATTCGTGAAATCCTATTATTTAGAACGTTATGTGTTTAACTGTTTGGCAGAACATTATCAGTGCTTTCTTATTAAAAAGTTCATTCATAAAAGCAGCTCAAAATTAAGTTATCTCTTATGATACCAGATTAGGCAGCTGATATGTAAAGCTGTCATTCAATAGTCCTAGTTTCTTTGTTTTACTATAGACCAAATCACAAATTTGCTCGGAGTTCCTTTGTCGGATAAAACTCGTAACGAATTTATCCGTCAAGGAACTAAAGTCACATCACACGAGATAACAACAGGATTAGCTCGTTAAAATTACGGCGGTCTTATAGTCAGAAGAACCAAGGGTTGATAATTTGCTGGAGTCAATATTTTTTTGGAGTGGAAACCGCATTTGGGAAGATGAACTGACCCAACAACCAGATATGATGCCGATCTCCGTGTAGTAACTGATTCAAGTTGGCAGCGAGCAGCAAGGCAATCATCCGTCTTGGCGTTCATTGAAAAATAACTATGTCCAGCAATGGAGAGATAAAGGCTGCTAATGAAGATGATAATGAACTATAGATATATCTAAAAAAAACTACATTTAAAATACGCGCCAATTGAAATATTAATAACTAAAAACTCCTGATGTGTCCAAGAACATGTTGTAGAGAATTGTAAAGACAATATATACTTAGCCAGTAGACATTATATAACTAGTATCTATTATACCTTCTAATTTATTTAAAGTTCTTGTCCTCAGCTTTATTTATTTAACTTATTGTGATAAACTAAAAAAAACGCAACAGCTGACGCAAGTGGCAGTAATATTTTCCCAGGTTCGGCAGGGACGGGGTCGGCATCTAATCTATCCAGATTTACCTGAATATAGTTTATACGCAAAGCGAGTGGCATCTGACCTCCATAACCCAAAGACATACCGCGTTCAAAGGATAAATTAGTCGTCAATTTTAAAGGCACTGACTTCCTATAACTCGACAGCCAAAGATGGTTTTGACAACCAGGACTGACTTTTACATGCCCATTTTCAGACATCCTACTTTTCATTGAAGTGGGTGATTGGTCCATATTGTCCTAACCAACCAGAAACAACTATAATAATTATATTAGATATTTATTGAATAACTCCAACAACATAATTGTTGTATCCCCGCGACGTTCGAACCCACAACCCCCGGTTTTCAAAGCAAGGGCCAATACCTCTAGGCCACGGAAGCGGTTAAGTCCATAGCATCTTACATAAACTATGTGAGATAACGTACATTTTTAGGTTTCTGTACCTTATAAAAGAAACAAAGGAACCCTCATGAGTCCATCGGTCCGTGTGTTATCACCATTTAGCACATTTAATTTTTCTGATTTCGCGATTATCCAAAAATTGTTTTCAAGGACTACAAGGAATTAAATCGATGAGCTTACAACTTAATATTCTGTATGACTGTGCCTGAGGCAGCTCAGCGAATCTTTTAACACTGACGACCTATAAAATAAATATCATCACCCACAGTCCAACAGTGGACATATGCCGCCCCTCCTGCACGCCCTCTTCATTAGGGGGTTTTACCGTATCCCACCACTCTGGTCCAATGCGGGTAGGTGGGTGGACCGACTTTTTACATGTATATCCGCCGCATGGATCATCTTAATTTTCAGACAATTTAGTGATGGGCCTAAATTGCCCCAACCAACTACGGAACAACAATGAAAATCTTTGAGTTCCCGCAGGATTCTCCAGTTTCTTAAGCACACGCCCTTACCACTGGTCTATGGAGGCACTAAATTAAACTAAATAAATTCTTGACAATCACGACCTTCTTTATCATGCCTATGAAACGCACGTATCTTTTTACTGTTCAGACCACCGAAAGCGACCGAAAGCGAAAATAACGATTACGCAAAATTGTTCCTATTCCGATATGATGACATTTAATCAAGGGCCAATACCTATTATAAGGACACGAAGGCGTCGAATCATATTATTATCTTGGACTATATCATAATGGTATACTAAACAATATTTTACTGTTTCCATATAGATATCAGTATATATTACAATACTAGCAGTTAGAATAGGAGAAATGTCCACGGGGTGAATAGAAATATTATATTTAACAAATATAAATTAGGTGTTAGTATCGTATGAGCCTATCATTAGACACAAAGTTTTATGGCTTTTGTTTCGACTATGACTGGCTTAACGCTATTATTACAATAATTGTAATTCATGTCCATTTTTTGGAATCTGTTCCATCCAGTATGTACCAGATTTCATCTTAATTGGTTCAGTGGTTTGGACGGTAAACACGGACAGACAGACAGACAGACAGATAGATAGATAGACAGATAGACGAAGTTACTTTTAAATTTTAACATTAGAATCGATATTTATAAGTCAAAAAGTGATATTTTCTGACTTATAATTATTTCAAACGTTATTTATGTGAATCGATAAAATAAATTACACTTAATTTAATACTTTATCCACAGCTTGAACATAATATGCGCTTATGCTTTTTTTCTGTTCCGCAATATCTTGGCGAGATTTACTGAATCACATTTTGTACGTTATCCAATAAAACAAATGGGCCGTCTTTGTATTAAGATTTCTCCTTTTTTTCTTTTTCTTTACGCAATAATGTTACCGCATGTAGCGTTATACTTAAAGGTAGTGAAAATACAAAATATTGTTAATAGTTTCTTTTTAAGAAAATTTTACGATGTTGTATACAAGATTGCGTTAAATTATGCAATTGATTTAAAAGTAAATCGTACATTTTATATATTCATTTTCCCATTGAACAGATAATTCAATAACTTAAGTCTATTTTTTGATGTTTTCACCAAATCAATAAACAGTTTATTCTTACGAATAACATATTCCACCATCGATTTCCATTTATATACAAATAATAACTTAACCTTGCTATAAATAATATACAAAAGCTATTTTCTTTTTTCAATAATGTTCATGATGAGCGTTCTTAGTACTAGAAGTAGATTTTAAATACAATTTTTTGAATAATACTTTAATAGTATTTGTTTTTAAGAAGATATTATAAATGTTGTGTACTATCTGATTGCTTAATTCTGAACTTATATAACAATAGTAGATAATCGTACATCTTTAATGTCTCTCTTTTCACCAGTTGTCAGCGTTGATACATTTAATATAACGACTATCTATATGCCTTTTGTTGAATGAATCATCCAAGCTGCTTAAATTTCCATTTATTAATACTATAAATAACTTAACCTTGCTAAGAATAAAAATATACAAGAAGTATATTTCATTAAATCAACAAAGTTGAGTTCTAGACGACACTTCTTAGTAAAAACATATGCTCAGGAATTACTTTTTTGTCAAATACAATATTCTTTTGAACTTAATGATAAGCTATGAATAATACAAACTATTTGCGTTTTAAATTAGAAATATGTGAAGATTTAAAAACGTTATTGGACCTTATTCATGATAGATGTATACTTTATTGTAGAAAGTTCAAAATAGGTTAAAATTGAGGATGGTAGCGTAGCTAGCTAACTAATTCTGACAATTTTGTTGGTCAAGCCACGTTCAGCCTGTAGCATTTACGGCACCATGGTGGTTGAATGACCTTTGTCAAGGAAACTGCGGTTTCGACGTTTTTTCTCAATTGACTGCTATTCAACTAATCTCTATCACTTCCAGAATCTGTGTCTTTCAACAGAATATGTACAATGGAGTAATATCTTCATTAAACTCAACAAATTAAGATATCTTAGGGCCTGGAGCAACGAGTTAAATATGAAAAAAACTATTATGTCAGAAGTTTACTCGTAGATTGTGGCGATTCAGATCATTAAAGTTTGCACATAATCTGAACGTATAATGAGCTATTGTATGATACATGCAAATATTTTATATCGATTAAACTGTTGACACGCACTGACAATCTTATTAGGCATATGTTTCGAAACGAGGTTCTCGCTTTGTCAGGACGTGCTCATACTGCTAGCGCAGCATGAACTAAGAGACCTAGGTCATACTATGTGTAAGGAAGCGTGGAAAATGCAAGGGTTAAAAAGCCCTTGGATGCTGCCTCCAGAGTTGCAGGCGGTAGCGAGATGTGCGACCAATTCTGTCGCTTGTCCAAAGTCGCGGGAAGAGGTCGGTTTCCGAGGCCCTGCCTATCCTCACGACTAGCAGCCACTTGTTGAAGACAGTGTTGAAGGCCCTGGAGGAGTGACATTCGACGATGATTGTCAGATCTCTCTCTAATTGCTGCAGTCCGAACTAAACTTGCGCGTCCTATACATCAGCCGCCGCTGAGGGCTGGTCTTTCCAACGTCCAATATGCTTGCTCAGGGAAATTGTCCTAGCCTTAAAGATTACAGTCTGTTACATGATCTTAGGGTCCGGACGAAGGCGCCTGTTCGATGCGCAGAGAAACTTTTATATAGGTCTAAGATTGTATCGTGCAGCGACAATGGTGGGCGATTCAGATGAGTTGATAAAGTTTGCTTGATAATCCACCATAAGCGTCAGGAAGATACAACGCATGGTGGTTTTGTCGATGAGTCACACCTTGATCTTTTGACCACCTGAGACGACGGTATCTCTTCATGCTAAAAAGGCCATTTGTCGTAGCGGTGGGGCTCAGAACCTGCGGCTTACGCCAGCCGCGGGGAAGCTAAAAGGAGCCTGGCCGGCCTGAGGAATAAGGTCAGCCGTTGAGGAGGCTGCTCCAAGCTGACTGGATGAGCCAGCTTTGGATGCAGCGGACGGGGAAGAGGTGGTAGACGCGCTGCCATCATGTCCGCTGCAGAAAAGGAGGAGTCGCGGGAGGGGGGGAGTGTCGGTATTCCGTGAGCCGCTCTCTCTATCCTCCGCGACTCAGTGGGGACGCACCACTGATGCGTTCTGGAGGGGCCGTGGGGGAGGGGACATTCAGCGTGGCGTCTTCGACCTTTCCTCTTTCTGCGGCCGAAATGAAGCTAGCGGCGGAGCTTAACATCCGGGCCACCGCTGGGGCTGGGAGTCACGTCCTTGCGTGGGCTGAGAACTCCTGGCTCCCATGGCCCCTGAGTAAAGACGAAGGGCGCGTTAGTTCCAGGGTTCCAGGTTAGAGCCGTAGGGCCGAGATGAAGCTGCTTAGGCGGCCAGCGCTGGTGGGGTCGCAGAAGACTGCCAAGTGTTTCTGTGACCCTATCTTTAAGGCGCCAAGTAGGAACAGTGGTGGTTTTAGTCGGTGCGAGTCTGAGATAACCCGACTTCGCCCCGCGAGGACGGATATGCGTAGGAATTTCGCCACGATAAAAAAAAGGTTATGATTACTTTCGTTAATCCTTGCTTTTTTTGCATTGCCTAATGAAATTTTTTTATATGCATTACTCACTGCTTTTATTCTTATTTTTTTTTAACTTTAAAAATTATTTTGACCAAAAATCTGACTAATGTTGTCACTTGCTCTCAATTTAAAGTGACAATTGTAACGATGTAGCGACAATTGTTTTCGAAACGTGTACAATTATTTGCAGTATTGGAGCTGTAGTTTATTAACTGCGTTTCGTGTGCACTACAAACTGATGAACGAAGTCTCCTCATTATAGTATTCTAATGGAATTTATATTAATAATTAACGCGTTATATCACATTATTGCTATGCAAATATTTTAAAACTTTACCCTACGTTTAAAATTACTCCCAGTGGTTGCGCGGACGCGTGGTCACCCAAGTTTCGTCAGCCGATATAATTGAACCAAGAAGCAGAAGCGAGGATGCGGTTCGAAGGACCATGTGCGTAATCCGGCTTGGACAACGAGGTTATGAAGCCGAATTGGAAATGCGGTAAAAAGAAGGATAAATACCTCGTCTGATGGCGGCACAGCTGCAGGCGTCTTCGGTGATGCAGTTGGGGTTCGCGGTAAACTTAAAACTATTAGAACGGATCGTTGGCCATTCATGTCGCGTGACTTTAAAATATGATGGGTTGCGTAGGAACTCCGGAAGACAATTGTCGACAGCGGCGGCGCTGGCCGCCGACCGCGCCACGAAGTATTCTCCTTTTACCCTCCTTATTCGCGAGATGAGGAAAGTCATTACAATACATTTCACTACCCGATTTGCGTAGTGGTTGGTGACTCTTCCTGTTACGTCAAAAGCCTGTGTAGCGTGGCAACTCCGACCACAATAAAAGTATTGAAAAATTGTCTTTTTCTCGTGTTTGGGCTTTTTATCTATAAATATTTATTTTTTTATTTATGAACACTTCATGTAAAAAACAGGATAGTGGCGGACTGAATGCCAAAAGCATTCTTTACTAGTAACCAATGAATGGTTAAAAGAAAGTTGAGTACAATATGTATTTATTTACAAATGAGATTTATTCTATGTGATCAGTGATCATATTTATCAGTGATCTATATCAGACAGCTTGGCCTAGTTAGGAGCTAGATGATGCTGTGTTACACATACAGAAATACTATTACAATAATTATTATTTCGTATTTGCTATTGATTATATGTATCTACACCTAAAATCGTTTATAAAGTAGTACTTAACAGCCTGAAACTAGGTAACGTGCGTTTGCAACTAGTGTATGAGAGTGACATTCATTTATATTGTGTATTAACTCGTCCTATTTTTGGTTCTCAGCGAGCAGAGTGACTTTTAAGTAAACGACCTTTGAATTGAAATTAAGATCTTACTAAATATAGAGTATAATGGTGTATGAGAAATTATAACAATTGACTACATTGTGGTATTGAGGTGGTATATATTTAAAATTAAAAAAGTCTCATGAGCAACAATGATATCATAAATTTTATTATGCGTTTATAAAATTTTTGTTGAAAATATAGACCTTGATGCGGCATATTAATCAAATTCTCGAACGTATTGTCGAAATAAATAATAAATGAATGTTGTTATACAAAATATCAGTTCAGTTTATACAAAGATGTTAAATAGAAGTAAATGCTCTTTAAATTTGATATTTCACAAATTGAACTTTTATTTCTAAAAAGAAACATAAGTTTTTATTAAACAATAGCCTAGCATTGTTGATAGAAGGTAGCTATGTCATAGTCGCTTTCTTCGTACAATGAAACGATTCCAAAGAGTATTGACGCATTGCTTATGTTCAAGATTTGTCTATTTTATAGTTCCTACTTTCCATACAATAGTTTCTCAGTGTGAATATCAGCCATTGTACAGCAAAAACTTCAAATAAAAACTCAATTCTGTAGAGATTCAAAAGAAATAGTTCAAGTAGTATTTTTATATTTGCGTTAAAAAATCAATTAATGCAAACATAGGTATTTACTATTTATTTTGGAATACGTCATAAAACTGATTGTGTTCATCATATTGGTCCCACTTTTTGTTAAGTAATTTTGTGATAAAGTTTAAAAGATATTTAAGAAATAAAAAATAACGGTACTAACAATCACAACCTCGTCCGATTAAATTACAAACGCTGCCAAAACCGTAAAAGATAGACATAAAATATGTTTAACTTAATTTTATTACTAGAATTGGTTAACAATAATATTTGCGCTAGAATGTATCTAAGTTTTAAGAATAACGCACAATAAGCATTTTAAAGTAAACATTTTTAAAAATGGCAATCACGCACATTAAAATCTCATTTTAGATAATATAGTTGAATTTCACATAAAACTTATTGCACTTAAACAATATTGCCTCCGTAGCCTAGTGGTATGGGCGTATGCTCTAAAAACTGGAGCTCGTGGGTTTGAATCCTGTGGGGCTTAAAAAAATGTTCATTGTTATTTCCTAGTTGATTAAGGCAATTTGGGCCGATCACTCAACTGTCTGAAAAGTAAGACGGTCCATGCGTCGGAGGTGCATGTAAAAAGAGGTCCGCCCACCAACCCGCATTGGACCAGTGAGGTGGGATAGTCTCCACCCCCTAATGGTTAGGGGCGTATAAGGGCAGGCCTATGTAAAGCAGTGGACTAACAAAGGCTGATGATGTGTGATGTGATGTGAATATTTCATTCTATGTACATAAAACGTGTCAAAGAATTTCATGAAATTAATACCTTAAAAGCTATTAGAGATTTAAAATGCGGTGGCAGAAAACGCAACGCAATTACGTACGGAGAGCACATTTTTACCTGCTTATATTGCGTTAAATAGTTAGTATTAGTGACATAAAACGTTTCAGATAATAAAACATGTTTTGTCTTTGAGGAACCACGTTACTGTTTCACAAGTTATTTTGCGTAAGACTTTAAGTATGTTTCGTAAAATTGCAGTAAGTTACTGCTCTATAACAATATACAAATATAGAAAAGGTAAAGTTTTCAGGTTAAGCGAGGTAGGCCAGCCATACGGTAGTTATCTCCTAAAACAGCCATGTCCCGAAAGAAAGTGTGCCACGCAAAAGGTGGAAATGTTTTGTCTTTTAAGCAGCCAAAAGTTTAACAAAGCTTTGACATTTTTAGCCTGATGTTGTGGTATTCTAACCGTATTTCTTATTCCTGTATAAGAAGGGAGCTCAGTTTTTAGCTGCATCTACCGTAATGTCTAGGGCCAGAAAAAATCTTGGTTCTCTTTGTACCAAAAGAAGCGAGGGTTTCACCTAGGTTCTAAGGGAAACAGGTATTTGAGAGAGATGTGCCGCACACGGACCAAAGTTAAGAGTGAGGGGGACAATTTTTTTTGTAGTTGTGTATATTTATTATAAACTCCTTAAAATAACTATTTCGATAGCTACTAAAATTGAAATTGAAAAGATATATATATATAAAATATCAGACTTCCAAATACCGGTTCTTATCGCATTATAGGACATAACAATAAAACCAGCACAAAAGTTGTCCGGCTTTGGGGAATTTAAAAGAAATTTGATTTGAAGCTAAGGAGAGGGTAAGGAGTTCGTTTATGAATAACGCATTTATAATTTTATCGCCCTAGTTACTCTACTATGAAAGTATACCAGAATATAGTAGCACAAGCAATATTTTATTATTAATAAAAATAATAAATCATAACAATAGCAACAATGTCTGCTTTTTAACAAGCATAAAATATATGTTTAGGGAAATCTCAATGATCTCAAGGTTTAAGTCCGGAAGTGATCACGCACTCATGAGGCATCCCGAATATAAATTTCAAGCTTAAATGTTCCCGATCGATAAAGTCTGATGATGAGTCTACGCTTCGGCCTAATCTGCTCAAGCCATGCATCACCACAGCTTCAAAGTCTATATAAAACTATTGGGTGAGCACAAGTGGTGAAAACAAGACTTCCCACACCTTTGCTTGACAAATGTTCTTTCAGGACACGGCTGTTTTGGGTGATAACTGCCTTGTGAGATGACTGGCCCACCTTGCTCTACCTGAAAACATGATCTTTTGCTTCGGTGGTGGAGCATTGTTATAGGTTTTTGTGATTCTAAAATTTGATTCCAAAAGATTTTACGTATAAAAATAGCTTTAACACACAACAGCCATGAAAAACTAGAAGGTGTGGGAAGTTTGTCCACTCAACACCACAATATCGCACTTGCTACTACTATTGAGCTACACGGCTAGATGCTCATCCAGCCTAGTAAAGGTTAACTGTTTGAAATGCATAGAAAAATGCTGGCGCGATACGCGTTAGCGATAAGACAAAGCTCACAATACATACAAGCGCCAGTGCACACGCAAACGGCTCTTCAATTGCGGTCTTTGAAAATGGTTGTTCAATATGCGATATTGAGTGACCGATTTCAGTTCAATCGGTACAGAATCTTTTAGCCCGCATGTTTCAACTTTTTTATAACTTAAAATTTCGAAAAGAGCAGAACGTAAGTAAAGGTAAGTACTTGTTTATAAAAATGGTTGCCTAAGGTACCACAAATCTCAGTGTTTACTTTTTCACACTTCACTATTTTACTTGATATGAACATAACAACAAATATCTATATATATAAAAAATAGTTTTAGCAGTTGTCGCTAAAAGTTTTACTGGATTTATTTCGAAACAAAAATTTGGGCTGGTTTTGCAGTAGCGAACTTGAAACACCCCTACGCTAGACTTACTCTTTAAAGCTTCAATGGCAAACCGCGTTCAGCGTATCGTAAGTCTTCAGAACATTTCAGTTTGTGTTTTATATTTTTAAATACAATGTTTTATTATAATATATATATTCTAGTGTTACTATAATAAGAAAAATTTGTTTTGTTGTTTCGAGTTTTTTAGGATAGTGAATCTAATATACATCTTAAATAAAATGAAACAATTTCATCGTTTATTTTACATTTAAATTCCGCATTTGAACCTTTTCAGCCATCTACCCCGTGACCGGCTGCAGGTCGTCGTCGAAATAAATCTAATTACATCTGTAATAATAATATACAAAGGAAAGATTTGATTGTTTTTACGTTTTCAATAGGGTACAAAACTACTAAAACTATTTGAAATATTTTTTTAATTACTAGAAAGATATTTTATCGTTAAAAATAACAAGGGTATAACCGTGGGCGCACTGGTAGTAATAATAGATGTGAAAAGAAAGCACTCATATTTTTATTAAAAATCCTCTTTACCAAAAGTATTATCTTCCGCAGTATTGATATATTTTACACATGTTACAAGTAATTACTGGTTGTGGGAGACAAACAAAATTTTTACGTTGTAATGAACTCTTTGTCAAGTAAACCTTTCCAACAAGACAGCCTGGATTCAACTTTTATTTCATCAATCCACCAAAATACAATTTCTTGGACAAGGGGCTGACTAAGGATTTAAAAATTATTAGTATAAAACAACGCAATGTAACTCTTATCAAATAACCTAACAAAATAACATGTTTCGGTATAATATTAGGGCGAATCTAATATAATTTGTTATTGTTGTTGTTATCCGTCTTTACTAACAGCCCTTTTATTTATTGAAGTCATTTTGGTGCTTTATATGAAATTATTTCAAAACTGCATTATTATTTGTATGCATATAAAATAAAATAAAAAAAAAAAACAGAATATAACGTTAAATGTGAACATGTTGCATGAAAAGCGCTTATAATTTTAATTACTAGTTTCAATAAAAGAAACGATCTTTTTTTCAGTTTCCCATTTTAAACATAGCAGAAATGAAGCTTTTAATATTGGTATCCCAATTGGTTATTATTTTGTTTTTTATTTATTTGAAACTTATTTATCACTGCTTGTTATTTTTCAGAGTTCTATAATTTTAAAACCTTTATTAATTTTTAAATTGCTTTTATGATTATTAATACAGTTTTACAAATTTCATTGCATTTATTTACTTTACAATCAAGTAAAATTATACTGAATCAATCCCTTTCCAGGGTCACGTGTCAGACATAAAAATGTTTCCTTTTAAACATGTATTTTGAACAAGAATTTGCCAAACGTGTGCCGAAAAAACGGTTTACTGGATGTCTTGCATGTTCTGTTCATGCATGATATCGAGGTGTGGAATAGCAGAAGTAAGTTTGCGTAACGTTAAAAACTTGGTACAAATATGTGGCCTATAATTTAATTTCCTCATATTTGTCATCAGGTTTTAAATCAAATGTTTAAACAATATGGATTACAATTATGGATTACAATGGATACTTCGCATTTTGTTTATTATTTATATGCATTAATATATACGGTGTGGATAGTAAATATGTTGCAAGTTATAAATTAACGAACTTTAAAACTCCGCTTTGTGTGAATGAGATGAATTGATGTATCACTTTATCAAAATCTGCTATAATTTTAACTTAAATAATATTTTGTCATACCTACACGTAATATGTAATTTTCATAGAATCCTTTAAGTTGTTCTGAATTTATAAAGTAACTAACTTCAACATAGACAATTTCACATATTTATAACGTTAGTTTTAACTTAATCGATATACACAACATCATTATTGAGAATATATTCGGGAATCTTAATCTTAAAATCTTGCGTCTTAATTGTTAATTCAAGTGTTCTACGCGCGGAGAAGCCTGTCATGTATATTTAATTTGGTTAGTCCCTTTCCCATTTTATGCTCCTCTCAGGTGAATAATACAGAATTTGACTTACGTGTCCTTGGAACGTCATGTGCTATAAGATGCTCTTGGTGAACTTTAATGTTTAAATAATTGAGACTCAAAGCCATATTTTTAATAAAAAATTTCATCAGTGTCTCAAACACCTTTGAAGAATTCAATGGCATTTTGTAACAAAAGTATGTTCTAAATATTTGTGTTTAAATATGAGCCTATAAAATTACACCATTATAATTTATGATATGTACTTTATACCAAAAGTTTTATAGTAATTTATTGTTAATATTTAAAATAATTTATATACAAAACACGTTAAGATAAGACAGTGGAATCTTCTCGAAATTGTTTAACATATATGACAATTCTGTTATATTTTAAAGAATTATCAGTATTGATAAATCATTGGCTTATTTTTAAGAAAATCTACAAATAGTAGCGAACATATCACTCATTCTTACAAACATAAACAGAACATATCTTCTTATAAAAACTTTTGGCTTTACATAATTAAAAATCATATAGAGATAATAAGGGTCTTTGTAACGTCCCATACTGTTTTACTAAAATGAAGCGAGTTATGATATCAACCGCCATTTTTATTTATTGTTTTTTCTTATTCTTAAGTATTCATATAGATTTTGTGAGGTAGATAAAATTAAAACTTTCAAAGTTAGATAGTATCTTCTGTAATAGTCCACTGCTGGACACAGGTTTCCCTAAGGCACGCCTTCTCCATTAAGGGGTTTTTGGACCGTACCCCACGCATACGGGTTTGTGTGTTGACCGACTTTTTACATGCCCAACCGACGCATGGATCACCTTACTTTTCAGACACTTGGGTGATGAGCCCTAATTGCCCTATTCATCTAGAAAACAATAATGAAATATTTTTGATTCCCGCAGGATTCGAACCCACTACGTCCGGTTTCTAAAGCACACGCCATTTCCATTACAGTAGGAGGCAGTTAAGATAGATATTTTTTTTATTTTATCATAACATGAGAATAAAAATACTCTATTTACGAATTAAATTGAAATAAGATAAAAAGTTTTAAGCAAGAGGCAGGGTAAATAAGGTTCGAAATTTCTTGATTTTATAACTTATGAACCCTTGTCATCGTTTATATTAAAAATTACTATAAATTATTTTATATATCTATTATAAACATTTTTAATAACTATAATTTCTTTTGTATCGCGTAGGATTTGACGACCCCACTCCCACTTGATGGCGGCGCTGTCTTTCAGTGGGAGTAAGGTAGATCCACAGTTTCAGGTGCAATCAGTTAATTGCGAATCCGTCTGATCAGCGTGTCAATTAATAGTATTTCTTCTTTTAATGGTTTGTTTTAAGGTTTCATATTTATTAATTATAATTTTTTTTTAAGGTCGTAGATTGTTGCTTAGCGCGTCTAACTAAAGAAGTGTTACACTGACACTACGTTATCACTCTTATAAAGTACAATGTCATATTCAAGGCAGGTTAAATATTCTTGTTCAAAATAAATTCTCTCATTGATTTGGTTTTTATTAGTGAAAAGGTAGGTTACTTTTCGGTATTCATAGTTTATATGTGGTATGTATGAGATGTCACTTAAGTTGTATTATTTTACTTTTAAAACAAAGAGCAATTTTAATTAGTATTAATATTTTGTTTTCCAAAAAAAAACTATGTTTTTATTTTTTACTCAGGAAAGTTACTCAAAAACTATTGCTTGAATATATTAACCCAACAGACATGTTAAAATACTTTAACTTTTATATTTTAGACATTGTTTTAACAACATAGAAATATTTTAACTTAACATAATTTAGTAGCAGACAGAATATTATCTTATTGAAGGATATTACACCATTAATCATAATTTATTACCTAACAACGATATACTCACACTGATTTCCATAGTGATTCTTCGATACTATTACAGCTTTTGTAATATTAATACCTACGAACAGTTAGCTTGTAAATCAATATCAGGCTTTAAAAATAAATATATAACGTACTAATAAAGGTAGTTCTAATTACGTGTCTACAGAACATTTGGAAAAAAATTTAAAAAACACATTATTGTGTATTAGAGTTTCGGATAAATCAATAAATTAATATGAAACAATAAATTAATATTAACTTGAAATAACATTTACAGTTCCAACTTGACTTTCATTTACGATATTGTCAATTATCGTATAAACATGCTTTTCACAAAACACAAATACAGTATTCAAATTAACTGCATTGTTTAGTAACAGAGTTTGGAAACATTGATTTTGATTGACGCAAATGTTATTCAGTCGGAACTGTAATATGACATAACCCACCCATAAATTTAGTTTCCATAGAGGAGCTTAACGTAATCCTATTATATCTGGTGCCGTGTTCAGGGTACTGACGACTGTGAATTAATTCAGAACTGACGCTACATTGTTTTATTTGCGTCATAGTTAGGATAATACATTACGGAGACTGTATACATGCGAAAACTAAACGAAAACCTGGTTCATAAATAAATGTAACTTTTACTGGAAAACTAGAGATAGCAAAAGGCGGGATGAATAAGAATTCTTATGTCGTAGAAGTATAGTCTTCTTACTTATAAGGTGTATATTTTTGATTCATAATCATCAGCGGTTATATATCAGCAGACACTCGCTGATATATCTTCGGCTATTTTCATCCAGCCCACACCAGCAACTTTGCGAATGTCGTCACTCCTTTTTGGCGCAGGGCGCCCCACACTACGTTTGCCGAGCCTTAGTCAGCCTGGATCACATCATTTCTAATGTGGTTCTTTAGACATATTCCAAGCATAGCTCCATAGTTTGCTAAGTGACTAAAAATTTGTGAACCAGTCGAACCGTAATAGTCTCGGCACCGTAAGTCATAACGGGTGGGACACGCTGATCTGATATAGACTTTCGATTTTTTGACTTTTCGAGGCATTGTGGGATGGGCACCGAGAAAACTCATTGAAGCTTGAAAAAAGCTGCCCAGCCAAGCTGAATTATTTCTTTTGGGTTCTCCCTCAAAGTCTTTTCTACCTAGTTTGAGTGTTTTTTAGTGTTTCCGAGTGTTTGCCCAAGGTAAACGTACTCCCACACCTCACTAAAGGTAAACCACTTTGTAGGGGAAGCCATCAATTGTGATTGATTCTGGATCAATATACTCGTTGAACATTCCTTGGTGTTACCCAAATTTATCCGGAAGTATAACACAGCCAGGCTTTGCACCATTTTCCACGAGTAGATAGACCACGGAGGTGGTTATTAATTAAAAATAAATAATAAATTATTTTACTATTTTAGAGTTCAATTTAGTATATGCTATCACATATTTCCATTAAAAAGGATCTGTTACGGAGACCAACAGCTACAAATTCAAGAGGTAGTAAATTATACAATTTGCTAGTAATAATATGAGCATATTAAGCCGAGAAACATGCTGGCTACGGTATTCTTCAAACCACAGTAAATTTGCAATCATACTATTATACACAGATAGACAACATATATAGGCAACAACTCTCAGACTCGATTCCTGTAGAAAGGTGACTTTAGACGACTTAATAGAAAATTAGCAAATTTCATTTTTATTTTAGAAAGTTGTTAGACCGTTAGTTGTAAAATAATATTTTTTGGTAAAGGGTCGACTTAAAATTGTATTGAAAATAATATTCTTATATACATACAAATATATTTGATATATAAATACAAAAATATATTTAATAAATGAACTACCGAAAAAAATTGTCGTATCACGACAACGCACAAAAGATATATTTTTAATACCCTGAATTTAAATACATCTAATCTTATAAGAACTTATTGTGTATTACTTTACAAATTTACTACTTACTTACTACCAGAGAGCTATATACTTTCTGAAACATCGGTCACTCCTAGAAAAGCCTATTCCAAAAATATAAAAACAACATGGGCAGAGTTGTAAACGGCAAGTCCTAACAATATTACAATTTTGTAGAAAATTTTATTATTCCATCTTCTTAAATTTATTATGCATTTTTAAAATAATAAGCCTAGGTTATGATTTTCATCTCTATAATTTTTTTTTTTAAATATCACTGAAAGTGCTCATCACAGATTAAAAACTTTTAACTTATTAAAAACTAAGTACACATGCCAACTATTCTCTGTTCTGCTTTGAAAATAAAAACATTTAATACTATAAAATAAAATAACACGTAGTTGTTACCATCTTACTCATGCAATGAAAAATAAATAAAAAAGCATATTGCATATTTAATATTACGGAGCTCATTTGTTCACGTCACATTACTTTAAGCAGCGCCAACATGTTGGAACACCGCAAATATAACAATAAAAGTTAATCGACGATTTCATCGAGGTTCATTGTAAGAGCTAATGTAGTCATCCAAGCTAAGTGTTGTTTTCAAGTCATGATGAGATGCTTGCTTGCATATGGCAGTCTGCCATCTGGGAAATGTATATTGTGTACGGAGTTGAAACGGAACTATTTTATGGACTGAATTTCTGTGTTTACGTAATGAACATATCATTATAGGTAAAACTTTTATTTTCTGTGCCTGTATAGACGGTGTTTACTAATGAATTTATCGCTATTAAATAAAAGTTAAAATTTTTGTTTTACTTATCCTAAATTGGAATAGGTTGAATTTGATTTGATAAATTGGAAAGTTTGATGACGGACCATTATGTAAAACCATCTTTAATGTTAGTTGCATATGATCTATGATTACATTTATTTCAAACTAAATAACATACGATGACAGATGTAAATACTCGTACATTCCTTGATGATTTCAGCATGAGTAAAACATCAAATTTCAATGAGAAGATGTTGTTACAAGACATAATAATAAATTACGCATATACTCTGCAAGATATCAAACACTTCATGTCGATTCAGAAATTATGTTGAATCTGACCCTCTGCTGTAATATGCAACATGCACAACATCTCAGTCTACCTGACCAGCGTGGAAAGCTGCTTCGAAATCGCGGAATTAAATGTAAAATAAGCGACCTAAAATCGTAATAATTTTATTTGTCAATGTATAATATTCGCAAGTAATCAGAAATAATTATTTTACATATTTCAAATTGACCATGACAGTTAATATTATATTTACCGTTGATCCAGACTTTACGTGAATAAATATGTTACAATTGAAAGATTATGGTAGTCTTTACATCGATCAAAACACATATTCCAGCTATGTTAACACGCCTCTGCCGTAATTAGTCTAAACTGCTAGCATAAAATATTCAAGAAGCGTGCTTAACTCATGTGAAATAAGAGCGAGATGGGAGCGACGTGAAGTATATTTCAACTCGTCTGATAAATCATAGTCTCCGATAAGTCTGAAAAAAGTCGAGCACAATACCGTATTTCTAAAACGATTAACTATTAATAAATCTTTTCAATTTATCCTACGTTTTTCGGTCGATATATAACTGTATAAAGCTAGACAGAATATTGTATTACTAGGTTCAATCATTTGTTAACTCACTTAACTTGTGTATTAAGCTAAAACTCGTGCTCTATCCACATCTATATTATGTACATGATATAAACATGCAGTTGAACGCGTAAGACTCTTTTTATTTTAAAAGGTTGACTTCAAATATTTGTTACTATATGCCAAACCTTTTAAAACTATTAAGATATAAGTTTAAAAAGAAGGACAGTAGAAATTATTTTCTAAAACATGGTACTATTTAAATAAGGGTTGTATTTACTATGTTAATCACATTATTTATGTTAGTTGGACATCAAAATAGTTATTAAAATGTTATAGGCTAAAGTCATCGTATTTAAGGCTTGCAATCATTATGATTAATCTGAACATATCACTTTTAATAATATTAGAATCGAAATCTTTTGTATTATAATCAATTATACTAATATAGTATAACTATTATTAAAACTGATAGTTTGTACTCATCTGTAAACTATAAAATGTTTAAAAGAGGACCCATATAAATAATTTTGAGGTCGTTCACTCGATTTGCTTAACGTTCGTTAATTTATGGATGAGTTAACATTTCAGTGATTGAATAAATAAACTATCGGAATACTGACTTAAAACCAGTTGCAGGTATTATTAATCAGTGTACTTTGCTGGCATGGTTGGTGCTTAAGATTTTTTTGGTTTTGTCACCAAAATAATGTATAATAATAATGGTTATCAGGGCTCAATTAGTCTATTGCGCATTTAATATTTTTAATGCAAGCGATTGCATATTATTCCGCAGTTGCACTGATTGAATAAATTAAATCGAAAAGGTGGTTTTAGATATTATAACATTTAATATCCTAAATATAGCAAAATTTGGACAGCAGACATCTCGAGTGGCCTTGTACTGGTCATCGCAGTGTAGGACAACCCCTTACGAGATGGAGTTACGAACTGGCAAATATGCAGAAAGTCGATGGATGCAGGTGGCGCAGGATCGTACCTCTTGGCAACTTGGCAATTTATCATCGAAACTATTTCACAAATTTGAATAATTAAATGTCGGATGATATTGCTTTTCGTTCTTATTCTTACACGTCACCATATAGTGTTCTTCTGTTATTTTAAAACCTGTTGAAAAACCTGCGTTTGTTTCATTGTAAATAACAGTAAAATTATTAAAATATTATTTAAACCTTTTTTTAAAGGATTATAAATTTATAGATATAAAAAGATATGAATAAATAAAAGGCAAGAATCATCTCTTATTCCAGTCAAATTTTGTGACAAAATATCATTGCAGGTCTATATTATTCATACGAATACTTAGCTTTAACATCAGTTTTAATCAAACTTGACTACAAGAAAACTTATATTATTTTATTGTAGTATCGTTATCGTTACTTTTGATAAGTCAAAGGCAAAGTTAAATTCAAACATCTTTATTCAATACAGAGACATCCCCTTATTGATTGTCATTTAAACTACCACCGGTTCAGAAATGGAAGCCCCTGACATGAGAAGAAAAAGTGTACTAAACTCAGTGGGATCCTTTTCTTTTCCTTTTTTTAATAAAGTCAAAACAAAATAAAAAAACATACTTTTTTGACATTGAAAAAGGCCTGAAGCTAACTATTCATTACCAGAGTGTGTTTTTTTATGCAATCATTACCGCATTACAGAAGTCTTGTTGTTGGAAGAACAAGTTTATGCTTATTCCTAGTATTAAAATTATGTGAATCACGATGTTTAATAAATTGGTTTTTATATTTGTGAACATAGATTATATTTTCGAATTTGTACTGAGAACAAACAGTCACTGCTTTAATTTTAGTAAACATCTATCTTGGGGATCATGTGGGGCCCAGGCTATGGACTGATAGAATCGCTCTTTTTTGTAGTACAAAAATCTTATTCATATCAACCCAACATTAAAATATCACATATTACACTGTGCGTAAAATAACTAATGTATACTAAACGGACTTTATCAACATTAGTTAGATTTCTATTTTTTTTGTACTGTACGCTTGCCTATTAATTTAGGGGCCGCATTGCAATATGGAATTTATTGTGATGCCTAGCTCTTCTCCATCCACAACCGCATTACACTTACTTTGAGAATAATTTGGGATCATAAACTTTTATACATTTTGCACTAAACCAGTATGCCACTTTCAAGAGTGTATCGTTTACACCGTCATATTGTATGTTACGTCGTTTCATTTTGAATATTAAAGATATATCATCAGCAAACAATACAATCTCGTTATTGTTATTAACTTAGTGTGGTAGGTCATCAATGAAGATTAGGAAGAGAAAAGGCCCTTGAATAGATCCCCGTGGAACTCCTACTCTTACTGGAGTTCGAGGAGATCTATTGCCGTTCACGTCAACTCTCTGAACTTGGTGGTTTAAATACGAAATCAGAAAGTTGAGTATGGCATCTTTGATACTATAGTGGTGTAATTTACTGACCAATGTCTTATGCAATACGCAGTCAAAAGCTTTCGTTAGCTAAGAAAATTGGTCTGAAATTTTCGGGGTCATGAAATTTACCACGTGAAAGACAATCTGTAAAGATAACTTCCAAGCTAGGTAAGATTACATCAATAATATAATTTATCACCTCAACAGAGACCCCATAAACATTTTTTTTTTAAATTTAAGTTTAAAAAACAGGCACAATATCTATATCACTTACGTTACTGAAATGGAAGTTTTCTGTACGTTCTAAGAAATGGTCATCAAAGAGTCGGCAACTGTTGAGGAAGAAATGGTGCACTGGTGGTTCAAGACAGGAACGATTAAAAAATTTTTTTCAAAAAAGGTAGCAACATCTTGATTGGGCTTTATTTTTCTGTAGTTAACATTTCAGTTTCTTGTTTCTTGTTTTCAGCTTTTCCTGTTTCACTATAAGATATTTTTTAAATCATTTTTATTTTGTCAGATGCATTTTTAATTTTATATTTGTGTATTATTACAAATTCTCGATACCAGACCAATGTGCTATTCAACTATAAATTTGCAATCATACATTTTAATCTAAATAAATTTCGTTTGACAAAATATTTTCAATATAGTATATATTCAAAATAACTACTGCAACAGAAACGTTAACAAAAATGACAATATGTAAATTTCGTACAATTATTTTGTATAATATATATGTTTTAACTAAGTAAATGTACGTCTACTTTGTTAAAAAACAGAAATTATGTATGTTTGTCAAGTAAATTGTAAAATACACAAACATTTTAAAATACATTCTGAGCCACTTTTCTGACGTGGAATTCGGAAATAACTCTCACAGTCCTTGGGTGGATTTATTTCACCGCTAAAATTTGTACCACGCGCTTAATGGTACGCAAACTCGTGGCTGCTTTTTCGCATCTCGCTATTGAACATGAATAATACATGAAAGACAACGTGTAAGCTGATTCGTTTTTTTTTTCAAATGTTTCTTTTCCTTTTTCTTGCTACGTGTACACTGTTACATAGTGTACACGTAGTATTTATTATTTAAGTGTTCAAACAATCATAAAGAAATTTCTGATTAACTAACTGTGGCAAGATGGAGTAACGACATTCGCAAAGTGGCTGGTGTGGGCTGGATGAGAATAGCCGAAGATCGGAAGCGTTTGCGTGCATTAGGGGAGACCTATGTCCAGCAGTGGACTAACATAGGCTGATGATGATGATGATGAAAGAACTTTCTATTTTTTAATTAAATTATTGAATTTCACAGGAGGCCGCAGTGTTTTTCTTTAGCACAGTAGTCGTTTTAAGGCACTACTGCTTTTCGGTTTGAAGTACACCGTCACAGGGTAATTACTTGTTAATTAAGCATTAACGTCCCCCGATTTGTAGCGTTAAATGCCGTGATTTTTATGAGAAGAGCGTATATCATTAGTTGACCGTCCGGCTTGTCTCACTACTTTATCACTATTATTATTTTATATATAAAAAAGAAAGAAACATGGCTTAAAGAACCTTCTTTACTCATATGGATCATTCATTATAATTCGATTTGTTAAAGGACACGATAACATATGAGTAGCTAATGTAGTAAATTATGACACATAGGCAATATCATATTGTTTAATTGGTTTAGGATACATCTTATTAAAACAAACTAGTCAAGTTCGAGTGAAACTACCTAAATATTTTATAGCTATAATAAAATTGATGTTTATTTAATAATGAGCTAGTTTAAAGTATGTGCATGCTCTTATCATCATCATCATCATCAGCCTGTGACAGTCCACTGCTGGACATAGGCCTTTCCTACTCGTTTTCCACTCCAGAACTTTCTAACTCCAGCGGTCGTGAATTCTGTGGCTTATATGACCGGCCCACTGCCACTTCAGCGTACTAATCTCCATAGCTTGCTGAGCGACTTTAAATTTGTTGACCAGTCGAACCATAAGCGTCCAAATCTCGGCACAGTAGGTAATAACGAGTAGGTCACACTGATCGAAAACTTTCGGCATTTGAGGCACTGTGGGATGGGTGAAGAGTAAACTTAACGAAGTTTATGAAAAGCTACCCAGCCCAGCTGAATCCTTCTGTTGGCCTCTCCCTCAAAGTTGTTTCTACCTAGTTAGAGCGTTTACCCTTGGTAAACGTAATCCTAAACCACTTCGAGAGAGGTGCTAACAATTATCAATTGTCCCAATCAACGTGCTCGTAAAAATGACGTTGTTTATACCTAAGTTCATCCGAAGACCGATGTGTGCATAAGACTCAGCCAGGCTTTGCACACTGTTTCTGCAGGTAAAGGAATTGCGGTCCCAGCCATGATAACGATAACGTCCGCAAATCGCAAATGTGAGGTGTACTCGCCGTTCACGTTTATTCCGTGTCCTTCCCAGTTGAGCGTCCTGAAAATATACTCCAGCGCGGCGGAGGACAACTTTGGAGACATGACGTCTCCTTGTCTCACACCCCGGTGTAGGCTCAGTCTCATCCCCTGGGATAGGCTCAGTCTTCTAACTTGACTACGACAGACATAGTGGCGGCGTAACACAGACATTTCAGCATCTTGATATATCTTCAACTATTTTGGCACCGCCATAAGGACTCGAGAAAAGGGGCAGGGGGCCGTCTGGGTCGAGTATTTCCGCAAAGCGTGAAAAAACCATTGTGTCCTAGTTTGAAGGGCACCGTAGGAAGCGTATGTACTGGATAAACGAGACATAACATCCTATGTATCACAGTTGGTAGTGCGTAGTTGATACCCCTGGTACTGCCGATGTCAATGGGCGTTGGTGACCACTTTCCATTAGGTAGCCCAACTACGCGTCTGCCTCGTATGCAAATAAAAAATAATAATATTTGAGCGGTAAGGCCTCATTATAGGTAAATGAGAACTAACATATTAGTGTACACTGTCCTAACCTGTAATTAACATTTTTGTTTTGAGCAAGGTCTTTTATATATCCAAGATAATACAGCACACATCCTCTACAGTCAATTGCATTTGATCGGTGTTTAAAATGTCAATCATATATGTAATTTCTCAAGACAAGTCAAATATCTTTATTCAATATGGAAGCATTACACTTTCTTACTGATTGCCAAATAATCTACCACCGGCTCAGAAATGGAAGCCTCTGACCTGAGAGGAACCGGCGTGAGAAACTCAGCAGGACTTTTTTTTATTTCTTTTATTAGGTTTTACAAAATTTTTACAATAAACATCGCATTTTAATAGTTTAAAATAGCCTGGAGCGAACAGTTAATTTTCAGGGTATGCTATCTGTCAAGTAGTCATTACAGAAATAATATTTGAAGTATATTATTTTCACACAAACGTTCCTTTACTACTTTTTTTAAATTACTAACAGATAATAGATGAAAGTTTTCTGGGATTTTGTTGTAGAAGAGTATACATTTTCCCATGAAAGATTTCATTGTTCTTCGCAGCCTAGTTCTTGCAAGAACAAATTCCTAGTATTTATATTTTGAGTACCACAATATTTTAAAAATTAATTTTTATGTTTATGAACATACATAATATTTTCAAATATGTATCGAGATAAAACAGTCATTACAAGTTTCATAAACATTTTTTTGGATTTTTTGGGATCCAGGTTATAGATGCTCGAATCCCCTTTTTGACGAAAACAATTTATATCAGCGTTTCCCCCAGTAGAATGCCAAAGCTTTGTAAAAATAACTAAAAATATTCGGGCTGTTTCAAATCGGTTAGTTGTTAATTTTTTTGACTGCAAAGCCCGGCTAAGCTTATCGTCTTATTGATATGAGGGCCCCATTCGTTTAAATCTATTCTGATGCAGAAAACAGTAGAATCCCTCGGTCCAAACATTTTCCACGCACCTCACAAAACCCGAGAACATTAGGAGTCACAAACCTTAACATTTCTCTTTTTCTTTTTTCAAAATTATTTACAAATCTTCGAGGCGTATTTCATGTCATTTTCAATTTTGTCGTTTTATTCTTAATCAAAACGTGTCATCAGTAAAAATAAATCTTTTTGCTCAACCTGGTGTGGTCATTAATATAAACTAGAAATGAAAAGGCCCAAAATGTCCCTGGGGAACCCCTTTACCTACCGGCCCCAGAAGATTTCTTGCCTTCCGTCCTCTTGAGTTTGGGGCTCGGCGGGGAAGTCAGAAGGTCAGTGCGCATTTTTAATACGGAATGGTTAATTTCCTGACCAAAGTATCATGCTGTACACATAAATGTTTTTGTAAGTCGAAGACACCTAAACATCTTTGACCCTCCCCACCTCAAATACAGTTTTAATATGACGGGGCCCTCGTGGGTTGTAGAACGACCCCGTGTAAACCTATTTATTAAGGATATTATGAGTTGAAATTTACAAGTAATTGTTTAACCCTTATAAGGAGAAATTCCCGGGACCTTTAGCATTTTCAAATTAACGAAATTTTAAACCGAGGTAGCTAGTTTTCTTGGAGCTCTTAACTATTTATAAATTAAATATTTTTTAATGTTTTGGAAATTTATTTACATTGTTTTTGGGAAACAAAACATATTTAAAACTCCAATAAGGTGACAAAATCCTTTTTTGCCTTTAAACAATTAAAAATTATTTATAATTTCTAAAAAATAAAATAATAAACATTTTAATGATGTTTCTTCTACAAAAATACAAATTCTTTGTTTATGGGAAGCAGTAAACTTAAGCAGGTGTTAATGTTGAGAGTTACTGATTTCATCAAAACTGGTTTTCTACAGCTGTGCAAGCTTTTAGTGTTTTCTTTGCTGGTTTGAGTTCTCTGAAGTAGCAACTTCCACCACCAACTCGAGTGAATTTTTTCTAGTCATTTGGGATTTAGAACTAGAAGATCAAAAGCCTTGTTCTTGGAAACGTCCCCTGCATTCAGATCTCCAAATTAATTTTGATGTCTCAGTGGAATTTTCCAACTTTCTTCTATATTTTTACTGCAAGTTGTGCTACGGACTCTCTGGACTAATTGTGGGTTTGTTCCCTGAAATGATATATGCTGCCGGGGCTGAAAAAAACCAAAAAGGCCACCGATTGGTTCGGTTTCGGTTATTCTCAACACTTAACATATTTCCACTGTTTTTGGTTTTATTAAATTTAAAATTATTTCGGGCTTGCATTTCCTTATTACTTTCAATAATTAACATATGCATTGATGACAACATTAATCTTTATTCTTTTGGTTTAAATAGGAGCACACAGTTGCTTCTTTGTGAAGGGGAAGTTAAAAATAAATCACCCTCTCCTTTGTGCTTGCATATTTTGAGTAAAATCCGTTTATTTTTTTTTGTTCCAACTAGGTCATTTCCACCTCAAGGTGGCCAGTTGAAGAGAGAAAAAATTATCCAGTTAATTCAGCCAATTTTTTATATTTAGCCACTAATTAATACATCATTATCAACATTTGTTTGGGACCCTTGACTTTCCTGTATATATTTGTCCATTTGGGGGGGAATTATGTATCCGCCTAAAAATTTTTGCCCCTTTTCAGGTTTTTGATGGTATGTATTGAGTAAAGAGTACCCCAGATATCCATAACTGTTCGTCAACGGTAATACATTCAGGCGGCATTTTATTCAAATTTGAAATGAACATGGTCCAAATATCTGTGTAACCTATAGCTAACAAACGGTCAAGGGCGAACATCATTATCAAACCTTATGAAGCGTAACAAATTTTGAATTGTTGGGACATTGACCCGAAATATTGTGTGATGGATTTCCAAAGAAAATCTTTTTATTGAATCTATCCCCACTAAATATTGAAGAAAAGATCCAGTTCTTGTTCTGTGAATGGTTTAAATATTTTTTGTTTCGTTTGCTATATATCTTTTTATATCAGTTTTTCATCGTTTATTTTGATCTTGTAATCTTAGTCCCTTTCCGATTGTTCTCTCAAGTTATTACAATTTCATTGGACAATATTTTTGAATATTTCCATTTGTTTAAAGTTTCCAAAAGATCAGCCCCTTCGTTAGGGAATAATGTTTGGACACTTTTTGTGTTCTGGAAAATGGGATCAGACTGCCACCGCGTTCCAACTCCATAAAAATGTTTTCAAACCTTCAAAACTCGATCGGTAAGATGATCTCATTTTCGACTTGCTTTGGTCCATACAAATTTCAATGGGGTTGGAAATTTCGGAATTTTCAACTAAAGGAATATAATCGTGTTCATTATCAAACAACCTCACCTTCGTCATTGAAGATTTCCTAAACGTTTTAAATTCTGTTGAATTATATCTTCAACCGGTCTTTGTTTTAAGACCACCCAAATTCATAAAAAAGTTAAACTCCGTAACGAAATTAACTGACAGTCAAACACGTAAACAGTCAAGTCAATATCAAGCCGATGCATTGAATGGGTTCAAAGTGTTTTTGGCGCCGATAACCATTACCCACTCCCCTTCCCCCTTTAATTCCCTAAACTTCAACCGTTTCTTAAATAAATAAAAAATGGGTGCGTGTCTTTTTGCGCGTGGAAGTTATACTTTTTGGCATCATTAAAATAGTTTTTAATTGATCAAATTTAATTACAAAACAATAAATAAACATACGGATAGTTAACCTCAATTATATTGGAGCACTTGAAAAAGTATATAAGCCAATTTTTCCTAATATTCAAAAAAAAGTAATATCATTCAAAAAAAATTAAGATAATTAAAGATGTAATTTAAAAGAACAATCATAGATAATTCATTAAAATTTTGGATTCCAAGACATTTGATATATCCTTAAACTGGAGTTCCGGCCTCTTTGCTTACAAATGAGAATTCCTAAAGATGTTGGCTTTTTACAGCCTATAAATCGAAACTTTGATTATGGATTAGATGGCGCTTATCAAAAACGTATTACATAGATAAATCACAATTTGTATATTTAAGAATAAAATATTACCATTATATCAAGTTGAATAAACATCATTACAAAAATTAATATATTTATATAATAATATATTTAATATAAAGTTAAATAATATAAAATATATTATTAATATATATATATATATATATATATATATATATATATATATATATATACCAAAACGAACCTTAATCCTAACTCATAGAGCACATTATGCAACAACTATCGCAACATAAAAACGACAACTCCATTATCACTACACAAAATCAACCTTATCACTATGTAATATGGACCTTATTACAATTTCACTCGTTTTCATTATAAACTGTTAATTTTGTGTCACGCATCTTAAAATTTCACTGTCATCATTTTTTCATAACGCACCTAAAGAGTAACTTCAATAATATTCAAAGTGTGGGTAACGTTAAAACAGACCTTGGTTGTTTACATTACGTCTAAACTGTATGAAGGTACCCAGGTACCTCGTCACTCTAACAAAGGTGTTTTATTTGTCACTTACATAGGGGTTAAGAAAATTTTGCTAAGCGAAGGCAATATAGAAATAGAAAATACAATATAGAAATAAGTTATTGGGGTCTGTAGTACTGCCTGATTTAAATACCGGAATAACTTTACTGTGTTTCATAAGGTCAGGAAATTTACCACATGTAATACAAGCATTAAAAATTAGTCCGGTCCAGTCTAGGGTCTTAAAGACGTCCTTCAATGCATTAGTGAACAGCTTAGGGGATATTACATCCCCCTGTCTCACTCCTCGATGCAATAGGATTGGTCTCGTTTGACCTCCCGGAATCAGAACAGTCATAAACGCAGTACTATACAGACTATTCAACACCTCGACGTATCGTTAATCGACCTGAGATCGTTAAGAGCTTCCAGAACAGCCCAGGTTTCTACATAGTCAAAACTTTCTCATGGTCCACAAAGGCAAGGCACAGTGGCTGATTGTACTCATAGGTCTTTTGTACAACTTGCTTTATAGTAAAGATGTGGTCTATGGTGCTACGTTCTCTGCGAAACCCAGCCTGCTCCGGTGGCTGGAATTTTATCAAACTTGGTAGTGAGGCGATTCGTCATGACCCTCGAGAACAGGTTGTATATGTGGCTCAAAGTGAGATTGGTCGGTAATTTTAAGCTTCTTAAAAAACACAACGACCTCACTTTGAATCCACGCTTTGGGATGAAATACCCTATTGTAGAATGGAGTTGAAAAACTTCCGTAACTTACGTAAGACATAGTTGCTCCCTACTTTAAGGAGTTTGGTAGTAACTCCATCCTTTCCAGGAGCTCTTTCTCCCTTGAAATGCTTCAGAGCCAGAATAACCTCATCAAAGCTGATTGTTTGGTTGCTCACCGGAGATCGTTAACCCCGTAACGAGGTTGAGTAGCCTGTGACGCGTACAATTTGCCATAGAAATCCTCGATCTCAAATAAGATCTTTAAGAAACTTAGAAGAAACAATCGAACCAGAACAGTCCCCGAGCTTCAACAGATGGCTTCTCCCGAGCTTCTCCACAAAAACCTTCGACCCTCTATTCTGCTCAATCGCTTCAGTTGCGTATTTGAACAGCGAAGGTATTGGCGTATCAATTTGTGGATTCGCTTCGAAAGAAATTTCACATCTGTCGAAGTGGTGTCCTCATGGTTACGACGTTCCTCCATAAGACCAAGCGTCTCAACGGAGAGTTTGGATTTCCTGCCGCTACGCTTACTCTTGCAAAACGCCTTACTCATGTCACGTATGCAGTCTACTACGGCATCGAGTACCTCGTCAACTGCCATTGAGGTTTCCGATGTCCTAAGTATTGGTTTTTGAATCCAGCTGCAATTTTTTCAGAGCCCATCACTGTTTGTCGGAAGTTAGGTCGGAGAGGAGACATCATAAGGCGGGCACGCTCTCGCTGGAAACTCATACTCACAGTGCCTATCAACAATCGGTGATCACTACTGGTTTAAGCCTATTAGATCACAAATTCATCGCTAAATATGTGTTTCCCGGTCCGTCATGATGAAATCTATGTCGTTCCTTGTCACAGTATCTAGATTTTTCCAAGTCCATTTCCTGTGGGGCTTCTTCTTATAGTATGAGTTCATTATGAAGAGCCCTTTTTTTTTCGAGAAAATTGACTAGCATTTGTCCCCTGCGATTTTGACCACCGATACCGTGAGGGCCTTAACACGATTAGATGCCTCCACTTCGGCGTAAAAGTGTGCTTTAGTGGGCGCATACACATATATAATTTTAAGGGTATACCTCTTAGTGAGCCTAAGTACAGGTACGCCATCCTACTCGACACACTCGAGACTGCGATTATGTTGTTAGCAAGAGATTCGGTGACAAGGAATCCCACGCCGGACGGATCGTCGCGTCGCGGTGACCCGATGGCAAGGTTACGGTGTCCTCCGCATGACTTCGCAAAACCCTAAAAGTGTGATATCGGATCTTACCCAGTTCCACCTCCAGCTCGGCCAGGTGATCGCTAAGTCATAACATTCGTCCGTTATACGTAGCCGTAAGTTTTTGGAAGCGTTTTTTGTTTTAGTTTTTGGTAGCGGTAGCCGTAAGTTTTTGGTAGCGATCTGTAGCCCGGGGATTTTTAGCACCCCTTTTCCCACGCCATGGCCGCTACGTGGCCAGAAATTGTGGGACTACCGAAAACTAGAAGCTGTTGCCTTCCGTTGACGTCCATTAAAGAAATGCTCATAATTGCCAAGCTGAGCAGGCGGATTAGCAATGGCTGATTGCACCCATACTGCAGATCTACCTTACTCCCAAAGTAAGATAGTTTCGTAGTCAAGTGGGTGGTGGGGTCACATCCCTACGCCACCAATTGGGTGATCAGCCTAAATTGTCCTAACCAACCAGAAAACTACGATAACACAAAGTTGTTTCCCTGTGGGAATAGATACTACTACTACTATAAAGCGAGGGCCATATTTTTTTTTAATTAATACTTTTTTTAAGTACAATAGTTGAAAGTATGTTTTAAAGAACAAAAATTTGTATCAAAATTACTACGCAAGGATGGACCTCATAAAATTTTATATATATACACTATTTAGAAAAAAATTATAAAAAATACCATTTCCTATTGACATGACATTAAAATTCTAAACTAAAAGGTCCAAAGTAGAAAGGTGAGGCAACGATTAAATAACATTAAACTTCATAGACTTTTATAGAAAGATCCGGATGTTTACGAGATAATATTGTAACGATGAAGTCGTTATTGGCCCCAAAATAATATTTTTCTCTTCTTATATTACGCAAAAAGAAGACTTGACGTTGTCTATGCTAATATTGTAAAGAGATGAGGGATAGATAAGAGGTAGATTTTTATTTTCTTGAGTAAGGAAAAACTGAAAAACTAGTGAAATTAATTTGTCTTTACACGGCTAAAATGTCACCGATAAACGTTGTTTACAGTTATTCCTCTAATAAAATAAACATTTATTAAAATTACCTTCATTCCTACAATTAACTCAATGTATAACAAAATGGGCTAATTTTGTAATAAAATGACTTTAATAATATTTAAATATCTTTCTTTGTAACATATTGTTTACAATACACACATGTGTGAAGGCCGGAATAATTTATGTATATATAAGTGCATTATAGAAAAACTCATTTCCTGTAAAATAATGCGTACAATAAATAAAAATCTTAGATGAGATTTCTTTTCATTTCATAAAGATTACTTGCAATAAACTTACTTATTTGACGTTACTTTCCTTAATAACATCACGTCAAATACGTTAAGTGATTATATTTGGTGCAAACATAAACTGCATATGGCCAGGAACTTTCCAGCGCCACTTGGCGTTTATGTTCCTCAAACTGCAAAAGTTCTAGCTCTATATAATGTTCTGTCTAATGAAAACCAACACCAGTGGGTTGAGTTAAGCAACAAAGTCTTACATTATATTTTAAAGTTGATGTGATTTATATCAAATTAATTTTTTTGGGGACTTTTTGCGTTAATCATATATATTATTCCTGACGTTCCGTTCTCTTTACTGCATCGATAGCCACAGTTACAGCGTAAATAAGAGAAATAATTGATATCACTTAAATAAAATAAATATCACTAAAGAAATACCACAAGGTTTAATTATAAGTGGTATAAATATTTCAAAGTTGGTTTATTAAAATAGCGCAGAATTACATTTAAACAAGTATTAATTTTACATTGAAATATGAAAAATTTTACAACGATTAACAAATCTACTCGGCATATTACAGCATTCGCTTGTCCTTGTTTGTGTACAATTTAATTTGAACCAAACAACAAAACAAAAATATTACCGATTTAAAAAGCGTGTAACTATTTTGCGCAATATAATCGGATCAAAACGTACTCTTTTCCCAAAGTTGCCCTTTGATTTTGGCTGTCGTATTTTAAATCTTTGACATGTTTTAAGTTGTACACTTTAAAAAAGTTCGAATAAATGAAGAATTTTTTAATTGTATTTACTTGTATTACTTTAAAAGACCTTTGAATAGGCCTCATTTTATTTTTTTTACAATATCTACATTAGTTCATGTTTTTCTTTACATATAGGTCTATCTCTACAGCCAGCGTATGCTGTTATATAAACAGCACAAAGTTGCAAAATTTTGACGGTGAATTTTTTATTTTTTAAATATCTGTTAAGTTCCTGATCACTAAGTTACTTCCCAAAAAATGTCTATGACAGAAAGATTGATCAAAATCAGATCGCATATATAAAAAAATACTTAATTAAAATATTTTATACGGATAGGCACGTGGATCCAGGAAATGTTATTTGTTTATATGTACTTAAATTTTATTTGAAACACAGGTCACTGAGCTTTTAACTTTAAAGGCTTAGAACGTTAATAATAAATTCTAAAAGGTAAAAGGACCCCGGACCTTTTAGACTTGTGCTTGTATGTACATTTTTGTACTTTACTGATTTGGATTCCCAACAACGTTTTAAGGGACAAAACAGGATTTTTTTTGATAAATTTTTTTGCGAAAAATATGTTTTTCTAGCTAGTAAGTCTCATTTTAGCTTTGGTCTTTTTTAAAGGGCAAAATAGCTTCAGATTCGATAACATCCTGCTCTTCTCGTCAATTTTATCAATAAAATTTTATTAAAAAATACGAAGACGTTGGTGCGTTGTATTTATGATAAAAATGTTTTGACAATGCTCCGTTTTGTAAGTAGTGCTAATATTTTTTCTGTTACTTACGCGTAGTACTGCAAAGTTATAAATATTTGTATACTGTAATCGGGTCAAGAAAACATCAAAAGGTTTTGTCGTACCAAGCCGTGCCAATACTGTCAGTGGCAATAACAGAAATATAAAATGCTAATTGTCACAAAAATATAAAGTAAAATAGTTTATGTGTATTGCCTCCGTAGCCTAGTGGTAGTGGCGTATGCTTAAGAAACCGGAGATAGTGGGTTCGAATCCTGCGGGGACTTAACAAATTTTCATTGATATTTCTTAGTTGGGTAGGGCTATTTGGTCCGATCACCCAAATGTCTGAAAAGTAAGATGATCCATGCGTTGGATTGGTATGTAAAAAGGCAGTCCACCCACCAACCCGCATTAGACCAGCTTGGTGGGATACGGTCCATAAACCCGTTGATGGAGAAGGCGTGCTTTGGAGGAGGCCTTTGTCGAGCAGTGGACTAGCGCAGGCTGATGATGATGATGATGATAATGATACAGTTGAATCCAACTACGGCACACGATCTATATTAATGATCAGTAAACTACGCAGGAGATATTAAAAAGCACAAGTGGACGCGCTAACACATATGCACTCCCTATTCTGTTATACTCTCAAAGCCCGATGGGACGGATAACCGACACGAACGGAGAGAGATATGGCGTAGAACGTACTTGTCGAGTTAAAAAAAAATGAAATTACTTAAGTTACATGTGATCCTACTTGTTTATATTTAAAAAGACAATACAATAACAAATCTTGCATATATGTTTCTTGCCAGGCCAAATCTTGTATTTTCAAGAGCATAAAATTCTACTTTTAAAATAGTAAGGCTTAAATGAGGACCCTTTTCAATTTTATAAGTATTTTATAATGTTTTTGGGTTAAAGAATTTAAATGTTAGTGTTACTAATTTACGTGTTATCTGAATATATTATTACTATATTCAGATTACTCTATTATCAATAAAATTAGGGTTAATCAATAAAAAGAAAAAAAGTTCATCTAAAAGATTATTTGCCTGGTAACATGAATCTTAAAAGAAAAAAAAGTTATTAGAATTATATTTTAATAAAACTTTTCGATCACTAAGTCAAACGTAAAATATTATACATGTTGAAAAAAATTTTCATTTTTTATATCTTTTTTCTGCGAAATAATAATCCTTTCACAAAGCCTGGCTTATGTAAGAATGTCAACGAAAGCAGTATATGTTTTATTATACCGTCTTCCGTTTAATGATATACATTTTATCACTTTCATATATATTCTGTTGATAAAAAATGTTATTTCCTTTAAGATCGTAGGTTCCGTAAAATATTTTATACATTTTAATTAAACGTTACCTGTACACAGAAACCTTTCGGACGAACCATTTATAGGTCGCTATAAAAATAGTTTATAATGTTTAAAATATAGAGAACATATAACTAATTCGAAAAAGATTTTATTTATTTCAATTTAAAAAAAGAAACAATAATGCAACAAAATAAAAATTTTGGTTCACTCGACGGTAAAGATCTATTAATTTTATTTGCCAGATAAACCATCTTATGTATTAAGATAATCTAAATTTCTTCAGTATTTTAATACGAAATATTATCTATTTTATCTATCAGAAACGTAAATATATCATCATCATCAGCCTGTGATAGTCCACGGCTGGACATAGGCCTCCCTTAATACACCCCTACCTATTAAGGGGTTCTTCTTGGACCGTAACCCACCACGCTGGTCCAATGCGGGTTGGTGGGTGGACCGACTTTTTACATGCCCATCCGACGCATGGATCATCTTACTTTTTAGACAATTGCGTGATCGGCCCAAATTGCCCTAACCAACTAGGACACAACAATGAAAATTTGTTGAGTCCCCGCAGGACTGCCTCCGTAGCCTAGTGGTAGCGTGTGCTTTACAAACCGGAGGTCGTGGGTAAACATATAAGAGATACTAAATATTTTTTGGGTATGCATATGCAATCGGCGAATTAAGAGACATTACTTTTTGAACATTACTTACCACGATATAATTTAAGGCTTGTTGTTACACGTCATAAGATAGTTTACTGTCCAGAAAAAAGTATTTATTCATCAATTGTTTTGTGTAACAACAGCTAATATAGAATTATGTCAAATTCAACTTCTTTAATGAGTTATTACGTATTTTCCTTAATAATTTTCAATAAAATTTTTAATAAAACATGAAAATCTTATTAGAAGTTTATTTTGACTAGTTTATATAGTAAATCATGTCAAACAAATATAATATGAAAAATCTAACTTTATAAACAACACGTCTTAATATTGTTTTACAACTTAAAATACCAACTACAGCTTATCACATTTAAAAGGTACGCTTGAGAGTAATAACAGTTTATAGGTAAAATAATAACGCTTTATCGAATAGCTATTAGCTTTAGCGCTTTAAATAACAGTTATAAAGTTGAAGTTGTAAACTTGTAATATACAGTACCTTAATGGGTTGTAACATTTTATTATATTAGACATGATTGGAAATTCTATTTAAAGAAACTAATCGCTTATTTTATCTTTAAGTTAAGATCCAAATAAAGACATTTAATCATTTGTAACTGTTGACACATGTTTTAATACGTATTTTGTTAACGAATAATTAATAAGTTATCCATAAATATACATCATTGTTCAATAGTGGTAATATACAAAAAAATCGTTTTCTAAAGTTTTGTTGATTTTAGCACCAAATTAGATACGGCGTTCAGTTCTAAGCTCCTTTTCTGAGTATCGTATCGTGCAACTTTTAGAAAATAAACTTATAGATGTAAAGCGATGGGCTTAGCGGGTTTTTGAAGCTAATGGTAGCCATAAAAAAATAACACAAGACGCGAACAGAACACTTACATTCCTTGCCCTGAGGCAGAGTATCGCCGTACAAAAAAAAAAAAAATATTATTAAGGATAATAATAAAAAATCATGTATGCCATGGTTCTCTCCTAGAACACAAGATTTATTTTTATACTCGTTAATCATGGTTAATTTACTATAAAATGCCGAGAGGAAGCATAAAGTTTAAGATTAACATGCAGTTCTCTTTAGATTCCTGAGTTTTGCAAAATTATTGTTTCAAGGAAAGCAAAAACTGATTTTAAATATATCTAAAGAAGTTTTTTGTGCAACTGCTTAAAGTTTTTTTTTAACTTTTTCAGTGTATAATAAACTAAGCGTACGTTTTTTGTGTAATTAAATTTTTAGTATTAATAAGAATTTTAGTATTCTTCCATTAAATCATTGAATTTGAACTTATTTGCTTATTAGTCCATTAAATGTTTCTCTAGTGATTGTTCGTGTACTCGTACACGATGTATACGATATTTTATATGTAGTTTTGTCAGACACGTAGAATATATCTGTATATATAAATAAATATATTTTATTCTATAATATGAATATTTATATAAATGTATGACAACTTTAATTATATCGCTCTTGTAATATATATATATATATATATATATATATATATATATATATATATATATATATATATATATATATATATATATATATATATATATATATATATATATAAAAATATTTATATTATCTTAGAATGGTGTAATACATGCTAGGTAAAAACTCATGTATACATTTACACACACATAATTTTCTTTTTTTTATTAATTTGTTGCACTTACTTTATTATCTCACCACCAACCAAAGATTGGCTGGTAGATAATGCCATCGGCATTAAGTCCACCCGATTCAAAGTTTGCACATGAAGAAAAAATAAATAAAATATGAAGTTTGTTATATCGGCCTAACATTAAAAAGTATATGTTTTATTTATTTCCTTTATTTTAGCTCTTCTTATTTTGTTCCTCTTTAAATAAATTTCTCATAAAATCGTCATTTATTTGCTTATTTACACTGTATTAAAATAAAATAGCTTTCCATTTCAAGTTTTGAACTAGTACTTTGTTATTTGATAAATGAAAAGATCTAAAGATCGCCTTTTACAATTACGCTTGCTTTTATTCAATATTATGCTCCTGCAGAATTTCATTTTCACCACTACATCCTCTTTAAAAAAGTGATTGGGATTATTATGAATTACTTCGTGCATTTATTTACTTTCATCTACCATTATAATACCCTTAACTATTTCATCTCATAATATTTTAATAAAATCGAGCACAACTATTAGCTCTAATTTCAGTAGGATCAATGCTTTCATGCCTGTCTCTTTTGATAAACTAAAGCGGATGCGAGAAACCCCTCGTTTGTCTTGTGGGCTTAGTAATATCCCTAAAAGGAAATTTATACAAAAAGGACAAAGTATTAAAAGGGTTTTATTCACGATCCTTCTTTGTTATAAAGATCTTTAAGTTCTAAAAAGCTCTAGAAGCTGGCATTGTATATTGAAAAAGCTACTATTAAATAATGAAAGATGTTAATATTGTGATAATATATGCTCCAAAAGGCAATGTTTAAAGCCAGTGTTTTTCGCTTTCTCGTCCTATAAGGCATAAAAAGCTGGTCACCTAATTACGGGCATAACCCGCACAAGGCTTGTTGGGCGACTTAGGAAGGGTTATCATTTATTAATTTTATACTATTATCATCATCATTAGCCTGTGTTAGTCCACTGCTGGACGTAGGCTTCCCCTGATGCACGCCTTCTCCACTGGGATGTTCTTGGACCGTTCTCCACCACGGTGGCTCAATGTAGGTTGGTCGGTAGACCGACTATAAAAATGCCCATTCGACGCATGGATCATCTTACTTTCAAAACTACCCTAACCAACTAGATAACAACTTTGAAAATTTGTTGAGTACCCACAAGATTCGAACCCACGACCTCCAGTTTCTAAGACACATGACCTTACCACTAGGCTACGGAGGCAGTTAGTTTAGAAGAATTATATGAAGTATTAAAGCTAGGTTAATTATACGATCTATCACATTTTTATATTTTGATTCTTGATCTTATCACAATTTTGTACTGTAATAGACGTGAACACAAACGCGGTTATATTTTATATAGAGGTTATATTTTAAATAAAGAAAAAGCGCAATTATCAAAATTAAATTAAGCAAAAAAAATTCAAATGCAATTTTTGTTGTGCTATATTTGTTAATGTACTACGTGCGACAAGTTTAAATATTATAAACTCGCCAATAAAACGTAAATAGCACAATACTCTGCTAATATTAGTCTCAGAAGTGCACTTTAACAGTGATACCTGTATTTGCTTTTCTTGAAATATGCCAAGAAAGATAATAAAGGTGTCTTAAAAGAGATATTAAATAATCTTAACACTTTGTACACGGTCTTTTGATCTGAAATGGCTTCTAGTACATCGGTACTACGTTGTTTAACTGGTTGAAATAACATTTAGTTCATCGAAAAAGCACAACCTGTATACTAATTTAAACTGATCAAGATTTCTATTTCTTAAAAATTATATTATTACCATAATTATACAAAAATAAAAAATAAAGCCATTCCTGCAATAACGATTGCATTTTATGCGTTAAACTTATACGAAAACCGTAGAATGCGAAAAACATTTAAGATACATGTTAATAGTAAAATACAAATAATTCCTAGAGTCCGACAGGATCGTAAAAAGAACAAGAATTATGTTCTTGCTAAAGTAAGGCGTTTGTTAAAAATATATCAGAAAATAGAGAAAGACTAAGGTAGTCGAATAATTCAATATTGATCATTATAATGGATGAAACATTCAACATCCTTTGTCTGACAACAAGCATGGCGTTGGTATCTCTGGTATTGTCGAAATCCTGCTGTCCTGCCTGCCTGTCCCTGCTGCTCGTCTGCCTTCAAAGAACGCTATAATGTTCTTATTTCTTATATTATTCGTGCTAATGTTTTCTATTAGTATCAAATGTCCACAGCCTTTTGTTAATTATCTAAGTAAATATTTTAATTCCTTTGTGACTTTTGTGATGTAAAATGGAAAGCTGAAAATAATAATAACACTATTGTCAAATTATATCGTCAATTCATAGGGACAGGTAACGGACTTCACAATTATGATCAAATAATACGGAATTTTAACAGGGGCGGAATATAAATTAGTAAAAAGTACTACTGGACAATATTTGCTATAGTTACATCGTTGGCTGAAATTATTAAAAACGCTCAGGTGTTAGAGATGTGCAAACGTTTTTGTATTGTGATGTTTTTTTATTATTTCAGATAGAAATTTATCGACACATGTTCATATGTAAGTGCATTTTCCTATATTTATCATTCATAATAGAATTAAACACACACTTGTAAACTAAATTACTGTCACTGAAAACCATGTAATGTAATGATTTAGGAGTGTATAAAATTTTTTATTTTTTTATTTTCCTTAATACAAAATAAAAACGAACTGGGAATTCCTAGTTAAACTTCAATCTAAACGAATACAGACAATAAGTAAGTATCAGCGTTTAAAATGAAGTAAAGGTTTGAAAGAATTTTTATTAACGTTAATGTATTGTTTTTTGTCCCCATAAACAGAGAAGCTGTATGTAATGACTAACCAAAATGTTTAACTGGATCAATTTTAGCACCAAGTGAAATAATAGTCTCAAGTACGGTATTAAGAAAGAAAAAATAATTACCTAGATAACCACGTCGATTTTAAAGCCGTTTCCTTAAATTTGAATATAGGTAACTCTATTTTAAATATTATAAATACATAGAAAATTACTGCCGAATTTGTACAATAGATTTAAATCTACTTATCTATTTGTAAATTAATGTATTAATTGATATAATTAATATCGGAAATGTATCTTTTTTTAAATAATTTTAAATCTGCCAACATTCTGCCCAAAACATGATGCAGCAAAATCTTGTCTCATGAAGATTGCTGAGATCTTTTCAGTGCCAAGCTTGTCTTTGTCTATGAAAACCTTTTCTATAAGAATAACACGTTATTTTAACTAATCTGCACAAAAAAAAAGATATAGTAAGTAACAATCTTTCGCAATATTTACTATTTTTTGGTTTTTAACAAAGACATTCTTTTAGTTTTTAGATATATCTATGTCCCTGTGGGACCCCGACCTAATAAGATTCATAACTAGAATGAATATGTGCGTGTTTTATAGTGATATGGCGACAGTACCTTTGGTGTCGTCAACCTCTGCTGCTTCTATGTTCTAAACGTCTCATCGAAGAAATTAAGTAGCGGTTTTAGACAAACATGAGCCATCCTTGCCCCCGCCAGGATATGCATGTGTGGTTATACTCTACGTCAACAACAAAGCCTTTTTACGAGGAAATTGAAGAAAATTATTTATTATGTTTGTTAGCTGGTGCATTGAAAGTGCTATCCCTTTTAAATACAAAAGCACAAGGAAAAAGCATTTTTAAATTCTAGCAATGCGCTAGTTGTGCTAATAGACAATATTATTGAATATTTTTAACTCATTCATAATCTGAGACTAGTTAAATATCAATAAAATTGTATGAAATTAAGGTTTTACGGTGACAAAGCAAGTGTATTTTGACTGACGTGAATGAAACGTGTTTTTCTATACGCATGTTACTTCGCTCCTCCAATCCTAGTGCTACCATTTTTTTATTTTTTTTAAATGATAGTTTTAAGCTATCATTTGGTCCAATTTATTAAAATATGTTCTAATAATTTTTTTGTTAGATATAAAAAAAAAATAAAACTACGACACCAAAAATCAAAACCTTTTGCAATTATATTGCAAACTCAGATACCATAAAAGATTCCCTTAAACTATGTACCACATATTTGTACGACTTGAATTAACCTACAAAAAAAACCGTAAAAGCTGATATATATGTCTTAAAAATGAAGCACAATAACTATTCTGAAGTAAAACATTGTTAAAAATTACAATAAGGTATATTCAACGCTTATTTAAGGTAACATAGTGTAAGTCCATATAAAAGTTTTTGCATGTAAGAAAATCTTCATTCTGTTTGCATAAAACGTGTCATAAAAGCTATTTTGAATAAATCAATAGCTTAAAGGATATTAGGGATAAATTTAATGGAAGAAATTGCGGAAAGTTTGTGGATAGTATTTGTCTTATATAAAGAGAAACTAATAAGGGAGGAATGATATTATCTGCTCTGTTACCTATTCAAAATAACGAGTCTGCTAGACTGTAGCTTCAAACGTTTCACAGAGTTTTATTGCGTTTCGAATCGTGAGCATCGTATATACAAATATATAGCGCCGAAACAAAACAGAAAGTTATGCAATAAGAAACTGATATACCTGTGTAGGTTTATTCTGCTATATAAACAATACGAGTAACTTGACACTGACATCATGATATATTTCTTATGAAAAGAAACTCACATGTAATTTCATGAGCTATTTCAATCACAAATATTAAAAAAAACATTGCTTACCTACTTATAAAAATGTCACAACTTACAATTGTAGTATCTAATTTCTTCTCTTAAAAGGATGTCATAATTGAAAAAGGATTCTCGTTGAAGTGGCAGACAACCGGTTATGTAGTCAAAAGAACCGATGGCCTATGGGCCAATAAGGTTCTGAAGTGGAGGCTACGCTTGAAAAGACAGAGCGTTGGTCAATCAGGCGGGATACCAATATCCATGCAGTAACCGGTTTAACCCAGTAGTGAACTACTAAAAGCTGCTGATAACGATAGAGATGGCTAGAAAGAAGATAACAAACAGTCACATTTTCGCAGCATACTACTACATTACATTATTAAGTACAACGCGAAGATATATCGATTTATTTCTATGTGTAGTTTCATCTATATGTTTTTATTACGTGAATTTATTTATAAAAGTTTGAACGTCTATATTAAACATCTATTTTGTTAGCACAGTGGCTGATTGTACTTATAGGTCTTCTGTACAACTTTCCTTTTGGTGAAGATGTGTTATTCAGTACTGAATCCTCTACGAAACCCAATCTGCTTCCTTATGACAGGGTTGCTCCCTGCTTTAAGCAGTTCGGTAGTAACTCTGTCCTTTCCAGGAACTCTTTCCCCCTTGAGATGCCTCGGAGCCAGACTAACCTCATCAAAGCTGATTGTTTGGATGCTCACCGGAGAGATGCCGAATCAGACTGGTACGTGGATCGTTAACACCGTAATGAGGTTGAGACGCGTACAATTTGCCAAGAAATTCATTATTCACGATCTCAAATAAGATCTGAGACTTAGAAGAAACAATCGAGCCAAAACTGTTCCTGTGCCTCGACAGATGGCTTCTCCCGAGCTGCTCCACAAAAACCTTCAACTATCTATTGTGTTCCTATTACAGTTGTAATTTTTCAGATCCCATCACGGTTTGTCGGAATATCAGCTACCAGTTATAAAAAAAATAACTTTACGGGTACACCGTTTAACAGCGTAACTCGCTCTTTGCACCTAATTGCCACTGCAAAGTACCATAAGGCAAGGTTATTGGAAAGAATGTAGTTAAATGAAAAACCATGCTTCTTCTTCTCACCGATATTACCAAATAAAATTGTTTTTTATACAAGCTAACCTATAATGATACGTAGACGTTATAAATTTGTTTATTTTTACAAATACGGATGCCTTAATATATGGTTTTAACTTGAATATAATGCCTATCTAACCTTTTGAGGTTTAAAGGTAAATTACCAGCTGCCAACTGCCAGCTGCCTTGCGTATTGCTCTCATTCTTCTGACCCTGGACAGTTATTAAGGCATCACATTATATCTTAAATTGTAATATATTATATCTTAGTTAAAAATTTAGAAATTGAATTATGGCACCTTAAAATCACAGGTCCAATGGTTGTTGTAAATTTAAGTTTTACGTTATCTTTACTTTAATCGTATCGCGGTGATAAAATTGTCAATATGGTGTAAGCTCCCTAGTGAGAACCCCTACAAACCATGCCAGACTAGGTCTACGCGCCTGTTATACAAATCTTGTCCAACTACAGGCTACAGGACTGCGAGCGTATAAGAAATAAATATTTTTAACAATTTTTCAAGCGATGGTGATTTGTTTTTACACCACATGGAAGAAGGAACGCGTGTTAATCAGTTAAAAAGTACTAGCTGACCCGACAGACCTTGTCCTGTCTTAACGATGATCATTTAATTCGAATTGGTGCAATTAATAAAAACGTGTGTATATTATTCTAATGGTTTATTATATACAATTTCTATAATAAATAATATTCTCAGTTTATTTTCTTACGCATATATAAATAGTTTTATTGGCATTTAGATATAGGAACAGCCAACATATAATTGGCCATAGATTTTCAAGATTGAGGCCACGAAAACTTAGCGACAGCCCTTGAGTTTTATTTATCGAATTTGCAACTTAAAATTGGCTTTAATGACGTTGTTCAAAGCAAGTTGAATGCGAATACAAAGACGTGGCTGGTGTATATTCCGCAGCATAACAATTACTGATCCAATTTTTAATTGCAGATTTTAAGGTGGTAATCAATCGATTTGTATGACATTTATTTGCCTACTGTTTTCTTAACCACCTCCATGGCCTAGTGATATTGGTTTTTGCTTTATTAACTGGAGGTCTTGGATTCAAATTCCGCGAAGAAACTTTGTGTTCTCGTTGTTTTCTGGTTGGTTAGGATAATTTGGGCCGATCACCGAATTGTCTGAAAAGTAAGATGATCCATACAACGGATGGGCATGTAAAAAGTCGGTGCACCCACCAACCCGCATTAGACTAGCGTGGTGAGTATCGTCCAAAAACCCCATAATGGAGAAGGCATGCTTTAGGGGAGGCCCCTGCCCAACAGTGGATTAACACAGGCTGATGATGATTGTTTTGAATCTGAAAATTCATTTCGTTGACATCAAAGATTTTCGCAGCTTACTCTTTCGTTCAATCATCTTTGTAATTTGAAGCAATGGTTCAGAAAACCTACTAGATGAGCTCGGTCTTAGTTTTAAGTAAAATGACAAAAATTGGTAGGAAATATATGATGTAAACACATTGGTCGATCTGCAGTTCGACTGTTGTTGTCTGTTCTTATTGAAAGTTTGATTCAGCTAGCGTTGATCTTGAAAGTCTTTGACGAAAATCACCTGCCGATAAAATCATTGCACTATCAAACCTGTTCAGGTTCTTTCATCAATCTTGCAACGTGCGGTCTAATGCTTTCAAAGATTGTTTGTATGCCATCGTGCACTCATCCCAAACTATTGATCTGCTCTGTATATTATTCATGCATATGTAGAGGAGGCCTAAGGCCAGCAGTAGACTAACAGTGGCTGATGATGATCAGTCTGTGTGAATAATAATTCGTGAAACCAACTTTTTTGTTAACTTTGGAACCTATACCTGGATTAATTCGGGAATTGTCGCTTGCTCGCGTGATGTCTTGCAGATGTCTTGTCAGCTTTAATAACAATTTTGTGATTATTTGACGGCAAAGCGGTCAATAATGCAACCAATTCATGTTCATGAATTAACGTTTGGAGTTAATTTACAATTGGTTTTTTCACAAAATTATTGTGTACACAACGCTGATCGATTTGTCTTGCTGAATCGCTTATAAAATAAATTTTCATAAATTTGTCGTCACTATTGGGTGGGTTGGCAATAAAGACAGGTTCAAATGAAATATTTGACACTGAATCTTGAATCTAGGCGTAAAATTTTCTTGAATAACTTTTGTTGCACCAAATGACGTCATTTGAAAACAGGGGTTTCTTCACTTCACTCGATAGGGTTAAACGCAACATTTCCATGTTATTGATTTTATTATATCGATTCCGTGCAACTTTATTCCTTGCTTCGCATTGGTCGTAAGTTTGACTTGCTCTTGTATATCATTGACTGGCAGCATCGCGAGTTCTACGACTTAAGTTGGGCATTTCCAAAAACCGAAATTGAACTGCGAATCAATGAAAACATACGTTTGTTCTTTATACCCAAATAATCATTTCGTACTTTAGTAACTTTCATGCAAACTTATAAAAACTCCGTACTAAATTTAGCTCTTATTATTAGATATAATGGCTCTGAAATAACCGTGATGTACATAAAAAAATTCAATTTATTACATATTTTTGTAGGAAATAATAAATTAATTATCTTACATATATTTCCTGTTAATATCTGCATCAATAGGTCCTTTTGAAGCATTTGTTTTAACGCTACAATAAAAAATTAATATTGTTCAAAGTGCTAAGAGAATAGAAAACGAATTCTCAAATTTTTAAAAAGCCAGGATAAAAAGTATCCTATGTCCTTTTCCCAGTTCTATCCTAACTCTTCACTAAATATCTTTAATATAAATAATGTAACCATCACGAGTTTATTTTATATAAATATAGATTAAGTAATAATTCTATCGATAATTTAAATAATTTAAGTTATTAATTTTTAGTCATTCATTTTATTTTAATTCAATTTAAGTCATTTTTACATTTATTTTATTTCAAATAGCGTATTTTACTTTTTATGCTATCGAACCTTAATAGCAATTATTATAACCACAAAAAAGTAATCGAATGTAAAATATTTTTTAATGTGTAAAATAAATTGTTGTAGTATTTAATTTGAATAGTTTTATAAAGGAAAAGAAATAACAAAATTACGTTTAATTTTCTATTCTTAGCAAATGTTATCAGTATGTTTTAGAAACCTTATTTTAATTGTTCTTTAAGGTTATATTTAATTTTATTTGTAAGAATATTTCATTAATTCAAATTTATTGCTCACTACGTATTAAATTGTCCGACAAAGTACGGCCGTAAATAAAACCCTTTCAATAATTTGTCGTCTCTGCCTGAAATTTCCTTTTAAAAGATTACCCGGCTTATAAGACAAAATTAAAGGGTGGGCCTTTTGCGCTCCCCAAGTCCTTGACAAAAATATGTACAAGTGTATTAATTTCGTAATTTCATTGTTATACTTAATATTTAAAATCAATTTTTTAATAAGAATAATTTATGCCGGAAATAGGTAAATATTTAGTTACATGGTAGAAACGATATTTAATTTAAAGATATGATTAAGTGACTTTCAATGTAAAATTTACGTTATTAACTCTATAATGTATTAAACGTTCTAAGTAGTGGCAGTCTCACAATCTCGCATAAAACATTTCAACATGAATTTCTCAAATTTGCAATATATAGTTTTGTAATACACTATGTTAGCTTGAATTAAAACACGTATTTACTTTTTAAGCTAGACCTTATCACATTTTAAATTTTGTTCGAAAGCGTTATGGTTAACTGTCGGTTAATTGTTCGTTTGCTGATTTTTAACTTCCTCCAACCTTCCTAAAGTTTTATTTATTTCTTGAGATGTTTCGATATTAAGTCTATGTGTCACTGTCTTCCGAAGGCAGGGTGGCAGGTTGTGGAAAGAGTGTGAGTTATTCGCACTCTTCTTATCTTACGCCTATATGACATAATATGACCTAAATATGTGCAGTGAATGGATTTTGGCAGAATAGAAAGGTCAAGTTACAGTTAAAAGATGTAAAAAAGTAATTTACTGAATGCCGTGGTATAAATTCGTTGATTCACTTAGCAAGTTTTTAATTATCAATTAGATCAAATGTATCAAAAAATCAAATATTAATATAACAGAATTGCCTCTTAGTTTTTTGTTTGAAAACATATCTGCCTTAAATTCATTATTGTCTCTCCGCAAGTAGTCAATAAAAGTTTTGAAACAACTTTTATGTTGAAAATAATTCAAAGGTATTAAAAAAGGGGGGTTCTAACGAAACCTATTAAAAAAAGTAAATTGTAGGCGCTTCGAGAAAAAATTCGGATACTGTGATTAGATACCCTGTAAGTAAATTTGAACTTCGGCGCAGGTAAATGTTGTCGCTGTACAAATACGTATATTGATGTCTCTTTGCTTTAATATAGGAATACGAATACAAAGAATAGTAAAACAGGTATATTTTAAATAACAAAAAGATAACAATATTTTTTTTATAAATTAGAAAGGTTTAAACAACTTCTTACCGATACTTTCTTATTACCAAGGGTTGTATAGATTTGAAAGGAATAAAACCAATTGCATGAAATATAATTTATTAGTATTTCTTATAAAAAAACATTGCTTGCAACTTGTTGATGGTCAACCAATAGTTTTAGTTGTTTCAGTATTTGAAAATTTATTCGTAAATTTGTACAAAAGAAGACGGATAAATAAATTATAAAAATTATTCTTATTTATTTAAATACGAAATATAAAACTAAAACAGAACAAATTATACATAAATGTTATAATATATAAAATAAATAATTAAAGTTACATCTCGTTACTTCCAATCTAACTATTATCACGCAAATACGTCGTGAAATGTTACTCTGCCACAGTACAACCCAAAGGAGAGACGGTTAATAATCGATGGATCATAAATAAATATATTAAAAATACTTTGAGAAACTAAGAGACCTGCAAATGATTGTGCTAAACAAGACCAACCTTCACGATATCTTTCCTGTATTATATTAATAAACTTGGGAACAATCATAATCTTAAGTGGTATCCTCGCAAGATGCGATTGCAATATTATTTTCATCTGATAATATAATTAAAATATTATTACATTATTTCACATTATACATCAGAATAACAATTGTCTGTGAATTTTATTTCTAATCTATCTTCTTATTATGTAGTTTATTTCAATTACATGGTCTTAAGTTTATAATTTCGATAGAAATTAGATGGTATATTTATATGAGACAGCTCTTTAATTATTCTATTATTATTATTATTTATTCTTATATTTTTATAATATATTTATTTATTCTTATATTTTGTTCTATTTCAACGTGTAGACGAATAAACAGTTCCAATAGCTATAATTTACTATTATTAAGAAAATAATGCAAATATTGTTATTTAAGTAATTTTTAAATAGTTTAAGTGGATTTTGTTTTGGAAATTTTACAATGAAATTGATAGCAAAACAAAATTATGACACAAAATGCAGCCATGTTTAATAAATATATATATTAAATATACATAACTTATTTTTTTCTTTATAAACTGCTCTCAAATCTATGATGTTGATCGAACAAAAAACTCTCTTATATATACAAGCAATTGACAATTAACTATGAGTAAACAAATATTAATTTACAGTTTTTAAATGGTTTGTATTACTATAAATTTGTAGCATTAGGACAAAGTTTCAAAAGAAATCTAGAACAAGAAAATTTCTAGAGTTTCATAAGTCACAAATACAAATTTCTGTGGTATATTTGTAAAACACTTTCTTGAATCAATCGTTTTTACAAACCTCTGTTTAATTACATTATAACTGTAGTTGTCTTTTGTCGCCTTCAGTCCTGTATTTTGTAGATTATTTATGACTTAAATAGGTTTACATCTATAGTAAACTTATTACCCATAAAGTTTATTTAACCCTAATAGATAAATCCATTAAATTTTAAGCCTATATGTATTCACTGTACTACTAATAGCTGTGAGATGCTTGAAATGAACAGTGGTCCGTATATTTTGAGAAAAAATATATTTACAGCGAATTCAATATAAAATAAATTTGACGGTTTCCCCTTCCGGTCTGTTTTTAAAAGTGCGACCATAACATTGTTGTGAAAATGGTGTATCTCAATTTCACTGGATACACACATATTTTTGTAAAATCATTAAATTTTACATAAAAGATTTCAATAATGTGTGTGTGAGATAGACTTCAGGCGTCCTATGCAGTATGTTGGTAAGGGCGTGCGCTTTAGAAACTGGAGGTTGTGGGTTCGAATTCCGCGGGGACTCAACTAATTTTCATTGTTGTTTCCTAGTTGGTTAGGGCAATTTGGGCCGATCACTGACATGTCTGCAAAGTAAAATGATCCATGAGTCGGTCGGGTATGTAAAAAGTCGGCCCACCCACCAACCAACATTAGACCAGCATGATGGGATACGGTCTAAAAACCGAAAGAAGCATTAGGAGATGCCTATGTCTAACTGTGAACTAACACAGGCTGATGACTTATCTGTAAACTTGGGTATAAAACTTTTTACTATTGTAGTTCTAACCTTAAGACAGAAAAATAAATGATAAATATGTTCAAAAATTAATCCCCTTTTTTATTACAGGCCTATTATTTTTTAATTATCAAAAATAATTACTTCGGCCAGCAATCTTTACAATCTGTTAGATATTCATTTTTTTTGTATTTTAAAAATATATTTGTATACTTATAAATCCGTATAATAAGTCATTGCTTGCTAAAATAATTATTATCAATAATTTTAAAATACAATTAAATGTGAATGGTATAAATATAATTTACTTATGGCAACTCCTTCAATAATATCAATAAAGCTTAGTCGTACTTATTTCTTTTTTAATAATAGTTTCATATATTCCATGATTAAAATTTCTCTTAATTTTAAAATAAGTATGTACAAATGTTAAGAGTCCAAATATGTTGGATATTGAGCTGATGGCAGCCATTGGAATGGCAACTTAAGATGCGAACTATCGAGCGAAACAATGGAGCTATCGAGAAGCTAATATGTATACCTGAATAACAGAATGTACAAAATAGGAGCGCAAGAAGTGAATCAACGAAGTAACATATATAAAAAAGACATACGGTCCGAATTGAATGCAGAATTTGGGAAGTCGGTCAAAACGTCGATCAGTAGCATCCGTCCAATTGAAAACCGATTGCGATCACCTTATTGTTCTGTAAGATAATAGGCTCAATTATAAACAGCCAACTGTTTCAACACCACAAGAATCAGGAGCTGATCAACAGCAGTATGGCTTTCGAAGAGGTCGTTCCCAAATCTTGTAAAACAAGCTGTTACACCGACTATTATATTGACATTCATAAGAGCTCAACAGAGACTAAACTGAATAAATAATCTCTAAATTTATATTTGTTTTGTGGCAAAAATGAATAGTACTTTAAACATAGGGAACTTGTTAAAATATATGATATAGACTTAAGCAAATGCTTTCGATTTGAATGAAATTTCAAATCGAAGCTTTTGCATAAGAATTTTAAAATGAGATAGTGAAATCGGAGCATATGTTTTTATGTATAAATGTTACCTTTTTGCTACGATCATAGTGCTCCGATTTTGTTAACTATTTTTTTAAATGATAGATATTAGTTCCCCTCCTAGATATTGGATAGAAATGAAGTATATTTGACATCATTGTCCTACTTGATTTGTTCTACAAAAAACTCTGCAACGGCTCATATCTATGTTTTAAGAATAACGCACAATAAGCAATGTAATGTAAACAAAAAATTTCAATCAGATCCGTTCAATGATTATTAAAGATTTTTTTTTGATGTTTACTTTCGAATTTAATTTTATTGCATTAAAAAAAGTGATTCTATGTACATAAAACGTGTGATAGATGACATTTTGATGAAAGGAATACTTTAATAGCTATTCGAGATTTAAATGCGGTGCAAAAAAGACGACGCAATTTCGTACAAGTTGAGAGAGCGAGAGAGCAAGTTGTTACTTGGTCATATTGCATAAAATAGTTATACGCTGTTAGAAGGTGGTCACATTTTATTTGTTAAAATCTTTTCAATTTGTTCCATACAAAATTTAACAGTGTCATGATTCTTTCGCAGGTTAAAATAGCCTGGAGCGATCAATTCTCTACCAGGGCTTGTTATTATTTAAATAGTCATAACAGTACAGTTCAAATAGTCGTAACTTTAATAAATACAGCTTTTATAAATTCATCAACAGGTCAAGGTTGACTTTTTAAGATTTTGTAATTTTTTGAAATCTAGTTAAACGAATCGCTGTTATATTTAAACTAAGATGCAATATTTATACTAAAAATCATAATTAATAGATGCAGTACAAATTGAAGATATCCAAAACAGATTTAAATATTTTAAAATTGGAATAAGAGCGCTCGTTGTCTAACAAATTTAATAAATAATACACGATATTTTAATCACGTTTTTTTATTTGCCGTGCGTCAAAAATGCGTGAAATATCAAAGAAAATACTTAAATCAATAATAAAAGTTACTATTTTTGCATTAAAATTTAACATTTCCGTATTTTCGCACATTTTCGTGTAATAAAGCCTTTCACATAGAACAATACAGCAGTACTATCTTACAAACAAGAGATGTCGGCTTGACCCTTTTCACTGCCGCATTTACTAGTTGAGGACCAATTTCATTTTGCACAGACCCCGAGAAGACTTATCGTGCACAAAGGGTTGCTCATTGTTACATTAAACGAGAAATCTCATCATATTTTATTGTGTGATAAGAAAAAAATGCAAATAAATATACATTTGCAAAAATTTTCTATACAAAGTTTGTTTTATGATTTTTAGTACTCTTAATTTTCATGTACTAAAAAGGTAAAAAATCTACAAATATAGATAATATAAGAGTGTATGTTTGTCGTTTGCTTTTGTGTTGTAGGTTCCTTATTATTTAGGCCTGTTTCCATTGAATATTTAGTTACAGCTTTCATGAATAGCTTTATCAGAAATGAAAACAATACTTATGCTTGTAAATAACCCGTTTGTTAAATAAAACCGTATTAATTCTATAATTTATATTTAATGATCTGCATAAATCGCAAGCGATGAGCGCCATTTGCCGTTCAAGAGTTTCAAGTTTGGGGACTGACGAGATGTTAAAACCAATTATAACCGCTTATTAAACTCGTTTGGTCGTCTAGACACGATATGATTATAATATGTAAGCCTTTATAACTTCTGTTCCAGGAATACAAAAAATTAAAAAGATCAAAATTACGTTTAATTCTGGATACCAAATTTAATTAAATATAATTTTAAAATATTGCAAAAAAGTTGAAAGTATAATAAGAATTTTTGTATAAATTATATTAAATCAGTTCAAATCAAATGAAAACTTAGTTGTTAATATAAAGTTGTTTTATATTATTATTATAATATCTTAAATATAATACTTGTGAACCTTAAATAAAATGGTAAAGGCATTATAGTATAGTTACGTAAAGCAGAATATCATAGGTATTGCAGTAAAGAAATATTATTAATATTTTGTTCACATCTCATAAAGATCATCGTCTCGAAGCTTAATTTTAAAAGTGATTTTAATGTGCTAATGGTGTAAGCGAATAAAAATTGTTCCAATCTGACCGTATCGGAGAAAAACAAAAATAAAAAGTTATCATAATATATTCAGAGTAGCATACATCTTTTGACTGTATAACTGTAGATGGAAGTGTGAAAACTTCCTTATAAAACTTCCATAGCCAAATTACATTAAATTTGCATATAAATGCAAATAAAGTCCTCTAACGCCATCTGGGACTGTAGTGACTGCGGCATTGCATATGACTGCGCGCTCCGTCGCTTCCGATTCGAATCTCTTTGTGACAGTCACTATCTAAAACATGCGGCAATACAAAGCCAACGGAGGCATTAAATTATGTTATTCTCGTTTGCGTATAGTAAAATCTAGTTTTTATTTTTATTGCTTTATGATAAGTATATTACATGTGATAATGTGTTAAACGTAAGAAGAGCATCGTTTTATTTACAGTTTACCCAAAATACACTCGCAGTAGATGTAAAAATATTTAGGAGAGTAATACCGCTATTCCTATATCTGCCGCAAATTAAATTAATGTTTACGCATTACTATCTTCCGGTTTGAAGGGTACTGTCATCATCATCATCATCAGCCTGTGTTAGTCCACTGCTGGACATAGGCCTCCCCATCACGGGGTTTTGGACCGTTTCCCACCATGCTGGTCCAATGCGGGCTGGTGGGTGCACCGACTTTTTACATGCCCATCCGACGCATGGATCATCTTACTTTTGACAATTGGGTGATCAGCCCAAATTGCCCTAACCAACTAGGAAACAACAATGAAAATTTGTTGAGTCCTCGCAGGATTTGAACCCACGACCTCCGGTTTCTAAAGCATACGCCTTTACCACTAGGCTACGAAGGCAGTACGGATCAGAAGGGTACTGTAGCCAACGTTATTACTGGGTAAACGAGACGTACCATTTTACGTTTCAGGGCAGTAAGCAGATTTAAGGTTTCTTACGGTCACGGCGCATCACTTTTCATCCGATGAACCTGCTACATTGCTTTAAAAAGTAAATAAAGTGAAGTAGTGTTATATATCAATGTGGGGTACCATTAATATTCAACTGAAATATAAATGGTACCCCACAAAAAAGGCATTATCTACCAGTCAACCTTTGGGTCGTATTCACAATTTCAAATATTGTTTTAGCAAAACGGAAGAATTTCTAATGATTTCCTTCTATCATCTAATAAACCATGTCCTTTGAGGCATTTCACATACAAATAACCGCTCCTTATACTTCACATTTTTATGTTTTTTTGTCTATTTCTCTACTAGCACCTTAATCTGTCTGTACCACCTAAAGGTTGAATGGTAGTCATCTTAATAAAATAATTTTATTAAATTACAATTTATATTTAAATACGTGTAGGAAGAATTCTGAAGTTTTTTCTTCTATTCTAAATATATTGTTAAGTTATTTTTATGGAATTACCTGATATAACAAGGACTTACTATCTCTACAATAGTATTAACAACGTAACGAACAAATTTTTACTATTAATCATATTTTTCACTGAGTAACATTGCTAACCAGTAATGCCGCAAAAATAAAGATGAAAAAAATGCTAAAAAAGGTCACCTCTTTAAAATCTGTGATTTTAGTATAAATTATGAATATAAAAATTCGCGGTTACTTTCTGTGCATTTAAAATACGGCATCAGTTTGCTTCAAAAGGCACGTCAAGCCGTTAATCTTAGATAGCGCTTCGGATCGCATCGCTTCTGTAAGTCTAGAAAAATAAATTGAAAACTTCCCAGCTTAAATTTACGACGTGGCACACAGCATACTTGGCGTTAAATAAGATTTAGTCTATTCAAAGGAACATGACTCGAGTAACTCGCTTTAACTTTCTGGAAATTCTAATATAATTTGTATGTGACATCTGATAGGTACCTTGTGTTATTATCAAATAAACTCATAGTATTTTATCTTCAAGCATAAAACGTAACTTCTGATAATCTTAATATGCTTTGTGATTTTGTCTTTATTCTTCGAATCATTATCGCGTTTTTACAAGATTGAAAGTTATGTGGGCTCAAGAGTACTGTTTGCTTCGACATGGGTACTAAAATGATCAATCGGGTGTGAGTTCCCCGGACTATTATTTCCGGAGATACATTCAAAGAGCAAAAGTAGTTTGCACGTAGGCGCCAAAGACTTGTCACTACTTATCAAAAGCTCTGAAAGTTACTATATTGTTCTAGCATCCTCAATCCTGCCACACTCATCTGGGAATAAACCTAGAGAGAAACTCAAATACAGTCGATAATGCGTCCGTTCACAGAGAGGATAATAAATATCGTTGATGCACGAATTGCAGGCATCGAGGTCAGGCTTCTCCCTGAGAAACGAGCGCGGCCACCTTTGTAGCAGATAGGAGGCAGACGGAGCCACAAGTGGCTCCACTTCAAACAAGTTTTGCGGAAGTGGTCGGAAATACTGTGGCTTCTAAGTCGATAAGGGGTCAGAATGGAAAAAAAGGCTAGGAAATCAAAGGCTCAGGCTGCTCCTTCCTCATCCGTGGCTCCTATGCATGCTTCACAGCTGGGGCCTCAACCTAGGAGCGATGGTTGGATGGTCGTAGGCAAAATGGGTCGAGCGAAGCCTATGAATGCCACCTCGAGAAATGCTCCACTTAAGAAGGCAGCCAAACCTCGGCAGAAGAAACTGTGACCTCCAAGCAGGGCTGCTGTTGTGGTAAAGCTGCGACCAGAGGCCACTGAGAAGTGATTTACGTATAAGGATGTCATTTCCAAAGCATGAAGGGAGATACAACTCGCACCCCTTGATATAACGACTCCTTTACGATGCCGGGATGCAGTAACAGGAGCCCGCGTTTGGGAGATTCCGGGTGAAGACAGAGAGGCGAAAGCAGACTCTCTCGCACATAACCTGAGGGAGGTACTCGGGGAAGATGTGGTCCGGGAGACTCGACCAATAAAATTCGTTGACATGCGCATTTCGGACCTTTAGGACTACGTTTCAAAGGAGGAGGTGGTATCAGCAATATCGCGCGATGAAGGCTGCTGTATTGAGGACGTCAGGGTCAGTGAAATTCGGCAAATTGCATCCAGCCTTGGTACAGTATGGCTGAGGAGTCCAGTTGCTGCTGCTAAAAAAGTGGCAGAAAACGGACGACTTTTGGTGGGCTGGGTCGCGGCAAGGGTCACACTGCTTGACCCTTGGCCTATGCAGTGTTACCGTTGCTTCGAGTCTGGGCTTGTCCACGCGCAATGCACAACCAGCGTAGACCGTGCTAAACTCTGTTACCGCTGCAGCTAACCCAGTCATATAGGCAGAGAGTGTACTGATGCGGAACTGCACTGGCGAATCATCGAGTTGGCACTAAATCCTGCACTACAGTTCGCAGAAGCAGAGGCAGACCAAGTTGAGGCCGAATCCTCCATCTAACTCCATCCTCCATCTAAAGGAGAAATGCCATAATTCGGGATAAGGATGGACCCAGTATGGCCGTAGATTAATTGTCCATTCGGTTACTGCAAGCGCACATCAACCACTGCACCAGAGCTCAGGATCTTCTTGTCCAGACCATGGTGCAGTGGTTGATTCATGTGGCTATAGTAGCGGAGCCCTATTCTTTCCCAGCCCGTGACAACTGGGCGGGTGACAGTAGCGGCTGGGTAGCAATAGTTACTCAGAAAGCTGCTGGCTCTTGAGGCCTCAAAAGAGTGCAAAAAGGCTGTAGATATGTTTATTTATTCATGCGGTGTATTTCTCTCCAAGTATGTCTCTTGCTGACTTTGAAACGTCTCTGGAGGAAGTGAGGAGACTGATTGGAGGAAGTCTTCGGGGTCCTCTGTTCGTCGCTGGTGATTTTAATGCAAAGTCTACGTCGTGGGGATCTCCGGAAACTTGTCCACAGTGTGAGCTTCAGGAAGAGTGGGCAGTTTCCACTGGACTGACCTTGGTCAACCGTGGTGCAGTGCACAATTGCGTGCGTGCACAGGGAGCATCGATTGTCAACTTAACGTTCGCCGATCCCTCCCTGGCACGCTGTGTCGCGAATTCGAAGGTCGTAGAGGACATAGAAATCTTGTCCGATCATCGGTATATCCGATTTGATTTTTGCACGACCTCTCTCAGTCCGAATGATCCAAGCCGTCTTCCACAAGAAAGCGGACGGCGGTGGGCGTTAAAACGCTTAAATCCAGAGCTTCTGGAAGAAGCGGTCATACTGCAAGCTTGGCTGCCTCAACCGGAAGGCCCTGTCGATGTTGAGGCTGAAGTGGAATGGATAGTGAAATGGTTTAATTGGGCCAGATGCATTACATATATACATTTGAGGATCCTGTGTGGAATCTTTCGAGAGTTCTACGCACTAAGTTACTCGAGCCGCTTTTTGCTCTTCACAGAGTGAATGCAGTATCGGGAAAATAACTTTTTTACACCTAATTGTTTATGCAAAATTATTTGTATGCACAGCATCAATGTTTTCATGTGTGACGGCAGTTTTTGGACAACCTTAACTGAGATCATCTCTGAGCTTGACACATCCTCGTTTAAATTCAGTATACTAGCGATAAATTGTGGTTTTGGTTGGGGCTTCATTACTAAATGCAGAAATCAATCAGTCATCACACTTTTTTGTGTTAAACTATTCCGAAAGTTATTTTGTATTGTAGTTATTTTATCAATTCAGTAAGTCTTTGTAAACGTTTAGACAATAATTCAGCTAGATTGGTAATAGCTAACACTCAATTACGTTTACTTTTATACAAAATAATAACTCACTAATTTAATTCAAGAATATTTGATTTTCGAAAAGAGTTTCTTTACCTAGGTTATACGAGACTAAATAACTTAACCTGTTGTTTCAATTTTTAGTCGTCGAGAAGTTGATTGATAACAAGGAAAACGAATATAATTTGATAAACAACGGTCAAATATCTATGTGTTATAATTAAAGACTTACGAAATTTACACGCAATAGAAAGCCAGCCAAAATGCTGCTCAAATTGCGTAAATAATTTCCAAAAATAATCTACAGCTTTGTATCTAAAACCATTGCCATTGCGATAGAGAAAATATGTCAGAACATGCATACATATTTTTACGATTTTGTTCCCCATGAGGTCAAGAGAGGAGCTCTTGTATGTCCGCATGTCTCTACTGATTTTGACATTTAAATTCAGAAAACTGTTGTGTGATCACCTAAAAATAATTTTCGAGCAGAAAACACTAATAACAAATTAATGAAGTAACACACCGGTTAGCTTAAGAGTCTGTTTAATTGAGCCTAAAATATATAGCTAAATACAATATAGTCAATCGTTTCTTGCCTATACGGCGCTTGAATCTTTTTACTATTTAGACCATTGGTGACCGACCCATATCGCTATCACCAACCAGTAAATAACGTTAAAACAAAGTTATTTCCATTACGATTTGATAATGGGCCAAATCCTACTATAAGGCCATGAAGGCGACTGATCATATTATTATCTAGAACTATAGGAGTACGATGTCATCATCATCATCATCAGCCTTTGATAGTCCACTCCTGGACATAGGCCTCCCCTAATACACCCCTATCCATTAGGGGGTTTTGGACCGTAACCCACCACGCTGGTCCAATGCGGGTTGGTGGGTGGACCGCCTTTTTACATGCCCATCCGAAGCATGGATCATCTTACTTTGCAGACAATTGAGTGATCCGTCTAGACTGTCCCAACCAACTAGGAAACAACAACGAAAATTTGTTGAGTCCCCGCAGGATTTAAACCCACGACCTCCGGTTTCTAAAGCAAACGCTAATACCACTAGGCTACGGAGGCAGTTAGGAATACGATATAGTAAACAATATTTCACTATTTCAAAACAGGTACTGTTAGAAATATTACACTTTGCTCAATAAATATTTCAAACACTATCCATATGCAAAGATAAAATAAATTACAGTTAATTTAATACTTTATTACCAGCTCGAACATAATATGCGCTCATAGTTTTTTCTGTTCCACAATATCTTGGATGATTTACTGAATCACATTTTTTACGTTATCCAATAAAACAAATAGACCGTCTTTGTATTAAGATTTTCACTTTTTTTTATGTTTTATAGTTTTTGCATGTAGAGTAAAACTTTAAGGCTACTTCTTATTAAAAAAAAAACAAACGATAAAAAGTAAAATACTTTTTATCGTTTGTTTTTTTAAAAAGTATTTTACTTTTTAATGTTTGTTTTTTTTTTAAAGATTTTGTTTTATTTTTTTCTTTTGATGACGATTATCACAGACATTAAATCCACTTTTCTGCGGAATTTTGCGTCAAATATTGAAATTTATTATCAATAGTCTTTCCTAAGCGACGGGAAAATACAAACTATTGATGCGAAAAATCCGTAAAAAGTAATTCATACATTATGAAAATAAAAATTTGACAAAAACTCTAAATGCGTTATGCATATATAAGCATATAATTTTGTTTTTATTGAAAAATGTACATAGATGTGGGTATCGATTTTTAATATTTTCATCTACGAGTTTACAATAACGGTTGTAACTGTAACACTTACGAAGCTAACTACTAATACTAATTTCAGGAAGGAATTTATGCATATACTGTATGAACCCCTTACTGAAAATACTTTGTAGATTTAAACAGTAATTACCAGCACCTTATTTTATTGAATAACTTAAAAGTAGTTTACGTTACGGCATCGGCCGAGCTGCAAGCGACGTGATTTAAGTCGCCGAGGACCTCAAAACGTCCTTAATACTAATTACTGATGATTGTTTTCAAAGTCGATCGAAGTGTTAAAATTTTCTTGTTCAGATATTAATTTAATGTGATTAACTTTTATGATTTGTACCAAACTATTACGGAATGTTCATAACATCTAGTCTAAAACAAATTTTATTCTTTTATCAACAATTATAAGCAATGATGTTAAATAAAACAGTTTAATACAACCATTTCAGTTTATATAGATAAAGTTGATGCGCAAATTTATAATAAGTGATTTGTTTCTGATGTCCTAATAGAATATAATATTTTAAATTATGCATTGCATTTATGTAGTCTGCACATTAAAAGCTGTATTGATGATAGATTTGCATATTACCTTGCAAAAGATATTTAATATAATTTTTTAAATCAATTTCCTGATCTGGTTGTAAATGTGATTATGCGTAATACTAGTTATATTATATTTAGTTTGGTTAATTCTTGCTTTTTTGCATCTTAATAAAAATTTTGCGAAATGCATTATTGAATACTTTAAAGGCATATTTAAAAACAACGCTTTACTGGTTTTTTACATATTTTTGTACAACATATGTTAGCCCAGTTAATGTTTATAAGTTGAAATACTAACCACCCAAAATTTTACGTGAGGATTCAAATAGTATTTAATGTTCAATTGCATTATATATATTTTTTGGCTGGATCTCGTGCTCTGTGGAATAAACCTATTAGAACATAACCGGGTTATGGGGGGCCTGTTATTAGTGACTTAACTGCACCAAGGGCCCCAGATGGGGAGCCTCGGCTTGGGCCGTCACTTTCTGGTACCCGTTAGCATGCTGAATCGAGGGCTGCCCAGGTGTGCCGACGCCTCGGCTCGATTCAGACGCTTTGCAAAGATAATTTAATAGCTAGAAGTGCTCTATCTAAACTTTACTACCACTTCTTAAAGCGTTGACGCTGGGAGAAGAAGTGGCGCAAGAAATTCCAGCAATGCTCTTATCTAACATGGTGTTAAGCTACAGTATCATATAGCAAAAGGTGTAAGTTCGACCTCACCGGTGGGGCTGATATCATGAGTGTGTGTGTTGTCCTACACTCTAAGTGTAGGGTGTGTCTGCTACTGCTAGGGTGTCGCTACCTAAGCCTTAAGGGCAGAAATTAAATTCTTGTATTTCACAAGAAGGAAAACCTAGTCATTGCGTCACCGGCGGCGGCGCGAAATCGTCTGCTGCTTGATTAAGTTCGTCTAGATTAAAAGGATGTAGGCTTTAAGAATGACGCGATATTGTTGCCAGTGCTGCCATTGCTATGCTAGCATGCTGGCTCTTTGAGGCGACGGCGGGCCGCTGCGCTCGGGTAGGCTCCGGCGCTGGCTGTTGCCACGCGGGTGGAACTGCCAAGCGTTGGAAGAACGGAGGGGTGCGAATGCGGTGGTATTGGATAGGGTTGGTGGTCGCCTGGAAGAGGCTTCCCTCGGGATTGCAGGGACTCTGCGTTTTGGCGCCTTAGGGCAGCCGAGGTAGTTGGCCGTGTGGCCGGGATTGCGGCAGTTAACGCACGCAGGAGGTTCAAAGGTGGCGAGGACTTCTTTGTCCTTGGGTCTGGGACAGGATGGGGTGCCGTGATCGCCGAGGCATTTGACACAGCGGGGGCGGGCGAAACAGTTCCGCGCACCGTGGCCGAATACTTGACAGTTGTGACACTGCCCTGGCAAACCGTTAGAGTGTGGCCGCTCAAACGAGAGACGACCGATCCCACACAGCTGCTCGACATCATAAATGCGCTTGCCTTCCTTGGAGCGCTCTAGCGTAACCAGCACCATGCCGTAAGGGCGTTTAGTGCTTGGGTGGTACATAGGTTGTACCGAGAGGACTGGAATTTCAACCTTTAATTCTCTTAAATATAATTTAATCTTTAAACTAAATAATAATAATTAATTAAAATAAACCGAAGCTATCTCCGAGCATGGGATCTTCTTAGGCAGCCCTTTGACCACTGTCCTAAGTACGCGCTCATCCGGGAGCGCGAATGTGGAATTGGTGTTCCTTTTCCCTAAGGAAAAGGTCACCTTCCTAAAATCATCTGAGTTTTCAAGCTGTAATTTGATCCCCTGACTACTATCAGAGGCCTCAAATTTAAATCTGTTCGATAGGGCCGAGCGAATGTCGACCCATTCTCCTTCTCGCGGAGGTAAATTGGCGGTGGGCGTTTCCTACGCACCTGGGAAGGCTTCGACGGCTGGGCGGGCGCGGGCCGGGGAGCCTAGGATCGGCGGGATAGATGGTAGGTGGTTTTGTCGCCTGGGAGGACGACGGTTTGGAAACCTGCTGAGGGCAGGTGGTTGGGGCGTCGGGCTTTGCAGCATTGGCGGGAGGGACGGGAACAGGCGAAGAGGTGCGGACTTTGCGCTTCCTCTTGGATTTGACGGTTTTGAAGCCGTCTCTGGATTGGATCTGGAGCTTTGGATTGCCTCGACCTCCATGTCCGATTCCGTGCGGATTTGTCGTCGCTATCATCCGCAGGAACGGCGTAGTAGGTCCAGGCGTTTGGGCGGGATTTGGAGCGGTGGGGCAATGTTCTGCGATCGGGATATACATTGCGTCGGTTAACTTTAGGTATAATTTTCGACCGAGCTTCTCGCTAATCACCTTGGTGTCGAGACCAAAGCAAATAGAAAGCTCCCAGTTGACCATTATGCCGGTTAAGTCTTGTCTAGTTGTAATGAGACATCAGTAGCGTCACCCGACGCAATCTCTGAGTCCCGGCGATTGCCGGACGTGGATGTCTACCGCCCTGCCGGCTACGGCAGGGGTGTGTCTGGCTGGTTTCTGAAACAGGAAACAGAATATTATAACGTTCAGGGGCCTAATATGTTGTAAAACAACTAGTTCGGCGAGAAACAAGATAATTAACCCTAAGAAACAAGATTATGCGCTTGAACAAGCGGCTAGCAACACAATTGTGTTAGGCAAACGAGTTGCAAAACACAGCGTGTACAAGCCGACCGCTTGAGGTAGCGCAATAAATCGCTACCGTGATTACGTCAGCGTGCGACAAAGGCTCTATGGCGCAGGTGCACTCATAAACCGCAGATGGCGCAGCGCGGCGATTTCGCAGAAGCGGGCACTGAAGAATGCGAGGTGAGCTTGAGACTGCGGCGAAACACGTGTGGTCGGGACCGCTGCTGGAGGCGCTCTGATTGCATTATATTGACACAAACTGTATAAAAGGACTTACTTATTACTTCAGTGTATACCGTAAGTGACTGCGAGAAATATAAAATATTTATTTCAAAAATAGTTTTAAAACATATCTACTTTGGCTTTAAATATTATTTTGCACAAATATCTGACTAATGTTATCACTCGCTCTCAATTAAAAGTGACATTTGTAACGATGTTGCTACAATAGTTCTCGGAACGTGTACAATTATTTGCTGTGTTCGAAGCAAATTAAAATATCTTTATTCAATATAGAAGTTTACACTTGCTTATTGATTGTCAAACACACTACCACCGGTTCGGAAAAGGACTTCTCAGACCTGAGAAGAACCGGCGAGAAAAACTCAGCGGGCAATTTTTTATGTATCTTTTAAAAATAACAAACATTTTGATAATTGGACATTACAAATTATGCAATTTTGAAACAGGACCTAGAGCAGAGCATTCCATTACCAGGCTGTGTTATCATTTAAAAATTCATTAATATCGTAATAACATTTAACACATAAACGTTCCTTGACTACCTTTTTAAATTTATTAATAGTTAAATTCTGAACGTTTACTGGGATTTTGTTGTAAAAACGTATACATTGTCCCATAAAAGACTTACTTATTCTTCGCAGTCTAGTTGCTGGAAGAATTAAATTATGTTTGTTCCTTGTATCACAAGGTCTTAGGAAATCATGCCTATTTTTTGCACATACAATAAATTTTCAAATATGTATTGAGAACTAACGGTCATTATTTTTATTTTAGTGAACAACTTTCTTAATGATTCTTTGGGGCCCAGGTTATAGACTGCAGAATTGCGCGTTTTGGAGACAAAGATCGTATTAGTATCTGCCGCATTACCCACAGTAGAATGCCATAAGATATAATACTATGAAAATAGCTAAAATATACTAAGCGAGCTGTCTCCACATCGGTTAATAATCTATTTCTTTTCACAGCGTAAGCTGCAGAGCTTAGTTTACTTGCTAGCCTATTAGTATGGTAATAGCCATTGTAGTTTTGCATCTACAGTTATTCCTAGAAATACAGTTGATTCAACTACGTCTAACGCCTCCCATTTATAACCACTTCAAATTTACCATGCTTCACATTAGAGTCATGAATCTAATACATTTTGTTTTCCTTTGGTTTAATAGAGTTATTAAAACTAACCTCAATTGCTACTCTAGAGAAGTATTATTTACATCGTCATTTATTGACGTATGTCGTTTAATTTAAAATTTCGGGAGGTATCATCTGCAAATAATACTATCTCTTCGCTATTATTTATCACACATGGTAAGTCGTTTATATAAATGAGGAAGAGAAAAGGCCCAAGAATGGATCCTTGTGGGACCCTATTTACCGGGGCCCGGAGATCTTTTACATTCACGTCAACCCTCTGAATTCGATGGCTCAAGTACGAAGACAGAAGGTTGAGTGCGATTTCTTATACCATAGTGACGTAATTTCCTGACCAGGGTCTCATGGTGTACACAATCAAAAGCCTTTTGAGATCACAGAAAATGCCTAAAGCATCCTGTGATGCTTACCAAGCCTCAAAAATGCTTTTGACCAGAAGCTTGGTTCATTAACTGTATTTCGTGTGCACTAGGAACTGATGAACGAAGTTTAAGTTATTATAGGATTAAGATTCATAATGATAATTATTTACTTACTTCGCAAATATTTGCAAACTATACCCTACTTTTCTAATTATTCCTGGAACAGTATGTCTTGCGACCATGGACGTTACAATGGGTTTCGAACTTGGGGTTTTGTAAATATAAATAATTAGGTTGGAGTTAAATACGAGAGATTCGGTCCGAAAATCCCCTAATAGAGAAGGTGTGCATCCGGGGAGGTCTATGTCCAGCAATGGACTAATACAGGCTGATGATGAATGAATGAAAGTATTTAAATTTTTATTAATTTTATTGTTATTATAAAAAGTTTTTTAAATTGTTGCTTCTTATGTTCGGAATGTAAAAACAAAAATAAAAATGTGCAACAAACAGACATATTGTAATTTTAAAAATTATAAAAATTTTAATTTATGGTAGCTTTAATCAGAAAAAAATGATATAATAAATTTATACGGTATTAAGGTTTTTACATTTTCCATTAGAGCTTTTGCGACCCAAAGATGACATCTATTGTTAACACGCACAATGCAAGATTTATTAGCGGACGTTGTCCCCGTTGATTTCCTTTACAAATTTAATCAATCAGAGCAATCCGCATGTATGTATCGATTTTAAAAACTGAATTTTAATCTGTTTGGCACTCTCTATATTAAGGGTCTCATTGTAAATATAATTAAACTTGCAATTCTATTTTTACTAACAAAATTTTGTGGTGTAGCAGAATTTTTAGTGTATGCCGAGGTTTTCACAAAATGTATACTTTAGTCAATTTGGCATCGAAATTAATGTAAACAAATGTAACGTCATTACACTACACCTAATATATTTTGTTTATTAACTGGCCCCATTATTTGTTCTTAGCGGGCAGAATGACCTACGGGGGTCATTCCGCCCGCTAATTTTAATTGAAGTTAAGATCTTACTAGAGAATCCGAATTAACGTACATGACTATATACCTTTTGTATTTAAAATTAAAAAACGTCTCATGATCAACAATGTATCATAAATTTGATTTAACGTTTATAATTTTTTTGTTGAACATATAGACCTTGATGCGACATATTAATAAAATTTTTGTACGCATTGTCTAAATACATAATAAATTTATGTAGTTATACAAAATATAAGTGATATTTTGATTTTTATCAGTTTATACAATGATGTTAAATAGATGAAAATGCACTTTATATTTGATTTTTCACTAATTGGAAATTTATCAAAAAAAGACCTTGGTTTTACCCAAATTCACATGAATATCGATGCGTGAAGAAGGCTCGGCCTGGCTTCATAATTTGTATATGTATGTGTCTATATGACATCTCTTTGTCTCACACCCTGGCGTAGGCAGATAGGTACAGTCTGCTTAGTTTGGAGCACGACAGAGTTAGTGCCGGCGTCATACAGATACCTTAGCATTTTGATATATTGCCAATGAATTTGGCACTGCTGTAAGATCTGCAGGAAAGACCAGGTCTTGATGAAATCGAAAGCCTTTTTATAGTGCAGAAATAAAATGCACAAGACTGGTTATACTCATGTGTCTTCTGTATATAACCTACCTCCGAAAAACTTATGTCATGCAAAAGGTGGAGAAGTCTTGTCTTCTGTTCAGCCAATAGTATAACATAGCCTTGACATTTCCCTACCGATGCTATGGTATTCTAAAAGTATTTCCTGTATAAGAAGGGAGTGTAGTTTTAGCTGCATTTACTGTAATGTCTAGAAACAGAAGTTCTAGATCCTCGAGTTTTTTTTACCAGAAGAAGCGAGAGCTGACATGGAGCAAAGCAGAGGGTGATAGGGATAATTGACTTTTTATTATATACTTATTTTGAACTACTTTAAATAATTAGTGCGAAAATTACAAATGTGAAAAATTATATATAAATAAAATATCGACTTCAATAACCAATCCTTATCGCATTATAGGACAAAACAATAAAACCAGTACAAAAGTAACCCGGCTATGGAAAATTCCAAAGAAATTTGATTTGGATGAAGCCGAGGAGTAGGTAACGAGTTCGTTTATGAATAATGCATTTATAATTTTGACGTCCTAATTAACATACCTTGGATGTATACCAGATGAAAGTAGCAAAAGCTATATTTTGTTAATAATAAAAATAAATGGACCAATAAAACATATCAACAACAACAACATTTGCTTTTTGTCGGGCCAAAAATATTTATTTAGGAAAATCTCAGTGATCTCAAGGTTTAAAACTGGAAGCAATCACCGACTAATGAGGCGCCGTGAATATAAATTTCAAGCTAAAATATTCCCTATTGATGAAGTCTGATGATAAGTCTACGCTCCGGCCTAATCTGCTCCAGCCTGTCATCATCAAAGCGTCGTCCGATGAAATGTCAAACCTATATTAAACTATTGGCTGAACAGAAAACATGACTTCCCCACCTTTTGCGTGACACATGTTCTTTCGGGACACGGCTATTTTGGGTGATAACTCTACTTGTAAGATATCTGGCCAACCTTGCTCAACCTAAAAACATGATCCTTTGCTTCGGTGATGGAACATTGTTATAGGTTTAAGTCATTCTAAAATGAGATTGTAATGGATTTTACCTATAAAATAGCTTAACACGCAACAGCCATGAAAAGCTGTAGAGTGCGGGCACTTTGTGCACTCAACACCACAATATCGCACTTGCTTATTGCTATTGAATTACACGTCTACATGCCCGATGCCGAGTAAAGGTTAACTGTTTGAAATAAATAGAAAAATGCTGGCGCGTTAGCGGATAGACAAAGCTCACAACACAACAATACAAGCGCCAGTGCACACGAAAACGGCTCTTTAATTGCGATCTTAGAATGCGAATGGTTGTTCAATGTGCGATTTTGAGTGAACGATTTCAGTTCGATTGGTACAGAATCGGTTAGCTTGCTAGTATAAACTTTTTTATAACTTTCAATGTCGAGAAGAGGAGGTCTTTAAAAATAATTGGTATAAAACAACGCAAGGTAACTCTTATTAAAAAAAAAACCTTATAAAATTCGAACACTTTTGGAATAATATTATGGCGAATCTAATATAATACCCATTTTGACTGTTGTTGTTATCTGTTTTTGCTATCAGCCCTTTATTAAAGTAATTTTGCTGCTTTGTATCAAATCATATCAAAGCTTCGTTATCATTTCTATGCTTATAAAACAGATTTTATAAAACCAGAATTGAACGTTAAATGTGGAAATGTTGGATAAAAAGCGCTTAGAACTTTAATTACTAGTTTCAATAAAGGAAACGATCTTTACTTAATTTTCAAGTTTCCTATTTTAAAGTCAGCAGTAAAAAGCTTTTAATATTCGTGCCCAAAAGTGTTATTACCATTTTGTTTTTTTTTATTTTATGTGGTTTTTTACTTTAGTGTTTGTTATTATTAAGAGTTATTTAATTTTAAATACGTTTATTATGCATATGAAATCCGCTAATTTACGGATTTTTCCGGTTAGTTATATATATTTTTTCCCGACGTTTTGGACTCTTTCCAGCATCCATGATCACTGGTGGACTAATTAGTATACGTCTACATGTACATGTTTTTATTGCTTTTTGTGATTATTAATACAGGTTTACACATTTCATTGTATTTAATTACTTTACAATTGTTTAAAATTATACTCGACAAATCAAACCCTTTTCAAGATCACGGGTCAGGATGTTTTACATGATATTTTCAGGGTTAATCTTGGCTACCGTCAACTCAATGTAAAGTCCAAAATATTTATTATTTATCTGGAACAGTATTCTCATGGGCAACAGAAAGTGTTACTTGAATTTATTTTACTATTTATCAATGTTTTGCCGCTTAAAATAGTTATCAACTTGAATGGATTGATATAAATCTTAATTATATCTTGTGAATCAACGTCAGCAGTGTTTTAAAATGATATTTACTTATTTCATGTATCTACACGAAATTAAAATCAAATCAAATAATTGCAATACAAATTTTTATCCTGAATTTTTTTTTGTTGTAACTTGTAATACACAAAATAATAAACATTTCAAGTCTATATAACCTCAGGTTGGCAAAAAATTATCTTTTTTAAACTTTTCTTACGCAGCCCCTGCATAACAGAAGTATACTTAAAAAGTTGTCACTTTTATAGCTTGCATATTTCTATAGAAAACGTTGTATTATTATTATACAAACAGACAATAAAATGTTCCCTTTTAAACATGAATTTATCTAAAAAAAAGAGAACGTGTGCCGAAAAAACGATTTACACGATGTCTTGCATGTTTTATTCATGTATGATATCGAGGTGTGGAATGGCAGACGTAAGTTTGCGTACCATTAGGTACTTGGTACAAATATGAACGGCCTATATTTATCTATTTATTTCGCTAATATTTGCAATGGCGTTTTAGGTGTTATTTCAAATTGTAACAATAAGGTTAATATCATTGAACATGTTTAGCATTTAGAAATAAACTCTTTACATGGATTACAATGGAAAACACGAAATTTGTTCGTTATTTATAAAATTTGTTTTAACTTGTTACGAATACAATATGAGTAAAATTTATATTAATTTGTATTCGTTTCGTTTTAACTACTAATGTAAATAAATGAAATACCATTTTATTACTAACAGCTTCAGTTAAATAAAAAGATAGATCGGGTCTTGTTGCAATTTAATAATTTATAACTAGTTTTAGCAACATTACTTTGGGTGGTTGTTAATATTAGGAACATGATTACGCTCCTTTATTTTAATTACAAAAAAGAAGTAAAACCAAATGAACAGATCGGAGTTCTTTATTGTATGAAATAAATTTTAAGAAGAACTCTTTAAATATAACGCTTTTAAAATTGTTTTTTTGACTGGATCTCGTGCTCTATGGAGTAAACCTATTAGAACATACCGGATGTGTGGGCAACGGCTCCCGTTGCCACAGGCGCGTCTTCTCACCGAGTGACTCAACTGAACCAAGGGGCCCCAGATGGGGAGCCTTGGCTTGGGCTGTCACTTTCCGGTTCCCGTTCGTATGCTGAACCGAGAGCTGCACAGGTGGGCCGACGCCTCGGCTCGATTCAGACGCTTTCTTACGGATAATTTAATAGCTAGAAGAGCTCTATCTAAACTTTAACTTAAAGCGTTGGCATTGAGAGAAGAAGTAGCGCAAGTAACTCCAGCAACGCTCCTGTCTAATATACTGTTAAGATACAGTGTCATATAGCAGAGGGTGTATAAGTTCGACCTCACGGGTGGGGCCGATGTCATGAGTATGTGTGTTTGTCCTACACTCTAAGTGTAGGGCGTGTTTGGCTACTGCTTGGGTGCCGCATCCTATAATGTCTTAAGGGCTTTAATTAATTTCTTGTATTTCACAAATAGTGTAAACCTGTCCATAGCGTCGCTGGCGGCGGTGGCGAATGAATTTGCTACTTGGTTGAATTCGTCTCAATCAAAAAGATTCGGCGATTTAAAAATGTCGCGCAGTTATTACCAGTGCTGCCATTGATATAGCTAGCATGCTGGCTATTTGAGGCAGCTGCGGGCCACTGTGCGCTCGGAGTTGGCTCCGGCGCTGGCCGTTGCCACGCGGGGTGGAATTGCCAAGCGTTGGAAGGATAAAGGGGTGGGAAGGCAGTGCTACAGGATGGGTTGGGTAGTGGTCGCCTGGAAGAGGCTTCCCTAGGGATTGCAGGAACTCTGCATTCTGACGCCTGGACAGGCGAGTCCAGCGACGCAGTTGGTAGCCGCCATGGCTTTATTCCCACAGCGAGAGGAGCACACGGCACCTTCGATGGTCCCAAATGGCACGGATGAGGTCGATTCAATGTGGCTCTACTAAAAATTAGGGGCAAACGCACCGCCCCTATAGCATTCCGGGACGCGCGCTGGCGCTAGCCCTAAGGGACGCCCGAGAGTCCAGACTGAGGGCGATGTTTTCTGCCTGTCTGGCTCAAGTCTTAATACCACAGATGTGGAAGACAGGCAGACTCGTCCTCATCCAAAAGGAGGGGCTTTCTGTGGACTCGCCTCCATCTATAGGCTGATCGTGCTGTTGGACGATGTGGGAAAACTCTTTGAGAGAATCGAGGCGGCCCGCATCGTCCAGCACCTGGAGTACGTCGACCCAAATCTGGCGGAGTGGCACTATGGCTTCCGCAAAGGCCGGTTGACCGTCCAGGTGGTGCTGCGGGTCAGGTTTCTAACGCAGGATGCGGTGTCTCGAGACATTGCCAACGCATTAAACACCCTACCCTGGTCCTGCATAAAGGAGGCACTCCGATACCACGGGATGACTCCCTATCTGCAGCGCATCATTAGGGCCTACCTGTCGCATCAACGTGTTGAGTTCCCGTGCTGAGATGGGCTTCAGGCCATCGAGCCCGGAAGGAAGCCGCGGAAAGAGACAGGGAGGCCTACAGCGCCCTGGCTATCCGCAGAAGAAGGCCAGGTCACCGAAGTGTGGGGTACGCGTGAAACCTCCCCCTTGACACTGAGCCCCGGGGCGGCCGGCAAGAGAGTGACCGCCGCTCAGAGAAGGGCTCAAGAGGGAGTGCCGTGCTGTTTGCTTCGGCAAAGCACCTAAAGCGACGGTCCGGGTGTCCCAACACACCCGGAGAGAAGAGGCCCACGAGGGCCACGTCGCGCCGGGGTCGCTGAAGACTGTCATCAGAGAAAAAAAAAAAGGATTGCAGTAACTCTACATTTTGTCCCAAGTACGCGTTCATCCGGGAAAGCGAATGTGGCATATTGGTGCTCCTTTTCCATAAGGAAAGCAAAGACCTTCCAAAACTCGGCGAGTGTGGCTAGCGGCAATTTGATCCCCTGATTGCTATCAGAGGCCTCAAATTTTATGTTATTTGATAGGGCTGAGTGAATCTCGATTCACTTCTCCTTTTCCCCGGAGATAAATCGGAGGGAAGTGTTTCCCTACCTGGAGCCATACCTGGGAAGTTGGGACGGCTGGGTGAGTTTAGGAGCTTATATAGATACAAAGGTTGCGTCACCCATTGCAATCGGTCAGTCGCGGTGATTGCCGAGCGTATAAATCCTACCCACCCTACCGGGCTCGACAGGGAAGTGTCGTGGCTGGTTCTGTAAAAAGAAACAAAATATTAAAACGTCTAACAGGCCTGGTATAGTTGTAAAAACAACTAGTTCGGCCGAGAAACAAAATAATAAATCTAAGAAACAAGATAGCTTTGTCAAGCGGCTGACAACACAATTATATTAAGAACTAGTAATAAATATTTAAACTTAAATCTAAACGAATGTAGAAAATCAGTATGATTGAATTCTTGTTAACGTTGACGCATTGTTTTTTGTCCTCACAGACAGAGAAACAGTATGTAAAGAGTAACCGAAACGATAAACTAAATTAATATTAGCACCATAGGGAAAAATCTCAAGTACAATATAAATAATAATAAAAAAGAATCTATACAACCACGTCAATTTTAAAGCCGTTTCGTTTCCATTTCAATTCAGGTAACTCTATTTTAAAAATTCTAAATACATAGAAAATTACTACAGAACTAGAACAATAGATTCTGAATCTGCTGTTCTATTTGTATAGTAATGTACTGATTGATATATTTAATATTGAAAATCAATGTTTTGTTACATAATTTTCTCCAGTTATAGCCACAAAATTCGCAGCAATGGAGCAAAATCTTGTCTCATGAAGATTGCTGAGATCTTTTTTTAAGTCACATGCCTGATTTTGTTACTAAGTTATTTCGACAAACCATTTATTAGGCACAGAGGGTAAATGAAAATATATTAACTTTGATTTTTAATTCTGCATAATGTTGTCAAAAGAATACATTTTATTTCTTAATAATAAGAGTAATTACATAAAGTATAAAAATCGAACTTTGCGCTCAAAATGCTCACCTTTTTTATAAGAATAACACGATATTTTACTTAATTTACACAGATAAAAAGATGAAGATAAAGTAAGGATATCATTTTGGAAACCAGTCCAGCTCTTTATATATATTTAGTCTTTTCTTGGGTTTTTTTCAAAAATATTCTTTCAGTTTCTAGATATATCCTTGCCCCTGTGGGACCCCTACCAAAATAGATTCAAAATCTGTGTGTGTATTTTATAAGGATATGGCTCAGTGTCTTTGGTGTCGTCAACAACTGCTTCGTCTTCGTCCGAAACGTCGCACCTTTAAGCCGCCAGGAACAAATAAAGTAGCGGTTTTAGTCGAACATAAGCCATCCGTCTCACTGCCAAGATAGACATGTGTGGGCATTACTCTATGTTAAAAACAAGGCCTCTTTTACGAGAAAATTAAAGAAAATTATTTTTTATGTTTGTGATCTGGTGCGTTTTTTGTGAAAGTGCTAACCCTTTTATATAAAAACACTAGGAAAAAGCTACACATTCTGCAAATATTACACAATATTCTTTACTCATTTATAATTTGGGACTAGTAAAATATCATTAAAATTATTTTACAATGAAATTAAGGTTTTACGGTGACAAGGCCAGTGTTTTTTGATTAACTTCCCAAAAAAAAGGTACTCATTTCAGAGCGTATGTTTTTTTTATATATATATGTTACCCCGTTGCTCTGCTCTTAGTGCTCTAATTTAGTAAATTTTTTTAAATGATAGTTATTAGCCTTTTTTTTTCATGATTTTAAGATAAGTTGTTTATTAGATATTACAAAAAGTAAAACACATATCAAGGGAAAATAGTGTAAGTTTATGTAAAAGTTATTGCATTTAAAAAAAATCGTCATTCTGTTTGCATGAAACGTGTCATACAAGAAATTTGGAATAAAAAGGTATCTTAAAAGATATTAGGGATTTAGAATGTAATAGTAGAAATTGCGGAAAGATTATGGATAGTATTTGTCTTATATCAAGAGAAACTAATAAGGGAGGAATGATATTACTTTCTTAGTTACCTATAAACAATAATAAGTCTGCTAGACTAACGCTTTAAACGTTTCACTGAGTTTTGCTGAGTTTTGAAACGTGATCGTCGTTTCGTATATACAGCGCCGAACCGAAACAGAAAGTTATACATGAAGAAACTGATATACCTGTGAAAGTTTATTTTGTTATATAAACAATACGAGTAACTTTACAATGACATAATGATATATTTGTTATGAAAAGAAACTCATAGAACTAAATATTGCTTATAAATTTTCGTTTCAAGATGTACACTGTAACTGCTTTTAATTAAAATTAGGCTCAAATATCTTACAGAATTATTGTATAACCTTTTAAAATTAAAATAAACAATTTTAAATAGTAGGTATTATTAATTGGAGATCTAAAATATAATTTTCATCACGCATCAATTTCCAATCACGAAATAAGAATAGTTTTTTGTTATTTCATAGCCTATTTTTTTAAACCGTAATAGGCATCTTATTTTCGTAATTTTATTAAAAAATTTAAACCAATCTTTCCTATTCACTGTTTTAGTTGTAGTTTAGGGGAAATTGCTTTTTTTTTCCGGATAATTATGTTAATTATTAAACTTTGACTGTGAAAGGTGATATTTTATCGAAAATACGACGAGTCGACGACGATTTATGACTGCAAGCGTATAAGACGAAAATATTTTAACAATTTTGTAAGCGGTAGTGTTTTGTTTTTACGCCACCTGGTGGTAGGAAGGCGTATTAATCCATTATAAAGTATAAAGGAACAACTGTATCCGTAATGTATACATTTTTAATTTTCTTGTTTTATAAGTCATTTTCACCTCAATTTTATTTCACATAGCGTATTTTACTTTTTATGTTACCGAACCTAATAGCAATTATTATAACAACAAGAAAATAATCGAAAGTCAATTATTTTTTAATTTGTAAAATAAATCGTAGTAGTCTTTAATTTAAACGATTTAAATTAAAACAAAAGTAATAACAAAATTACATTTAAAATTAGCATTTTTAGCTAACTTTATCGATATGTTTTAGAAACCTCGTTTTAATCATGACTTTCAGGTGCTATTAAATTATATTTGTGAGACAATTTAATTAATTCAAATTTATTGATCACTACGTACTAAATTACCCGACAAAGTATGGCCGTAAATTATTTCGATATCATAGGCCCTTTCAATAATTTGTCGTGTCTGCCTAAAATTTTCTTTAAAGATTACTCGGCTTATAAGACAAAAGTATAGGGCCTTCTGCGCTCCCCGAGTCCTTGACAAAAACATGTACAAGTGTATCAATTTTGTAATTTCGTCGTTAAACTTATTATAATATTTATAACCATATTATTTGATTAGAATAATTTTTGCAGGAAATAAGTAAATATTTAGTTACATAGTACAATTGGATGTATATGGATATGGATATTGCCAGAAAAGGAAATTCATGATACAGTTAAAAGATTTAAAAAGAATATTTACTAAGTGACATGGTATATAATCATTGATTCACTAAGTAAGTTTTTAATTATTAATCAGATCAAATGTGTCAAAAATCATATAATAATATAATAAAATTGCCTTTAATTTTTTTTTGTTTGTAAATATTTTTACTTTATTATTGTCAACAACCTTTAATTCATTATTGTCTCTCCACAAGTAGTCAACGAAAGTTGTAATGTAAACTGATAGAATTGTTAACATGGTGCTCTTTGAAACTATGTTTATATTGATAATTATTCAAAGGTATTAAAAGAGGGGTTTTTTAATGAAATATATTAATAAAAGTAAATTGCAGACGCTTCGAGCAAAAATTCGGATACTGTGAATGATCCCTGTAAAAATTTGAGTCAGCAAGTAAAATTGTTGTATAAATGCAAGTTTGATGACTCTTGCTTTTCGAATCAATTAACAAAAGATAATATATTTTTATAATAACAGGTTTAAGAACTCCTAACCGATATTTTGTTATTACCAGAAGATTATATCGATTTGTATATAATATAACATGTCTTATTAAAATTTATTCACTTGTATTTCTTAATAAAAAAAAATTTTTGCAACTTGTTGTCGGGTTGACCGACCGATGTTTTTAGTTGTTTTTGTATTAGAGAATTTATTCGTAAATTAAAAAAAAAAGACGTATAGATAAGTTATACAAATTTATCATATTTAGGTATATATGAAATATAAAACAAAAACAGAATCAATTATACACAAGTGTAAGTAAATATAGAATTAATAATTAAAGTTACATCTCGTTAACTTCCTTTCTTACTAATAGCACGCAAATACATCGTGAATCGTAACTGTGCCACAGAAGGTACAGGCTAAAGGGTAGACGGTACAATATCGGTGGATCATATATAAACCTATCGAAAATACTCCGAGAAAGTAAAAGACCTGCAAATGATTGTGCTAAACGAGACCACCTTTATAATCTTTCCTGTATATTTTTCTTTTCTTCTATCTTTCCTGTGTATCATCTCAATAAACTTCGGAACAACCATAACCTAAATTGATATCCTCGCAAGGTGCAATTGCAATATTATTTTCATGTGATAATACAATTAAATATTATTACATTATTTCATATCATACAGCAGAACAAAACTTGTTGTTGAATTTTATTTCTAATCTAAATTTTTTAATAGTTTAAGTGTAGTATTTTGATCTGGAAAGTTTACAATAAAATTGATTGCAAAACTAAGTTATGACACAAAATGAATCCATGTTTAATAAATATATATATATTAAATATACATAACTTTATTTTGCTTTATAAACTGCTCTCAAAGCTATGATGTTGATCGAACAAAAGATTCTCTTTTTTTGAAATCAAATATTAATTTGCAGTTTTAAAATGGTTTTATTAATAAAAAATTTATAGGATTAGCACAAAGTTAAAAAGAAATCTGGAACAAGAAAATTCTGAGTACGCACAGATGTTTTCATTAATGTCCAACAAAAATACAAAATTTCTGGGGTATATTTATAAAACATTTTCATGAATTAATCGTTTTTACACAACTCTGTTGATCATTCTGATGTAAATTTATTCCTTGGTCTAAGTAGTCGAAATATTTGTAATTTGACTTTATAATAAAAACCCATAGATAACCAAATAACATTATACTGGTTCAAGGTTAACTGTACCCATACCTTCCTAAAAATTCAGTATTTTTTTTTGTGTGTTAAAAACAGTAGAAAATCAGTAAGAGTTATCGCTATGTCACTGTGAAAATTCATTTTCTTTCTTAAAAACGTCAGTTTGTGCAAAGTCATATAAACTATTAGCAGTGTATGCAGAAATCGAATTTCCGAACTAAAGCAATCGTATCATCTTATGAGGACGTTGCAGTTTTAATAGCTTCGAAGCATGAGAGCGTAATTTCAAGAGGAGCAAAGCATTTATTACGTTATAACTGCACTTGTCTCTTATCGCTTCCAGTCATGTACTTTGTAGATTATCTATGACTTAAATAGGTTTATAACTGTAGTAAACTTATTACCATTTAGTTTATTTGATCCTGATAGATATATGTATTAAATTTTAAGCCTATATCTGTTTACTGTACTACTGATAGTCGTGAGATGCTTAAAATGAATAGTGGGCCGTATATTTTGAGAAGAAAATATATTTACAACGAATTCTATTTAAAATTACTTTGACGGTTTCCCCTTCCGGTTTGTTTTTGAAAAGTGCAACCAAAATATTGTTTTAAAAATGGTATTGCTCAATTGTACTGGTTACACATATTTTTATGTAAAATTGTTAAATCTTATCAAAAGATTTCGATTCGATTGCGTATGAGAGAGACTCTAGGCGTCATATGCAGTATATTTGAATTATATTTAATTTGCTGTTATTAAAAATATAAATTAGTATTTTACACTAAATAAGTATTGTATACGCTACATGGATTCTAACTTGTTCATTAAAAATTGTTTAAAAAGTAGATGTGTCATATTTTAAAAGTGTTTAACAACACAGATATCATAACAACCATCGTTGTTCAACAACCAAGTTAGCAACACCAATTTCACAATAAAATTATCCTAAATACCTTGGCTGTTTGCCATAACTTAATTTTGCCGCATTTTGATGCAGACTTTTCCAGTACAGCGGTAATGTAGTAGCAGTATTAGTAATAAGAAGCTAAAACGACTTAATTTTTATAATTCTTCAATTATATTTACTAGCCTCCGTAGACTGGTTGTAAGGGCGTGCGCTTTTGAAACCGGAGGTCGTGGGTTCGAATCCTGCGGGGTCTGAACAATCTTTCATTGTTGTTTCCTAATTGGTTGGAAATTTGGGCTGATTACTCACTTATCTCTAAAATGATCCATGCGTCGGCTGGGTATGTAAAAGTCGGTCCACCCACCAACCAACATTAGACCAGCGTGGTAGTATACGGTCTAGGAACCGTAAGGAGGCGTTAGGGAGGCCTATTTTCAGCAGTGGACTAACGCAGGCTGATGATGTATCTGTACACTTGGGTTATAAAACATTTTTCCTTTGTAATTCTAACCCTAAGACAGAAAAGTGATTAATATGTTATATGAAAAATTAATTCGTTTTTTTTAAATTACAGGCTTATTGTTTTTTAATTATCCAAAAAAATTGTTTCGGGTAACAATCGTTATATTTTGTTAGATATTAAGTTTTATGTAATTCAAAATGCTGAAGTACTGGTTTAATTAAAGACAAAAACTGAAAACTTTAAATTAATGTTCAATAATACTTCCAAACACAAGTCTATTTGTATGCTTTTAAATCCGAAGAATTAGTCATTGCCTGCATAAATAATTATTATCATTAATTTTAAAATAAAATTAATATTCGTTACTTAATTATGTTAATTTCACTAGTTTTTGACAATATAATTTTTTTTAAGAAGATTTAATGTAATTTTTTTAAAATAAAAATTACTTATGTCAGCTCCTTCAAAAATATCAATAAAGCTTAGTAGTGCTTATTTCTTTTTTTATATGGCTTTATATATTCCACGATTTAAATTTCTCTCTATTTTATAAAAAGTATGTAAATATATTTTTTTATGCATACATATTTCATTACTGTCTTTAAACTTCATGGTTGGACTTATCTCTTCTGACCATTCGGTTAATGAAAATGTGCTGACTTGACCAAAGTCGATTAAAACCTGGCATTTGTTTAAAAAGTACAATGTGCACCTAGACCTGCTTGAAATAGTGATTAGTGACCCTGACTGCTACGCCAGTGGGCGTGGGTTTAATTTCTACTAGTGGAATAATGTAGTGGGATTTCTATGGGGTTTATCTCGTGTTCGGTATTTGTATATTATGTATATGTTTAATACCAGCCTTTGCTTAGTATGGGTCTAGATGTAGCTGCGTCATCGTACTGAAATATTGATTTATTTTACAGCATAAAATAAACACTTAGAATTACATCACATATACACAGCAAAATCCTGTATTAGTCCACTACTGACTTAGCCCCTGACGTACGCCTCCTCTATTAGGAGGATACCAAGACAAATAAGAACCAAAACTCAAATTAATTTAAACAAGTGCAACAGTTATACTTAATGTTTAAAGTTTTTGTATAAATAATGCTCGTTAGCGGTAAGGACTGGTGTTTGTTAAATTTGCCTTGCACTTAAACACTTTTGCTGCTTGTCGCACTGAATTAATTACACTATTTAATCAACGACTTTATTTAGTTTTGCCTTTAACTTCTTTAACGAGGCGTTATATAGTGTTTTTTGTTTATAGGCATACAAAATTAAGTTTTATTACTAATTACTCGTTTCTACAAGAATACGAATTTACTAAGATAAATTTGCTAAGTATAATATGCATTCATGATGTTCATCATATCGTACTCGATAAAGTCATAAAACCATCTCATCATTATCATCATCATTATTAGCCTCTGATAGTCCACTGCTGGACATAGGCCTCCCTAATACACCCCTACGCATTAGGGGTTTTGGACCGTATCCTACTAAGCTGGTCCAATGCGGGTTGGTGGGTGAAAATCATCTCAGTGACTTAATATTAGTTGATACTTGCTTTTAAAACCAGTAGACGTGAATTCGAGCTGAGTAAATAAGCAAGATTGATAGATATATGGAAATAGCCTAAGTAGTAAGATTAGCCATGAATCAGATTGCTATGTAAAGACTCAGTTTCTTTTGTTGCCTGGACGACAGTGCAAGTTCAAATATTTTCACTTATAATATCGACTAAATGCTGTTTACACTTTGAATTGATACAGGTATTCTTCGTTTTTATGTCGTTTAAGTAACACTAGTTAAATTATAAGAGGTGGTAAGGCCGTGCATTAATAACTTTATAATTGTTACTTCTAAATGGACAGATTCGTAACGGGTCACAACGAGGATCTCATGGAAAACAGGCGTGATTGGTGGCGGTTCTGGTTTGGTTGCTTTTGTAAGCTTGCATCCCACCAAGATGTAACTGCCTCCGTAGCCTAGTGGTATAGGCTTGTGCTTCAGAAACCGGAGGTCGTGGGTTCGAATCCTGCGGGACACAACAATTTTTCATTGCTGTTTCCTAGTTGGTTAGGGCAAATTGGGCCAATCACCCAATTGTCAGAAAAGTAAGATGATCGATGCGTCGGATGGGCATGTAAAGTCGGTCCACCCACCAACCCGCATTGAACCAGCGTGGTGGGATACGGTCCAAAACCTGCTAATGGATAGGGGTGTATTAGGAGGCCTATTTCCAGCAGTGAAATGTCACAGGCTGATGATGATGATGATGATGATAAAAAGTGTTACCTAGCATTGTAGTACTACCATGTATCACTAAAAACTAAAAAGAATTAACCAACAAACTAATCGACTTCTAACAGCTTATGACAATTTTTAATATTAAGTGCTGTCTGTGCGAAATTGCGACGCGTTTTTTGCCGCATTTTAAATTTCTTATAACATTTAAGGTATTCAATTCATCAAAATGTTGTCTATGACATGTTTTGTGTATGCAAAATAAAGTATTTTATTAATGAAATAAATTTATTGTGAATTAAACGGTATCATCTTACACATTCATTGAATGGGCCTGATTGCAATTTTTGAAAATGTTTACATTAAATTGCATATTTTGCGTTATTCTTTAATTATAGATATATGCTATTGCCAATTTTATCGAGACCAATTCAAGTAGCAAAATAATGTAAAACATTCTTTTTGTCTATCATTTACGGTTATGGCAGCGTTTGTAATTTAATCGCACAAGCTTGTAATTTTTGGTGCCGTGATTTCTTTTATTTCCTAATTATCTAGTAAACTACCTATCAGAAAATTATTAAAAATGGGGCTAGCGAGAAGCTTATATCTAAAACTGAAAAAAAGGATTAACAAAGTAGGAGCTCTAGGAGCAAAGTAACTAAGTAAAATACAAAAAGAAACATACGCTGCGAATTGAGCACCTCCTTCTTTTGACAAGTCGGTCGATCAGCGATGCTATGGCTTTAAAAGAGGTTGTTCCCAAACCTTGAAAAACAAGCTGTTATACCGACTATTATATTGACATTCATAAGAGCTCGACAGAGCCTAAACTGTATTAATAATCTCTTTTATATTTGTTTTGGAAAAAATACATAGTATTTTAAATACAGGAAACTTGTTAAAACATATGATATAATCTTATACAAATGCTTTCGATTTGTATGAAATTTCGCATTCCTCCATTGATTCCACTATGTGTAAATTTGAGTTTCGGCTTTAGTAAATATTTGTGCTATTTGAATGTTCATATTTATGTCTTTAATTTGCAGCAAAGTTAAAGGTAAGCAACAATTTGTGACATATAATATCAATGACAAGAAAACGAAAATATAAAGCAATTGTTTTACATCTAATTTTCTTTCTTACAACTAATTTAGCTCCGTTATAAAAGTATCATTTTTTAAAAATAATAATAGTTTAATCGGTTTATTATTGGTGTAATAACTACATTAGTTTTATTGCTATCATTACCACTTATAAAAAACAGAAATACGAATTTTGAAAATTAATTATAGGTAAAATAATAACTAAATATGGAATAATAATATCCATTTTTTTCGCGCATTTTACTAACGGTTCGAAAATCGAAGCCTCTAACCGTGGAATAACCAGTAAAAGACAGTCTTTCCCCCTTATTGTCTGACTTCCCAAAAGAGGGGGATAGCGAATTCGAAGCGTATGTTTTTTTATATAAATGTTACCTCGTTGCTATGATCGTAGTGCTCCGATTTTGTTTATTATTTTTTGAAAAAATAAATATTACCTTCCCATTGGTGCCATTTTTTAAAATAATTTTGTGATAAGTAGATTAACAGATATTTGAGAAATAAAAAAATTACAGCCCCAAAAATCATAACCACGTGCGATTAAATGAAAAACGCTGCCAAAACTGCAAAAGAAAGAGATACAGTATATTTTAAATCATTGTCCTACTTGATTTTGTCTACAAAAAAGTCCGTAACGGCTTATATCTATGTTTTAAGAATCATGCACCATAAGCATTTTAATGTAAACATTTTTAAAAATTGCAATCGGCCATATTCAATAAATATTTAAGATTATACAGTTTAAGTTCGAATTTAAGTTGTGGCATTAAAAAGTCGTAATATGTACATAAACGTGTCATAGATGAAATTTTGATAAAATTAATTCCTTAAAAGTTTATATATAAATTAGAGATTGAAAATGTGGAGGCAGAAAACGCGACGCAATTTCGTACGGAGAGCACGTTGTTACTTGCTCATATTGCATAAAATAGTTATACACTGTTAGAAGGTGGTCACATTTTATTTGTTTAATTCTTTTCAATTGGTTCCATACAAAATTTAACAGTGTCACAAATTTTTCGCACGTTAAAATAGCCTGGAGCGAATAAATATCTACCAGGGCTTGTTATCATTTAAATAGTCATTACATTAATAATATCTTTTTGGTCTCAAACGTTCGTACTTTAACTTTAATAAATATAGCTTTTATAATATTATAAACCAGACAAAAATTGATTTTTTGTGTACTTTTGTAAAAACGTATACATTGCCCATAGAAGATAGCGTAATTTTTTTTAAATTTTGATATACGAATTCGCGCTTATATTTTTAGTCGCCTGGGCTAGTTGTAATCAAAAAATGGTCTGTATTATTAATTTGTCTTATTTGTCTAGTAGGATTTTGTAGTTAAACTTTCTTGCCCCAGCATTAGTCCAAGCTTCGCTGAGGTCAAGGGGACTATTTTGGCTAGAAGATGATCTGAAGAATAACATCGATTTGACAGGAGGTGCGCTATTCAGTTGAAGTAATTTCAAGAGTCTAGTTCCTCACACCCTTGTTACAATACCAAACGTCATTGCAACATTAATATAAATAACATATTTTTTATACTTAATACAATTCTGCTGGTGCTTAACCACAAGGCCTTTAAATTTAGGGCAATATTAATACTAAAAATGCTAATTGACGAATGCAGTACAATTTAAAAAAACATAAAAATTTAATATATCCGTAACAGATTTGAATATTTTAAAATTGTTTTTAGAGCACTCATTATCTAACAAATTGAATAAATAGCACAAGTTAATTTTATTGCGTTTTTTTATTCGTCGTGCGTCAAGAATTTATAGAATATCAATGAAAAGTTTTTAATTAAACAAATATGAACCTATTTATGCAATAAAATTGTACCTGTATGTAGTTTTGCACACTACAGTGTGATAGAACCTATCACATAGAACAATACAGCATTACTATCTTACAAATAAGAGATATCGGTTTGACCCTTTTCACTGCCGCATTTACTGGTTGAGGACCTATTTCATTATGTACAGACCCCAAGAAGACTAATCGTGCACAAAGGGTTGCTCATTGCTACATTAAACGAGAAATCTCATCATATTTCATTGTATGATAAGAAAAAAATGTTCTACACACAGTTTGTTTTACGCTTTTTTTTACTCTTAATTTACAAGCACAAAAAAGGTAAAAAATTTACATATATAAATAATATGAGAGTGTTTGTTTATTGCTTGCTTTTGTATTGGGGGTTTTCAATTAATGTTCAGTTACAGTTTACAAGAATTGTTTTGTCAGAAATGATAACAATACTGATGCTTGTAAATAACCCGCTAGTTATTAATTAAAAACAAAATAATTGTATAACTTATATTTTGTGATCTGTAAAATTCATCTTCCGATGTAAAAGTTCTAAACAACATTTGCCGTCCACGAGTTTCAAGTTTGGGTGCAGACCACTTGCTGAAACCAATTATAACCATTTATTATTATCATGTTGTCGTCTAGAAACGATATGATTATGATATGTAACCCTTTATTACTTATGTTCTAGGAATACAAAAGATAAAATAGATTAAAATAACATTTAATTCAGGATACAACTTTTAATTAAATGTATTTTTAAATATTGAATGAAAATTGAAAGAAAAATAAGAATTGTTGTGTAAATTATATTGAATCAGTTCAAATGAAATAAAACTTATTTGTTGATAAAAAAGTGTTGTATAATATTAATATAATACCTTAAATATAAAACTTGTGAACCTAAAATAAAAAATTACATCGTTTGTTTAAATGGTCGAATAAAAAGTCGATATTTGGATATTACTCTTCTTTTTTTATGTAAATTAGTATTTAATAAAGCTGAGAATGAGCTAAGATCCACTAATTAAACATGTGTTTAACGTAAGAAGAACATCGTTATCTCTACAGTTTAGGTAAACAACAATTATAGTGCGGCGCATCACTTATCATCAGATGAACCTGCTCGTGACATTACATTAAACAATAAGTAAAGTGAAGTAGTGCTATATCCAATTGTCTGAAAAGTAAGATGATCCATGCGTCGCATGGGCATGTAAAAAGTCGGTCCACCCACCAACCCGATTTGGACCAGCGTGGTGGGATACGGTCCAAAACCCCCTAATGGATAGGGGTGTATGAGGACAGGTCTATGTCAGCAGTGGACTATCATAGGCTGATGATGATGATGATGACGATGAGTGCTATATATCTAGCGTATTGCAGTGAAAGTTTATAAAGAATAAATGAAGAAATATCACCACAAATATAAATGATTTTGTAATTTCAAATATTCTTTCAGCAAAAGAAGTATTTCTTATGATTTCCTTGTGTCTAAGCTTTTAACAAAACTTCGAAATAAACCATTTCCTGTGGGGTTTTTCACATAGTTTTGGTATTCACTTTTATCGAGATATTTTGAGTCAAGAAGCGTTTCTAGAACTCCTTGAAACCAACAATTTTTAGTATAACAATGTTTAACGTTTTTCGTTCTCGTAATATATTTTTTTATTTAAAAAGCGATGTAAATTCTTTATATTATCTACTACATGACTGCTGAGTGCATATTTTTTCCTTTTCACTATGATGAGATCGGTTTACTTGTTTACCCACTTTAAACTTAAATAGGTTCTTGCAGAGTCACTGTCAATCAACCTCTACAACCCAAGAAGCGAATATTATATAAGAAGCATTTCCTAATTCTGTTAGTTGACATTGACGATGTATAAAGTTATCAGTTATAAGTTATTAAATATGGTATTTCATTATTTCACTTTTAAGCAATTGGGTGATTGTCCATACTTACTATAACCACACAAGCCACAAAGCAACACGAATTTGTTTCTCCGCAGGATTGGTTTCCTACGGTACTATACTAATATATAATAGCATCCACCACTTATTACAGAACGACTTACCCTCTACTTAGATTATTTTAAAACTTAAATTTTTCTGTAATACCTTTGTAGTTATTTAAAATTATATAAATTTAAATCATGACAAACGTAAAGTAATATGTACGTACAAGTATGTTCGTAGAATTTCTGGAATGTAACGTCTTAAAATCCCCTAAAGTACATTACAATTAATACTGAGTTAAATTGTGATGTTTTAGGGGCTCCTAATTATTGTAACAGCTCACTAGCTGTAGCCTAGTAGTATGGGCGTGTGCGTTAGAAACTGGAGGTAGTGGGTTCGAATCCAGCGGGGAATCAACAAATTTTCATTGTTGTTTCCTAGTTGGTTATGGCGATTTGGGCCGATCATTGCACCGCATTGGACCAGCGTGGTGGGATACGGTCCAAAAAACCCCCCAATGGATAGGGATGTATTAGGGGAGGCCTTTGTCTAGCAGTGGGCTATCACAGGCTGATGATAATGAACAGCTAGTGAATATAAAAATTTAAGGATGGATTGAATGGATGGAAATGGATGCAATTATGACACCTCATATTGCTATACAGTATATTTGAATACACCTCACGGACATTCCTTCTATTCCACGAAGATAAAGTGGCGGGTAACAGCTAGTGAATATAAAAATTGAAGGAAAAACTTTTGTAGTTTAATTTTAAGGCGTCGCTTCTTGAAGCACGTTCAGCCGTTTATCTCCAGTAGTGCAAGTGAATCGCATCGATAATAAATTCAAGGTGATTTATTCTCGTCACGCTACATGAAAGTGACAACATATAGACTTAAAATCGCCGTGTGCTTCAATTTACAAATGTGTACTAGCAAAGTTTTATAAAATTAGCGGTACAGTATAAAAAAACTGTAAATAAATAATTTTACTACATTACATACATTACATTTTTTTAAATGAGTGTAGGAAGAACGGTGAAGTTTGTTCTTGTATTATAAAATCGTTGTTAAGTTATATTCATGGAATTACTATACTTTCAATAGAGATACAAACGTAACGAATAAATTTAAGAACCATGAAATATAAGTGTCACTGAGTAACATTGCTAACCAGTAATGCTGCAAAAAATTATGGAGAAAACGCTAAAAAAGGTCACCTGTTTATCAAACCGGGATGTATTTTAAAAATATTTTTGGAATATAAAAAAATCATGGATACTTTCTGTGCGTTTATAATACGGCATCAGTTTGCTTCGAAAGGCACGTCAAGCCGTTAATCTTAGATAGCGCCTCCGAAACGCAACGCTTCTGTAAGTCTAGAAAAATAAATTGAAAACTTCCCGCCTTAAATTTACGACTTGGCATACAGCATACTTGGCGTTAAATAAGATTTGGTCTATTCAAAGGAACATGACTCGAGTAACCCGCTTTAACTTTCTGGAAATTCTAATATAATTTGTATGTGACATCTAATAGGTACCTTGTGTTATTACATAATACATTAGTATTTAATATTCAAGCATAAAACGTAACTTCTGATAATCTTAATATGCTTTGTGATTTTGTCTTTATTCTTCGAATCATTATCGCGTTTTTACAAGATTAAAAGTTATGTGGGCTCAAGAGTACTGTTTGCTTCGACATGGGTACTAAAATGATCAATCGGGTGTGAGTTCCCTGGACTATTATTTCCGGAGATACATCCAAAGAGCAAAAGTAGTTTGCACGTAGGTCGCCAAAGACTTGTCACTACCTATCAGAAGCTCTGAAAGTTACATAACAAAAGCAACTGTTGATTTGCAGTGTCTTCTGGTTTGAAGGGTAAGGTAGCCAACATAAATACTTGCTAAACGCGAAGTAACATCCTCGTCATCAATGTCTTAGTGCGGTTAGCGAGTTTGTGGCGACTACGCTTATACGGATATGACAAATCACTTACCATTAGATGAACTTTCGTTTCCTCGCTTAAGCAATGAAAATAGGACTATATTGGCTAGGAATACCACATGCTCCACCACTCCTACTCTTTCATGGACGGGAATCCCTAAACTGAATTTCAGCAAGTACACAAAAACGTTCTGTTATAACAATTTTGTGGCAACAATTTAATGTTTCGTAAACTGTTACAATAAATTATTTTGAAATAATTATATCTCTTTTATTGATTAAAGGTAATAGAAGTATCTCAGAAAAAGTTAATTAAATTTAATCTTATTTATAAGAATTTTTCATTGAAACTGTACTGAATCTTCCAAAGACAGATTTTTTAAAATATATGTAGCGATAAAAAGCGGTTGGTGCTCAACGCATGATTTTAGTATAATAATTTGAGTAATATTTTTCTGCAAAACAGTAGTAAAAACACTTGAGCTAGCATAGTTACTTTTATTTTACGTCTTATATTGGCGAGGTCTTATGATAGTAGTATCAACGTATATACTTGTAGCGTATTACACTGCATTTCTTATGGGAAATGCCCTCAACTTACTATCAAGTTGACAAGTAACTTTCAAGAGGTCGGATTTCAATCCAATAAGATTTTATGTGACAATGTTTTCGCACAGAATCTTGCATCTTTCAGTTCAAAATTATTTAATGCATTCAACGTTATGAAGTTATATGTAAATCATACTATCTCAGAAGATTTGTTAAACCTTTTTTACTTTAGGAATTTGTTACGTAGATGGTTACTTTTAAAGACATGCTAGTAAAAAAAATTAAATTTTGCCATTCTTCACCATTTTAACTCCTGCAATAAGGAGGAGAATAATTTGTGATAAAAGAGAAGATTTTTTTTTTTTTATTTATGGTTGATACAAAATATAGTATTAAAACACTAATAATTTTGGCATATTAATTACGTGCTTAAGTATTTTTTAATTCACAAAAATCTCAATACGTAACAGTATCACAAATTATCATTTCTACTTATTATATAAGCATTTAAGCTCTTCCAAAAGCCATAGAAACTTTTATAACACTTTACGATCGTACCCTGTAAAGTAATTTGGCTAACTTATGGTTCAAGTTGGCGTCGGTAATGTTAATCATAATTATTTGTAATTTGACTTGAGTAACTTTAGCGCATTGCATAATATTATAGAGACTGACTAATTTACAGGTTTCTAATGCGATGTCGATGTATAAAAATACTTTTTGGCTATCATTGCAAACGCTGGCTAAGCCCCAGAAGATAAATCAATTAAGATACTACAGTATTTTAAACCTTAAAATGTCAACCAAAAATCTGTGATGTTATGTGTCTATTACTTAAGCAGAACTTAGTATAGAGAACTTTGAAATAGGCGATGAAAGTTTAAATGGTCATCATCCAAGCAAAACCCATAAAACTTTGTGTGTAATGATAGGCACAAGCAAACACCCTTTTTGTATTGTACCATACAGAATATTTTGATACATCCGCAGACATTTTTTCTATTCCACGCGGAAAAATTCGCGGTAAACAGCTAGTATGAGTGAATTACTAAATAATTAAAAATATGACGTTGTTTTCCTGCGAAAATGGACCCCATAACTTCTAATTTATGAAGCAAGGGTTAATACAGCTAATCAACGGATGCGGTGGTTCACATATTTATTAAATTCGTTAATTATTAGTTAAATAGCTTAAAGTAATACAACTATTAATTATTGAAATTGGGATAAACAACTGTAAGAGATATTCACGTTTAAATTTTATGTAAAAGAGAAACAAAAAAGGCAATGAATGAAATGAATATGAAAAGTAAAAAATGAAAAATTTTTCTTTAATTGTAAACAATTTTAACAAAAATTAAGTTAGATTATCTTTTAAGTACGTGTTTAGTTTAATTAGGCCAGATGCATTACATATATACTTTCTAAAGTATGTATTCGGTTAAAATATAAATTTAATTTGAAAGTTCGATATCTAAACATGATATTTGTACGAAATTGTGTTAAATTACAATGACAACACAGATTCTAACCTAAACGGATCTCTATATATGAGGAACATTGACAAATAAACATATATAAAAACCTAATGCCTATTTCTACCGCAAAGCAGTAGTTTGAAAATACTACTGTGTTCCGGTTTGAAGGGCACCGTAGCCAGTGTATTTACTGGGTTAACGAGACTTAACATACTATGTTCACGGTAGGCAGCGCGTTGGTGATATCAGTATTGCCAATGTTTATGGGCGTCGGTGACCACATTTCATCAGGTGGCAACGATTGCTCGTAAAAAAAAACTACATTTGTTTTTGACTAAAAATGTATATACTAATCCATCTTTTTTTAACAAAATTCTCAAAAGAATTCAATTCGAAGATGGTTCTCAATTCGAAGCGTTTATTTTTTTTCACTTACTTCTCAAAAAAAGAAGGTACCCAATTCGATCGAATGTTTTTTTTTTATAAATGGTACGTCGTTTCTCCGCTTGAACAGTTCGGATTTTGTTCATTATTTTATTAAATTATAGATTTTAGCTTCCAATTAGTCCCTTTTTGTAATAATTTTATGATAAGTATCGTAGATTTATGAAAAATTAAAAGCATAACAGCACCCAAAATCACAACCTAGCATGATTAAATTCCAATTACTGCCAAAACCATAAACGATAGACATAAAGTTAGTTTTACATAATTGTATGACTTGTTTGTCCCTCAAGAGGAATAGTCACAATAAGACCGTTTCGGAGACAAACTGACCACCATTTTTATTGAGCTTTAACTCATTTTTGAAACCCAAACTCAGTGACTGGTTTTTAGTTTCCGAGTTCGATACCGTATATCCAGGTTTCTGCGCTGTTACGAGTTGTTTAGACATTTGACGATCCTTGATGAAGAATCTTACGATAGTTCTGTACACCAAGTAATCTCGAGTCGCTTTTTTTACAAAGTAGAATGGTATCGAAAAATAACTTTACACCATTGCCTCCGTAGACCTAGTGGATAATAGGTGTGCTAGAAACTTTACAAGGTCGTTAGGTTCGAATCCTGCAGGGACTCACAAATTCATTGTTGTTTCCTAGTTGATTAGCAATTTGGGCTGATCACCCAATTGTACTAAAATTAATGATTAATCATTGATCGGATGGGCATGTAAAAGTTCAGTCCACCACCAACCCGCACTGGACCAGCGTGGTGGGTTCGGTCAAAACCTCTAATGGTGTATGGGAAGGCCTTGTCCAGTCGTGACTATCACGAGGCTGATGATGATTGATGATGAATTGTTTATCAAGATTAATTGTATTTGACTCATCTACCCACTACTCAATACCTAAGTTGCCTAAATTTCCATGCTATGTCACATAGTCGTATTTCCAATCAGATCAAGTTTCCATATAAATCACGTTTTCTTGTGTGACGGCAGTTTTGGACAACCTTGACGGAATCATCACTGAGCTTGACACGTCCACGTTAAAATTCAGCAAACCAGCGATAAATTGTGGTTTTGGATGGGGCTTAATTACCAAATGCAGAAATCATCCAGTTATCTCACTGTTTTTGTATTAAACCACTTCGAAAGTTAAAAAAAATCATCGCTCTTGAATTTTTCGGTTTTCTTAACAACTAAGTAAGTTTGACAAGACCTTGTGACATGAACGAGAATCTTTTTTTAAATAAATAATTGGCATTCAATTTTTAAAACCAAGGAGTTTGCAATCAAAAAGATTTTAATTGAATAGTGGAAATGTTCCATTCCTGATACATTTAGTGCACTCCTCGTAGGAACAGTCAGAACTTTTAATATTACCAGTATTGTAGTCATTTTGTCAATTCAGTAAGTCTTTTAGCTTAGACAATAATTCAGCTAGATTGGTAATAGCTAACACTCAATTACGTTTACTTTTATACAAAATAATTACTCACAATTTAATTTAAGAATATTTGATTTTCGAAAAGAGTTTCCTTACCTAGGTTATACGGGACTAAATTGCTTAAACTGTTGTTCCAATTTTTAGTCGTCGCGAAGTTTATACATTACAAGGAAATCGAATATAATTTGATAAACGGTCAAATATCTATGTGTTATATTTCAAGACTTACGAAATTTGAGCAACATAGGAAGCCAGCCTTCTATGCTGCTCAAATTGCGTAAATAATTTCCAAAAAACAATTTACAGCTTTGTACGTAGAACCATCGCCATTGCGATAGAGAAAATATGTCAGAGCGATAGCATTGTACATAAACTACATGACGTAATTTTTAGGATTCCGTTCCCCAAAAGGTCAAGAGAAGAGCTTTTGTAAAATCGTTGTATCATCCGGCAGTCCACGAGTCTTCACCGATTTTGACATTAAATTTCAGAAACCTGTTATGTGACCATCTTAAAATAATTTTGACCAGAAAACAGCATGGTTAGCTTAAGGGTCTGTATAATTTAGTCTGAAATATATTGCTAAATACACTATTGTCAATCGTTTCTTGCCTATACGGCGCATGTATCTTTTTACTATTCAGACCATTGAGTGACCGACTCATATTGCCTTTATCAACCAGTAAATAACGATACAACAAAGTTATTCCCAATACGATACGATAACTTTTAAGCAAGGGCCAATACCTGCTATAAGGCCATGAAGGCGTCTGATCATATTATTATTAGAGCTATAGGGATTATGATATAGTATACAATATTCGCTATTTCAAAACAGGTACTGTTAGAAATATGACGCTTTGCTCAATAAATATTTCAAACACTATTCATATGGAAAGATAAAATAAATTACATTAATTAATCTTACTCAGCTCGAACATAATATGCACTCATAGTTTTTTCTGTTCTAAATATCTTGGAAAGATTTACTGAATCACATATTCGTTATCCAATAAAACAAATAGCCGTTTTGTATTAAGATTTTCGACTTTTTATTGGTTTAATGTTATTGCATGTAGAGAAAACTTTAAGGCTACAAATACTTTTTATGTTTGTTTTTTTTTTAAGTTTTTCTTATTTTTTTAATTACGATTATCACAGACATTAAATCCACTTTTCGAATTTTGCGTCAATTATTGATAATAATTATCAATAGTTTTTCCTAAGCGACGGAAAAAAAACTATTATGAAAAATCCGTAAAAGTGAAAGTAATATATACATTATGAAAATAAAAATATAAAAAACCCATTTGCGTTACGATATATGAACAAATAATTATATTTTTATTAAAGATTTTATGAAATTTAAAAGTTTAAAAATTAATCGACTTTTAAACTAATTTATACTATATCCGGAAGAATTTACAATACGATATTAAAACTATGAATTTAAATTTTAATGATTTAACATAATCCTAATTATTTTAATAACTAAAGTCAGTTTAGAATTAGCATGTAGCAAGACCTTATTCCTGAGTAAATCCATCTAGCCTTTGATAGTCCACTGCGATTATTACCACCACCCTTGTCCAATGTGTTGTTGGTACCAACAACAATCCATCGAGAGGATCCTACTTAGTGACGATTTGCATCGGCCCAAACTGCCTAACCAACTGGAAACGAACGTGAAATTTTGAGTCCCGAGTTGAACCCAGACCTCCGTTTCTAAAAAACTAAACTCACTGATGAGGCAGTTGTTTCAAGGTATCACTAATAAGATCAATTATTGCGTAAAAATTCGATTGTTTGAAAAGTTCTAATATTAAAAAATTTCCGTTTTAGATCATTACAACAGTTATTAAATGACGATTAACTAAAACATTCAAACTTACAATTATAAAAATAAAGTTGATGAAACCTAAAACTTAATTTATAAGTAATTTTCTGATGTCCTAAATAGATATAAATAATTTTTGTATTATCAAAGCTATAGAACTATTTTAATAAAGTGAGGAGCCTTTAGAACAATGTTTTACATATCAGTTAATTTAAAAGTTGAAATATTAATGAATAATGTAAAATTTAATACATTTCAAATAATTCTTAATGTTATGTAATTGTATTTGCTAAAACTGTATATAATGATTTTTTAATTTTATTCTTGCATTTCATTTGGAAATGCATATATAACTTTAAGTATTAATAAACAAATATATGTTTCAAACATATTACACTTTGTTTTAATTAATTTTGCAAAATAAATCTACCATCAAAGTACATTTTGTAAGATATGTAAATAGTTCTGTGACATTATACAATTATCTGTACTTAGAAGCTTGGTTCATTAACTTGTATTACAAAGTCTGGGAAATGAAAACATTTAGTTTTAAAATAGTTTAGAATCAATACATTTAAATATTATTTTACATTCGCTAATATTTACATACCCTCAATTAAATCATTTATAACAGTATGTCTTGACATGGACGTTCAATAGTTAAATTTGCGGTTTGTAACATGTTTATTACTGTATGTGTGCATGGAACGTGAACGAAGTTTTAGTATAATAGGATTAAGATTGAATTTATAATGATAATTACTTACATTGCTTAAACTAGGCTATTACTAACTGAACGTTTCAAATCATTCCTAGAACAGTATGTCTTGCGACCATGGACGTTACAATTAGTTTAGAACATGGGGTTTTGTAAATATATATAATTAAGTTAGAGTTAAATATGAAGGATTCGGTCCGAAAATCCCCTCATAGAGAAGGCGTGCATCCGAAGAGGCCTATGTCTAGCAATGGACTAATACAGGCTGATGATGAATGAATGAAAATTCATAGTATTTAAAACTTTTTTAATTTTATTGTTATTACTAAAAAAATTAAAATTGTTAGTTTTTGTTTTCAAAATGTAAAAATAAAAATAAAAATTTGCAATAAAATGACAAATTGTAAAAGTTTAAATAATAATTTTTTTAATTAACGGTAGCTTAAATTAGAAAAAAAGTGATATAAATATATTTCGTATTGAGGTGTTTACATTTTCCAATAAAGCTTTTGCGACCAAAAATGACATCCATTGTTAACTCGCTCAATGCAAGATTTATTAGCGGACGTTGGCCCTGTTGATTTCCTTTAGAATTTTAACCAATCAGAGCACTCCGCCTCTATATTAAAAACTGAATTTTAATCTGTTCGACACTCTCTATATCAAGGGTCCCACTGTAAATATAATTAAACTTGCAATTATATATTTACTAACAAAGTTTTTGGCAGTATGCCGAGGTTATCACAAAATGTATACTAGAGTCAATTTGGCATCGAAATTAATGTAAACAAATGTAACGTCATTACACTACACCTGATATATATTAGCTCGCCCCATTATTTGTTCTTAGCGGGCGGGATGACCTACGACCCTCTTAATTGAAGTCAAGATCTTACTAGAGAATCTGATATAACGTACATGACTATACAATAAGGAGTACGTAAAGTGGTGTTTGTGAAATGGTGGTACCTATTTGTATTTAAAATTGAAAAACGGCTCATGAGCAACCATGTCTCACAAATTTGATTCAACGCTTATAAATTTTTGATGAATATATACCTTGTATAGATCTTGAAGCGGCATATTAATCAAATTTTTGTACGCAGTGTCTAAATAAATAATGAATTAATTTAGTTATACAAAATATCAGTTCAGTTTATATAATGATGTCTAATAGATGAAAGTGCTCTTTATATTTGATTTTTCACAAATAGACTTTTATTCCTAAAAAAGCAACAAAGGTTTTTATCAAACAATAGCCTAGTATTGTTGATAGAAGGTAGCTAGGTCATATTCGCTTTCTTCGTACAATGAAACGATTCCAACGAGTATTGACGCATAGCTTATCTTCAAGATTTGTCTATTTTAAAGTTCCTACTTTCCATACAATAGTTTCTCAGTGTGAATATCAGCTATTGTACAGCAAAAACCTCTAACAAAAACTAATTCTGTAGAGATTCGGAACAAATAGATCAAGTAGTATTTTTAAATTTGCGTTAGAAAATCATTTGTTACAAAACATAGGTATTAACTATTTATTTTGGAATACATCATACAAACTGTTGTCAACATTCACATTTGAAAGAAGTCGCTTTCGCTCTGGCGCCATTATGATCAAAATCAGCATCACCTGTTTATGAAATAAGGGCTAGCGGTGTTGGTCAAGGAGCGGTATTTAATAAAAAAAAACTAACATTTCTTAATATAGAGGTAATAAATAATAAAAGCTTTTTAGCTTTTATTACGTTAATTAGTTATATGCTGTTAGAAGTCGATCATATTTTTTTTTTAATTATTTCACTGGTTATGTTAACAAATGACTTTAGGTCATAGTAATGGCATAAAACTTTTCAGATAATAAAACAAGTTTTGTCTTTGAAAAACAACGTTATTGTTTCACAAGTGTTTTGAGTGAGACTTTAATTGCGTTCATAAAATTTCAGTAAGATCCTGCTCTATAACAAGATAAAAGCAATGTCAATAATCCCAAAACATTCAAATACGAAAATTTATATTGAAATAGATATGACTCCTTAGACAATTCCAGTACTTTCGATCTCCAGAGGCTTTCTTCTCTTTGAGTGCGAAAACTCTTTAACCCCCAAAAAATAAATATCTTAATAAAGTAAAATATCTTAAACTTAAACATAAAAATTTTGAAAGTTCATATTTTCAAATTTTTTATGTTTAAGAATAATCAAACACTTTTGTTTAGATTAAGTGGTAAAACTTGATTATGTAATGTAAGAAAGTGACAAAAACATTTGGAAATTTATCAAAAGAATACATTAATAATATTATGCATTTAAATAATGAGCATGACCTTGGTTTTACCCAAGTTCATCTGGATACCGATGCATGTAGAATGCTCGGCCCGGCTTCATCATTTATATATGTATGTGTCTATATGACATCTCTTTGTCTCACACCCTGGCGTAGGCGGATAGGTACAGTCTGCTCACTATGGACCACGACAGATGCAGTGATAGCGTCAGACAGATACAGCATTTTGATACAATGCTAATGAATTTCTTGATGAAATCGAAGGCCTTATACTGCACAAATATTATGCACAAGGGCTGGTTATACTCATGTGTGTTCTATATATAACCTCATCACCGTGTAGATGTGGTCTATGGTGATCAAGGCTGAAAAGCTTCGTCGAGTTTTCGTGCAAGGCAATTCAATATGATCCCGAAAACAACTTATAGATATGTGTGATAGTTCTTCAGTAAGTTAATATCAGCTATTTTGAAGAATGTGGTATCGAGTGATATTGCGGTGTTGATTGGACAAATTACACACACTATCTAGTTTATCATGACGGTTTTGTGTTAAGCCATTTTCGCAGGTGAAATCTATTGCAATCAAATTTTTGAAACACAATGACAAATCACAATGCTCCATCACCGTTTTCTTTGTAAAGTAATGTAAAGCATAGCGGGAAGCAAAAGGTCATGTTTTCAGGTTGAGCAAGTGGGCCAGCCACATGGCAGTTATCTCGAAAGACAGCCATGTCCCGAAAAACTTATGTCATGCAAAAGGTGGAGAAGTCTTGTCTTCTGTTCAGCCAAAAGTATAACATAGCCTTGACATTTCTCTGCCGATGCTATGGTATTCTAAAAGTATTTTATGTATAAGAAGGGAGTGCAGTTTTAGCTGCATCTACCGTAATGTCTAGAAGCAGAAGCTCTAGGTTTTCGCCTTTTTGTACCAGAAGAAGCGAGGGCTGCAATGGAACAAAGCAGAGGGTGATAGGGACAATTTATTTTTTTATTATATATAATTATTATGAACTACTTCAAATAATTATTGCGATAGTTACGTATTTGAAAAATTATAGATAAAATATCAGACTTTCAAAAAGCTCCGAAAGCGATCACCGATTAATGCGGCGCGGCTAATATAAATTTCAAGCTTGAATGTTCCTGATTGATGAAATCTGATGATGAATCTACCGTCCGGCCTAATCTGCTCCAGCCTGTCATCACCACAGCATAGGCTGATGAAATATCAAAGCAATATTAAACTATTGGCTGAACAGGAAACAAGACTTCCCCACCTTTTGCGTGACACATGTTCTTTCGGGACACGGCTGTTTTGGGTGATAGCTCTACTTGTGAGATGTCTGGCTCACCTTTTTTTTTTTTTGCCGTTGGAAAATCCAGCTTACGGATTCCCGCCGCGCAAAGTGAGGGGCAGGGGATATGTGGGCCCCCGGACTAAGATGGAGCGCCCGGTATACCCACTAAAAACCAACGGTTGTTCCTTTCTTTGTCGCTGTAGCCGGGGCCGCGGAACTGATCACAGTCTTCGGCGACCCGGCGCGACGTGGCCCTCTCGGCCTCTTCTCTCCGGTGTGTTAGGACACCCGAACGTCGCTTTAGGCGCCGTGCCGGAACAAACAGCACGGCGCTCCCTCTGACCCTTCTCTGGGCGCGGGCACCCTGCCGGCCGCCCAGGGCTCAGTGTCAGGGGGGAAGGTTGCGCGCGTACGCCACTCTTCGGCGCCCTGGCCTTCTTCTGCGGATAGCCAGGGCGCTCACGGCCTCCCTGTCCCTTTCCGCGGCCTCCTTCCGGGCCATCACGTCCTCGCAAAAAGCAAGGACGGCGCCCCACGACCTTTCGCTCTCTAGCATCCTGCGCACTACGGCAGGAAGCGAAAGGTCGTGCCCCACGACACTACGCAGCTCTCGGCGTTGCTCGACCCAAGCTGGGCACTCTTCCAGCGCGTGTTGGGCCGTCTCTTCGGCACATACGCCACAGTGGTGGCACTCCTCTGTAGGCTCCCTACCGGCCACGCGGCTGCAGGTACCTCCGAAACAGCCATGTCCCGAGAGAACCTGCGTCGCGCGGAACGTTAGGGAGCCATGTCCTCTTTCTAGCCACCACTTAAGAACGGGGCGTATGGCTTCTATTGTTCGACGGCCGGCGCTGGGGTGCTCCAGCCGCAGCTCCCACTCCTGTATTGCAAGGGAGCGCAATTCGTCTCTGCGCCCCCTTATCTCTTCTGGGGCTGGCCTGAAGCCCCGAGACCTTGCCTCCTCGCGCCAGAAGAAGAGTGACGCGAGGATTTCTGCATCCAGGTCCCAGGGCAAGGAGCCAGCCAACAGGCACGCCGCCTCACCGGAGATGGTCCGGTAGCCCCGTACGGCCCGGATCGCCAACACCCTCTGGGTTCTTCTCAATACTGCCGTACTCTCCTTTTGGAGGGTGTCGGCCCACACGGGTGCCCCGTACAGGACCATGGACCTGACGACTCCGGCGTAAAGGCGGCGACAGGAGCTGCTGGGTCCTCCGGTGTTGGGGAGCAGTCTGCCGATGCTCTCGCCACTCTAGGCGCGAGGCGCTCAAAATGGGCGCAAAACTTCCATCGGCGGTCTAGGACTAGGCCGAGATATTTCATAGTCGGCTTGACGTCGACGCGGACGCCGCAAACAATTATGTGGGCGTCCGCAGGTGGCGCGTTCCGAGGCCCGTAAAAGTAAAGGGCCTCCGGATTTTCGACGCCACCTCTAGTCCAGCTGCCGGATGCGCCCAATAACTTGAGCGACCCCGGCAGTGGCGAGAATCGCAGCCCTGCGAAAATTGGTGCCACGGGCGGTAACGAGGGTGTCGTCCGCGTAACAAGTGACGTCGACACCCTCGATATTGCCGCCACGTAGCACCCAATCAAAACCAACGTTCCATGAAGCGGTCCCAACACCGGACCCCTGTGGAACTCCACACGCACCTCGATGGTCCGGAGCCCATCTCGGCACGGAACTCGACACGTCGATGCGACAGGTAGGCCCCGATCACCCTTTGCAGGTGGGAGGCACCCCGTGGTATCGGAGCACCTCCTTTATGCAGGCTCCAGGGCAGGGTGTTGAATGCGTTGGCGATGTCCGAGGACACCGCCAAAACACCTCACCCGAGACACCGCATCCTGCGTCAGGGACCTAACCGCAGCACCGCGTGGACGGTCGACCGGCCCTTGCGGAGCCATACCGCCACTCCGCCAGATTTGGACCGACGTGTTCCAGGTGCTGGACGATGCGGCCGCCACGATTCTCTCAAAGAGTTTTCCACATCGTCCGACAGCACGATCGGCCTGTAGGCGGAGGGCGAGTCCGCAGGACGCCCTCCTTCGGATGAGGACGAGTCTGCCTGTCTTCCACCTCTGCGGTATTAAGGCTTGAGCCAGACAGGCAGAAAACATCGCCCTCACTCTGGGCTCCAGGGCGTCCCCTAGGGCCAGCGCCAGCGCGCGTCCCGGAATGCCATCGGGACCCGGGGCAGTGCGTTTGCCCCTCATTTTTAGAAGGGCCGCACCGAACTCTCCCGGGGTGACTTCTGGCGCTTCCGGGACTGGGTCGACCTCATCCGTGCCATTTGGGACCATCGAAGGTGCCGTGCTCCTCTCGCTGTGGGAATAAAGCCTCGGCGATCGCCGCAACCAACTGCGGCGCCAGACTTCGGTGAGTGTGGGGCCCAAGGACGAAGCCGTTCATCACCATTTTGTAGGGCCGCCCCACGGATCACCGTCTAGCGCCGCCAACAATCCTCTCTCAGCCGCGGCGATCGCCCGGCTATTCCCACTTTGAGAGCCATCCTTTGCTGCTGAAAGAGGCGAGCAATCGGCCTCAAGGGCCGGGTCCCTGCGCCAGTCGTCACGAAACGGGTGTACTGGCGGCCGTGCCACGATGCACCTCTGCGCATCGCGGCGATTTCGGATTCCACCAGTACACCGGCGTTTAGGAGGGAGACGTTTGGCCCGGGACATCGACGCGTCAGCACACCTGCGACATTCGCGTCCCGGAGCCATTGTGCCTCCCCCACATCGACAATATTGGGCGCAGAAACCCACGACTGCACTATTGCCGCCTCCTTCAGCAGCCTCGGTCCAGGCTTCCGAGGCGCCACCTGGGGCCGTCGTCCTCACGTCTGGCTCACCTTGCTCAACCTAAAAACATGATCCTTTGCTTCGGTGATGGAGCATTGTCGTAGGTTTTAATGATTCTAAAATTGGATTGCAATAGATTTTACCTATGAAAATAGCTAAACACGCAACAGCCATGAAAAACTAGAGAGTGTGGGCACTTTGTCCACTCAACACAACAATATCGCACTTGCTATTACTATTGAGCTACACGTCTACGTGCCCATCCAGCCGAGTAAAGGTTAACTGTTTGAAATAGATAGAAAAATGCTGGCGCGATACGCGTTAGTGATAAGACAAAGCTCACAATACATACAAGCGCCAGTGCACACACAAACGGCTCTTTAAATGCGATCTTTGAAAATGGTTGTTCAATATGCGATATTGAGTGAATGATTTCAGTTCGATCGGTACAGAATCAGTTGGCTTGCTAGTTTAACTTCCAATGTCGAGACGAGGAGGTCTTTAAAATTAATTGGAATAAAACAACGCAAGGTAACTTTTAAAAAAAACCTTATAAAGTTCTTAATTAAGAGTTACTTAATTTTAAATACGTTTATTATACATATGAAATCCACTAATTGGCGGATATTTCCCTATAGTTATATATATTTTTCCCGAAGTTTCGGACTCTTTCCAGCATCTATGATCACGGGTGGACTAATTGGTATATGTCTATATGTATATGTTTTTATTGCTTTTTGTGAATATTAATACAGGTTAACAGATTTCATAGCATTTATTTACTTTACAATTCAAATCCACTAATTTACGGATTTTTCGCGTTACTTAAATATATATTTATTCCCGACGTTTCGGATTCTTTCCAGCATCCAATATATATATTAGAATTATACTCGACAAATCAAACCCTTCCCAAATTCACGGGTCAGACTAGGATGTTTAACGTGATATTTTCAGTCAACTCAATGTAAATTCCAAAATATTTATTATTTATCTTGAACACTATTCGCATGAGCAACCGAAAGTGTTACTTGAATTGATTTTACTATTTATCACTGTTTTGCCGCTTACAATAGTTATTAACTTGAATGGATAGATATAAATCTTAATCATATTTATTTATTAATCTTGTTAATCATCGTCAGCAGTGTTTTAAAATGATATCTACTTATAAATTTCGTGTATCTACACGAAATGGAAATATAATCAAATAATTGCTATATTTATTTATTTTATTTACGCGAATACTATTTATAATTAAATAAAATGGCTTTTTATGGATTTTATCGAAGTGTAGATTAGATTTAGATGGTGACTGCGGCCTCTCTATATTGGACAAACATAGCAAGCAATAAGAACCCGCATGAAGGAACATATCGCTGACATTAAACATAAAAACTCATCAAGTCGGCAGTATGTGACCATACTTTCAATCACCCAAACCATTACATCAGATTTGATCGACCACAAATCCACACTAAGGAACACCGATTCCTATCAAGGATGATCCTTGAGGCTATTGAGATAAGAAAACATCAAAATTACAATAGAGAAGATGGTTGGGTTCTACCACCTGCTTGGGACCGCATAATTAAAAAAAATAAAGTTAAACCCAAGCATAATACCACTGCAGACTGTAATGATAAAATCAGTTCATTTTGCATAGGTCGGAGTACAGACAAAAAATATATATTTACAATTAAGATCTGGAAACCCCGCTTCAGCACTGGCGTCAAGACGCATGACATCATAGTCTACCTCGTAACCACGGCCGCTGGAAAATGTTCGAAACGTCGGGAATTTAAATTAACGCGATAAAATCCGTAAAAAGTATTTTATTTACTAAAATAATTGCTATACAAATTTTATCCTGAGGTTTTTTGGTTGTTACTTGTAATAAAAAAAAATAATTAACATTTCAAGGCTGTATAACCACTTTATGGGTTGGCAAAAATTATCTTTTTTTAAACTTTTCTTACGCAGCCCCTGTACAACAGAAGTATACTTAAAGTTGTCACTTTTATTCCTTGCATATGTCTATGGAAAATGATTTATTGTTATTACACAAACAGACATGAAAATGTTCCCTTTTAAACATGAAATTTCCCAAAAAAAGAGAACGTGTGCCGAAAAAACGGTTTACGCGATGTCTTGCATGTTTTATTCATGTATGATATCGAGGTGTAGAATGGCAGACGTAAGTTTGCGTACCATTAAGTACTTGGTACAAATATGAACGGCCTATTTTTATTTATTTGTTTCGCTAATATTTGCCATGGCATTTTAGATGTTATTTTAAATTATTACAATGAGGTTAATATCATTAATCATGTTTAGGATTTAATTTAATAAACTTTTGACATGGATTACAATGAATAGCTCGCATTTTGTTTGTTATTTATAAAATTTATTTTAATATGTTATGAAAACATTAAAAGTAATGTTTATATTAATTTGTAAATAAATGAAATAATGTAAACATATGAAATAACATTATAAAACTAAAAGTTTCAGTTATGTTTTTTAACGAAATAAAATCTTAGTAATAATTGTATAAAGAAAATTATACTGTAGTGTACATAAGAAATTTTAGTATTATTTAAATTAAAATTAATAAATGGGGTTCACTTCGATTTTAGCATTAGCACAAACCTTAGTTGCTTTTTTTATGCTATCTTATTAATCTCTCTGTAATCTATTTTTAATTCATAATAAATAAATAATAATAATAATATAAATATATAGATTGGTTGTTGTTTCAATTTTATAATTTATTACTTTATTTTATATAACTTTAGTTTGAGCAATATTACTTTGGGTGGTTTTTAATATTATAAACACGATTATGCGCTACATGTTTATTACTAATTATTTCTTGACTGTATAAAATAAGTAATAAAGCGCTCTTTTATACTAAAGTCGAGTATTTTTTAGACACCGATTATGTGATAATAAAATGTGTCGTAAATTACTAAGTTAGTAAATAAAAAAATATGCTAGATACGATAATTTGAATACTTAGACTGATATAGAATAATGGTAAATTTTCAAATCCAAAAAAGTTATTTAATCCCTCAATGTATTTAATTTTACAACGATTACAAATTGATTATAAGCGAGACTTACCTGCTCTTATCAGTAAATATTTCTAATTATTTATATGCATAATATTATTATATACGGTATGAATAGTAAATATATTTTAAGTTTTTAAATTAACGAACTAATGTAACTGCATGTAGCTATTTCAGATCCCGACATTGTTAGAATGACTAAAGTAATGTTTCATTTTATCGAAACTAGCCATAATTTTAGCCTATTAGTAATTTTGCCATACCTATATATAATATGAAGTTTTAGTTAAATAATTTTAGTCGTGTTTGAGTTATATAGTAACTAACCACAACAAAAACACATTTGCAAATTTTAAACATTAGTTTTAACTTAAGCGATTTACACAACATCATCATTGAGAATATATACGGGAATCTTAATCTATCTTAATCTTGCTTGTTAAATGTTAATTCAAGTGTTCTACGCGTGGAGAAGGATGTCATGTATATTTAATTTGGTTAGTCCCTTTCCTATTTTATGCTCCATTCAGGTGAATCATACAGAATTTGACTTACGTGTCCTTGGTACGTCATGTGCTAAGATTCTCTTGGTGAACTTTAATATTTAAATAATTAACACTCAAAGTAATATATTAAAAAACAATTAGATTGGGCTTCTGCTGGGATTGGTCTTCATCAGTATCGTAAACACTTTTGAACATATCAATGGCTTTTTATAAGAAAATTATTTTCTAAATATGAGCCTTTAAAATTATGTCATTATAATTTATGATTAGTATGTTATACCGACAGTTTTATTGTCATTTAATGTTAATGTTTAAAATAATTTAGATACAAAACACGTAAAATTAAGACAGTAAAAATCTCTTTGTAATTGTTCAACATATATGACAGTTCTGGTATATATTAAAAATTATCAGTTAATATTTATGAATCATTGCCATATTTTTATTAAAATACATAAGGAGTAGCGAACATATCATTGAAACACTTTTATGTAAATTTTCGGCTTTATGTTACGAAAATTCATAGAGAGTTTATAAGGGTATTTGTAACATCCCATAACGTTTTACTAAAACGAATTGAGTTACATCATCCGCCATTTATATTTATCAATTTATGATATATTAATTTTTGTTTTTATAAGAAATCGTATAGGTAAACTATGTGGTTACAAAAAGGTAAATTAACTTAGTTGAGCTATTAAACTGATCTGAGGAATAAAATAGAAAGATTTTGTGTGGTAGATAAGAAGTGAAACCTTTCAAAGATATATACATATATGTTTTTAATTTTATCATAAAGTGAGAATAAAAATACTCTTTTAGGGTACTGTGATTTCATTAAAATAAGATAAAAAGTTTTAATCAAGAAGCAAGGTAAATTAGATTCTAAATTTCTAGATTGGATAACTTATAAACTATTGTCTACGTTATTATTATTAAATCATTATAATTTACTTTAAATGTATTTTACAAACATTTTTACTTACTATTAAATATTTTAATATAGTGAAATAAATAAGTAAATTATAATGAGTAATTAACTTGCACAACATAATTAAATATCTTTCCGCACTGCGCTAGCATTCATTAAGTGTACTTTTACATTTTCTGTGATTACTACTATTTTATATACAAACCTGCCGTAGCCTAATATATAGAGAATATGCTTTAACAATTAGAGCTCCTGGGTTAGAAAGCCTGCGGGGAATCGAAAATTTTTATTTATTTTTCCTAGTTGATTAGGGCAATGCGGATTGATCACCTGATTGCCTGTTAAGTAAGATGATCCATGCCTTGGCTTGGTGTGCAAAAAGCCGGTTCTGGCATTATCTCTCTCCGGTTGTGTCAGCTGTCCGTCCCATCAGGTTTCAAGAATATAATGGAATGGGGAGTGCACCTGTGTCTGCGCGTACACTTGTGCACTGTGTGTGCCACTAGGAGCCGAATTTTAGTGCTCTGATTTTGTTCATTCTTCCTTTTTAGTTTAAGGTTTTAGTTGTCATTTGGTGCTACTCTTTTTGATAATTTTGTAATGGGTGGCAAAGTAGATATCAAAGAATTTAAGAACATTTCGGCGGCAAATATCACAACCTCGTGCGGTTAATGCTGTCGAAATCATAGAAAATAGACTAAAACTATATTTTACATAATGCAAATACATAATTACATATGCTTATATTTTAAGAGAAGACCCACAATAGCAATATTAATGTAAAAATTGTTAGAGATTACAATGAGGCATATTCAAAGCTTATAAGTTAATACAGATTAAGTTCATATAAAAGTTTTGCCTTAAAAAATTTCGTTTTACGTACATAAAACGTGTCACAGACAAGAATTTGATGGACTGAAGTCCGACCGAAACTGGTTTTCCGGCAAAACAGAAACCGAAACCGAAAATTCGGCTATGGATTTTCGAAGTTTCGGCCCAATGTGTTTGTGTTTTTATGCTATGGTATCGGCTTGCAAGGTTATGACCTCAATATTTTAGGACTAAAAGGGATCCCTGGAGGGTGGAACCATTAGACCAGGTTAATACAAAGCAGCTTGAATTCCCAAGTTAAGAATGCCATCAATGATAAAAAGAGAAGGAAATTTCGAAGGGGTGTACTATTTCATTTAGTTACGAAAATAAGTCAAAATCTATTGCTTGAATTTATAAACGCAATGAACATATTTAAATACTGTACCTTTCATATTTTTGAAATTTATTAACAATTTAGAAATATTTCTACTTAAGATAATTTGGTAACTGATAGAATATTTTGTTATTGAAAGATATTACACCATCAATCATAATTTATTACCGAGCAACGGTAACCTCACATTGATTTCCCATAGCGATTCTTCGATACTAATAAAGCTTTTGTAATAGTTAACCTGTAACATCAATATCAGGCTATTAAAAGATATAATATAAAACGTACTAATAAAGGTTCTTATTAATTATCTACAGAATATGTGGTAAAAAATGAGTAAAAACATATTATCATGTACCAAATTTTTGGATAATTTAATAATTTAACATGAAAGCGAGTTATTAAGATTTCAGTGAGATGGCGGTTAGAAAGTGTTACACAAATTTTAGTATGATGTAAGTGACACCACTTAATTTTGCTTATGCGTAAATTTGGTTGAAATATAATATATTTAAGTTAAAATTAATGATATGTCTAGATGATATCTTCATATTTAAATTGTTTGTATCAGCTGGTAAAGGTCGCTGAAATATTTTACCTCTTCACAAGTGTCTTTGCAATCTTTAAATGTTTGCAAAGGATATTTATGATTAAAATTAGAAAATTATTCTTGTATCTTCTTGTGTGTATTCTTCCCTTCTTATTGTTATCAACTAAAATACTTAATTTTCTTTTAAGTTTTAAAGTTATTTATTATCATCCACCGTGGTCTATAATATGTCATAAAGAAAAGGTCATCATAACGCTATTTGAAATTGAATATTAGACTATCTTTATCTACTTTTATACGTTTTAAAACTTCATTTATTTCTTAAAATATTATTGTTTCTTAATAACTTTAAAAAACATTTACAGTTTCAACTTGATTTTCAATTGCGATGTTATCAATTATCGTATATACTTGCTTTTCACAAAACACAAACACAGTATTCGAATTAGCTGCATTGTTTAGTAACAGAGTTCGGAAACATTGATTTTGATTGACGCAAATGTTATTCAGTCGGAACTGTAATATGACATAACCCGCCCATAAATTTAGTTTCCATAGAGGGGCTTAACGTAATCCTATTATATCTGGTGCCGTGTTCAGGGTACTGACGACTGTGAATTAATTCAGAACTCACGCTACATTGTTTTATTTGCGTCATAGTTAGGATAATCTGGTTCAAAAACAAATGTAAATTTAAATGGAAAACTAGACATAACAAAAGGCGGAATGGATAAGAATTCTAATGTTGTACTACGACATATATTCTTCTTATTTATTCATTTATTTATTCTTTTTGCAATATTACATATACAAAGCGGGCTTAATGCCTTAGGCATTATCTAACACCAGCTTTTAGGAAAGTTATGAAAAATTTAGCGTGGGTGCTCTTAAGGTACAATATGAGAATAACAAAGAATCAAAAATAGGTGTAAATTCGAGATAAAATTTTAGTACAAGTTAGCAAATATATTATTTAATAAATAACGATAAATCACTATAGGCATACATAAGCATAAATAGTATATATAAATATAAGCTACTTTATGCATACATATATAATATAATATATATCAATATACACAAATATGATTATAAATAGATAATTACAGAAGTCGTTGCTTCGCTGATTCTTCTTCCAGTAAATGTTTAGCACTTTTCTTATAAACTGAAAGACGTTTTCTTACTTATAAGGTGTATATTTTTAGGATTAACACGTAATGTATAGTTTTTTGGTTCTTCATCATCAGCCTGTGTCAATCCACTGCTAGACATAGGCCTCCCCTAATGAACGCCACCACTTCCTATCTTCGGGTATTTTCATCCAGCCCACACCAGCCACTTTGCGATTGTCGTCACTCCATCTTGTCGCAGGGCGTCCCGCTCTGCCCGCCGCCCAGAAAAGGACTCAAGAGGGAGTGCCGTGCTGTTTGCTGATGATTGCCTGTAAAGGTCCGGGTGTCTCAACACACCTGGAGAGAAGAAGCCCGTGAGGGTCACGTCGCACCGAGGTCGCCGAAGACGGTGTCGAGTGTGCTTGCGGCGCCGGCTACAGCGGCATGAGAAGGAGCAACCGTTGTTTACTTGGTTGGTTGTTTTAACATAATATAATAATATAGTTGATAGATTATTGACCAGTTACAGTAAATAGAATATGGAAGTCTTAACATCAAACAAAACTTCAACAACATAAAAAGTCCGACTTTTATGTTAACACGCCTCTGCCGTAATTCGTTTACAAAAAGTAATTTATGTTACAATTTAAACTTTCATAAGACATTTCTGTAAAATATATTACACAAAACGACTGATATCACGTGAAATGAGGACAAGACGGGAAGCAACCGCTTAGTTATCTCACTCGTCCTGTTGAATGACTACCGATAGGTCTGAAATTAGTCGGCACCAAAATCGATTTCCCGTGCGTTCAGCCGTTTTGTACAATATATTTTCAATTTATTCTACGATTTTTCTTCAAAATATAACTGTTCAGAGCTTGGAGTATTTTTACGTTCAAATTTGCCATCTCGCTTTTGTACATAGTAAAACTCAAGAACAACCGGCCTTCTTTTTTTAGTGTGCAAAAGTGTTCCAGTTTCTTTGTTTTTATGTCCAAACGTTTAAAGCGATAAAGATATAAGTATGAAAAGAACGACAGTAGACATTATTATTTTAAACATGGCACTTTTTATTTAAGGGTTTTCTTTTAATTTAAAGAGAAGAAAAAGTTGGACATAAAATACGGTATGAAATATTAATCTAATCTTTTTGTATTCAGACCTTTTAATCATGTTTAGAACTCAATATATCAGTTTTTCCCAAAAAGAAAAAAAAATCAGCCTAATAAAATCATCTGATTTCATTTTCTGGCAATCCATTTATACTTTACCAGTAGTAAAGTATGTCTTTTTTTTTCGAAATTTAGAAATCAGTTTCAATGAAAAAACTGATTTTGACCTTTAACTATAAAAGTTTTAAAGGAGATGTAACCAATAACTAATAAATAACTTCGCCTCATTCGTGTCGCCTACCTCGACGTATTTCACACGCTCGTTTTAATTTCACATGAGTTAACATTTCAGTGAAAAGAATAAATAGCTAAAACTGTCTTAAAACCAGCAGGCATTATTAATCAGTGTTGTCTTAAGTTGCTGGCATAGTTGGTGCTTAAGATTTTTTTGTTTTAGTCAAAATTAAAATAACAAAATTAAATAAAATAACGTATAATAATAATGGCAATCAGATCTCCATTAGTCAATAGACAAGTTTTCAGTGGCACCTCTTTGTACCCTTAGTAGTGTGGATAAACCCTCATAAGATAGAGCGACGAACTCTGCATATGTGCAGGGAGTTAGTGGATGCGGAAGGCGCAGGGTCGGAACTCTTGGTAGCTCAAGGGGGAGGCCTATGTTCAGCAGAGGACTTTTCTATTCTGATATGACAATTTATTAGAATTTGGAAACTTCTTTAATGTTTATAATGTAATTATTTCTTTTATTCGATTATATCATATCAAATCCACTAATTTGGATTTTCGCGTTGCCAAAATATTTATTCGACGTTTCAGTTCTTTCCAGCATCCATGATCACGGCAGACTAATTGGTATATGTCTGTATTTCAATGTTTCGAATAACCGTCAGAGTTATTATTTAAAAATTGACATATCATTCGTTTTCTTAATTTAATGTTGGTTTCACAAAAGTTTTATACTCTGCGTTTAATTTTTGAAATGAAATGAATGTTAGCTTTGACGCATAAGAATCTGCAATTTGCGACCATGTTTTGACAAGCCCAATCATTATATTAGATTTGATGAACCAAAATACTGGCTAATGAACATCGATTTATACCAGGATGATTCGGGAAGCAATCGACATTAAAAATATCCAAATTAATAGAGAGGATGGTTGGTCATTGCCACCTTCCTGGGATCAATCATTTCAAAATTAAACGCAGAGTATAAAACTTTTGTAAACCAACATTAAAATTAAGAAAACGAACGATATTCAATTTTTAAATAATAACTCTGACGGTTATTCGAAACATTGAAAACATATACTAACTTAGTCTGCCCGCGATCATGGATGCTGGAAAGATCCGAAACGTCGGGAATAAATATTTTTAGTAACGCGAAAATCCGTAAATTAGTGGATTTGATATGTTTAGTAAAATAGTTTATCTTAATGTATTTATTTGAAAACTTAATTGAAGATTTATTTTTCATCTATTTTTTATATTCTACGCAGGCAGACAAGATGTCAGGCCACCTGATGAAGAGTGGTCACCCACAGACATCGGCAATACTAGAGGTACCAACGCGCTGCCTACTATGAGACGTTGGATGTTAAGTCTCATTTACCTAGTAAATATGCTGGCTACGGTGCCCTTTAAACCGGAACACAGTAGTGTTATCACACTACTGTTTTGCGGCAGAAATAAGCACAGCGGTGGCACCAACCAAGACGGTCACCTGTAAAAAAGGGGACCTACCACCAGTCTTCATCATCGAAACTATTTCACAAATCTGAATAATTAAATATCGGATGAAATTGCTTTTAGTTATATTCTTATATGTTAACAATATACTATACTTCTGTTAACAAACAATAAACCTACGTTTGTATTATTATGAATAGCAGTATAATTATTAAAATATTATTTAAACCGCTTTAATAAAACGGATTACAGATTTATAGCTGTACAGAGATATTAGTTAATGAAGTGCAAGTATTATATCATATTAAAGTCAAATTATGTGACAATATATCTACACACTCACAGTAAACATCTATGACGATTCTTCAAAACCATTGTAGGTCTATGTTATTCATAGGAATACTTAGCTTTAACATCAGTATTAATTTAACTTGCACTACGAGAAAACTTAATTACTACATTATTTTATTGCAGTATTGATATCATCATTATTGTCATCATCAGCCTATGTCAGTCCATTGCTTGATATAGGCCTCCTCAAATGCATGCCACCGCTTCCAATCTTCGACTCACCAGTCAAATTCAGTCCACACCAGCCACACGTTACGTTATACGATACGTATAACGTAACGTGTGGTATTATATTTGTTACGTTATAGATATTGCAATACAGAAACAGAACAATTAATAATGTGATGTTAGAATGATTAAAAAAAGGTCAGTCAATATTTTTAAAATCTGTGAAATGTACGTAGATGTACCAAAAATGTTTAAATAGTAGGAAGACATAACATTTTAATCTAAATACAATTTCTTTTGACCAATTATTTTTAACGCAATATATACAAAATAACAACTGTAACAGCGGCAACAGATGTAAATCAAATTATGTGAACTTTATACATTTTTTTATCTATTATTTACTTTTTTTAACTACGTTTATGTTCGTTAAAAAAACGATATTATAAATGTTTTTCAAGTAAATTGCAAAATACAAAAACATTTAAAACTACTTTCTGAGCCACTTTTCTCACGTGGAATTCGGAAATAACTCTCACAATCCTTGGGTGGATATATTTCGCCGCTAAAATTTGTACCACGCGCTTAATGGTACGCAAACTCGTGGCTGCTTTTTCGCATCTCGCTATTAAACATGAATAATACATGAAAGACAACGTGTAAGCTAACGTGCTTTTTTTTCCCAAATGTTGACTTTTCCTTATTCTTGCTACGTGTACACTTTAATATAGGGTACAATAAATATTTTTTATTTAAGGGTTTAAGCAATCACAAAGCACCTACTATTTACATAATTAAATATACTAATTATGGTAATTTGACATGAGTCCGCAGTGTCTGCGTTTCAGTTTGAAGTGCACCATCACATTGATACTTGATAAACAATCCATAACGTCTCATATCTCCTAGCGGTAAGAAAATTTGTTGCGTTATACTCCGTGTTTCTTATAAGGACAGCGTTCCATTAGGTGAAAGCACTTTACAGACCTTTCAACACCTCGACGTATCGATAATCGACTTGAGATCGTTGAAGAGCTTCCCAAACAGCCCAGGTTTCTACAGTGTCAAAAGCTTTGTCATAGTCCACAAAGGCAAGTCACAGTGGCTGATTGTACTCAAAGGTCTTTCGTACAACTTGCCTTATGGTGAAGATGTGGTCTATGGTGCTAAATCCTCTGCAAAACTCAGCTTGTTGGTGAGGCAATTTATCATGACTCTCGAGAACTGCTTATATATGTGGCTCAAAAGTGAGATCAGTCGTTAGGCAGGGCATTGACACCCTATTCTTAAAAAAAACAGAACAACCTCACTTTCAAGCCACTCCTTGTTGAATGACGGAGTCGAATAACTGTCGTAACTCCCCTAAGACAGAGTTGCCCCCTGCTTTAAGCAGTTCGGTAGTTACTCCATTCTCTCCAGGAGCTCGTCCCCCCTAGAGCTGCTTCAGAGCCAGACTAATCAAGCTGACGTTAGGAAGCTCACCAGAGAGATGCCACGTCAGACTGGCACGTGGATCGTTAAACCGATAGTCGAATTGAGTATTTAAAGTGTACTATAAATAAAAAAAACTACACGAATTTTGTTTATCATGTCATAACATAAGATTAATTACAATAAACTTACTTATTTGACGCTACTTGCCTCAATAACATCACGTCAAATACGTTAAGTAAATTATCTTTGGTGCAAACATAAATTGCATATGGCCACGAACTTTCCAGGGCCACTTGGCGTTTATGTTCCTCAAACTGCAAAAGTTCTAGTTCTATATAACGTTCTGTCTAATGAAAACCAACACCAGTGGGTTGAGTTAAGCAACAAAGTATAACATTATATTTAAAGGTTGATCATCAAATTCGAATTTATTTTTTTACGGACTTTTCGCGTTAATCATACATATTTATTTGCGACGTTCCGGTCACTGTCCAGCATCCATAATTATGAGCAGGCCGTAAATACATATAACAATTTCGAAAAATCCGTTAAAAAGTCGATTTGATATGTATAATAATTGTTGAAATAATTGTTGTGTTTTGTCAAATATATATAACTCAATAAAGAAGTCATCAACGTTATTGTTTACAACTATAAACAAATTCTATGTCTGGATATTAAAGCTGTCATTTGTCCTTCTTTGTATACAATTTAATTTGCAACAAACAATAAAACGAAAATATGAACCTATAACTATTTTGCACATTAACGTGCTCTTTGCCCAAAATTGCCTTTTGATTTTTACCGTGGTATTTTAAACCTCTGACATGTTTTAAGGTATTCATTTTAAAAAAATGAGAATAAATAAGGAATTTTTTAAAGGTGTTCAAATGTGTTTACTTTTACACATAGAATTACTTTAAAAGACCTTTGAATACGCTTCATTGTTATTTTCTACAGTCTATACGTTTCTGCATGTTTTTCTTATCATACTTAGGTCTATCTCTCCATATATATTTACACATATATTTATATATATATATTTAAAGAATTTTACTGAAATTTTTAATACAGGTAGGTATGTGGATCCAGGAAATATTATTTATTTATGTGTAAATACATTTTATATGCGACACAGATAACTGAAAGCTTTTAACTTTAAAGGCTTAGAACGTTAATAATAAATTCTAAAAGGTAAAAGGACACCGGACCTTTTAGATTTGTGCTTGTATGTACATATATTTACTTTACTGATTTGAACTTACCATTCAAGAGGAAAAACAGGAAAATTTCTTTGCTAAATTGTTTTGTTAAAATAGGATTTTTAGTGTACTTCTCATTTTTACTTTGCTCTAAAACCTAATTGTTTTCTGATTTAAACGTAATATAGCTTTAGATTGATAACGTTTGTCAATAAAATGCTAAGAGTAAGAATAATTCAAGTTAAATTTTCAACAAATAATATGATTTTTGGACAATGGTGCGTTTTGTAAGTAACGCAATTTTTTTATGTTTGCTGTTGCGTACACGTAATGCAACGTGTATAATATAATAAGAATACAATATAAATACATGAATTCTGTAATCGGGTCAAGCAAACATCAAAAGGTTTTGTCGTACCAAGCCGTACCAATACTGTCAGCGGCAATATCAGAAATATAAAATGCTAATTGACACAAACATGTAAAGCAAAATAGTTTGTGTTCAGCTGTAGAAGATATTAACAAAAAAAATACGTAATTCAAACAGCATATAACTATTTTATGCAATATAATAAATAATGATAATATCCTCCTGGTCGAATCCAACTACGGCGGCCGATCTATATCAGAGATCAGCCAACTGCGCAGGAGATATTATAGTGCACAAGTGTACACGTAAACGCAGGTGATCCCTATTACTATATACTCTCAAAGTCCGATGGGACGGACTAACTAACACGAACAGAGAGAGATCAGGCGTAAGACCGACTTTTTACAGCCTCCTACTAATTTTTATTTATTTAAAAAATGTGTATACAGTAACAAATCTTGTGTGTTTCTTACTAGGCCAAACTTATTAGCAATATACATCTGGAGCATGAAATTCTACTTCTTAAACAGTAGGCCCAAATGTAGGCCTCTTTTTCTATTTTAGTCAGAATTTAATATTGATTTTTGGGCCTTTCTAGATATTATTTCTGCGAATTAAAAATCATTTCAAAAAGCCTGGCTTCTTAAAGGGTTATTAATTCACAAATAAAGCTATTTCTGGATTTTTATGTCGTTGTCCGTTTATTATTATTACTTTATCATATTCATACCTATTCTGTTAACAAAACTGTTATTTCCTTTTCCTTTAAGATCATACCTACTTTAATACATACTTTTATAATTATCCATCTACAGGTTTCAATAAAAAGAGTTTATCATGATTTTAAATATATAGAGAACATATAAATAAATTAAGAAAGATTTGTTATTTCAATTTAAAAGAAACAATGTTAACAAATTTAAATTTCTCGTTCACTCGGTGTTTAAGATCTATCTATTCTATTTTCCTGATAAACTAGCTTATGGTAAGCGTTTTCATTATTTTAATACGAAATATTAAACTTATAGTCATGCATTGACATAAAAGAGATACTAAATATTTCTTGAATGTTTATATGTAATCGGTGAATTAATAGACGCTGTAAACCATAAATGCTATTTACTTATTACTTTTTCAATAGTACTTACCACGATATATATTGTCCGTTATAATAATCATTAAAATTTTAAGTAAAACATTAAAATCAAACAGATTTATTTTGACTTGTTTGTTTAGAAAATTTTATTAAACTAATATGAGACACAAGCTAAAGTCCAATATATAATTTGGGTTGTAATAACAGTAATAATTAACTCAATTAGCAATACATCTTAATATTGTTTTACAACTTAAAATGCCCAGTACTGCTTATCACATTTAAACGTTCGCTTAAGAGTAATAACAGTTTATAGGTAAAATAATAACGCTTTATCGGATAGCGATTAGCTTTAGTGCTTAAAAAAACAGTTGAAAAGTTGAGGTAAACTTTAAAAAATGGAACCATAATATACAATCCATGTTTTTACATTTTATTCGATTTACACTACTCGCTTAGTCTATATGTTAAGATCTAAATAAAGACATTTAATCATTTGCAAATTATCAACTTTTGAAATTATTTTATTATTGTTTAATTTTTAATCATTTTGCACAAGCTGTACAGAGCCCCTAATGCCAATGGCATTTTTTTACAAATAATATATAAGTTGTCTACATTTCAAATTTACTGATTTAAAGCGACGGGCTTAGCGGAATCTTGAGCTGATGGCAGCCGTAAGAAAGGCAACACAAGACGCGAACAGAAGACCAATACTCCTTGTCTTAAGGTAAGGTAAAAGTTTCATATTTATATTTAAAATAATAATATTATTTAATCATTTATGATGATGATAAAAATATATGTATACCATGATTTATTTAGGGTACATATGATTTGTCATGAAGGTAAACATCATCATTATCTTCATCATCATAATCAGCCTCTATCAGTCCACTACTGGACAAAGGCCTTTTTTAATGGAAGCCAAGACGGCCGATCCTCTGCTACTCGCTACCAACCTGAACCAGCTACTGCACGGAGATCGCCATCCCACCTGGCCGGGGGTCGACCAACACTCCATTTCCCTAAACGTGTCCTCCACTCCAGAACCTTAGAACGGATGGCCGATGGGCCCCATCGGCCATCCGTTCTTCGGACCACGTGACCGGCCAACTGCCATTTCAACGAGCTAATCCTTTGCGCTATGTCGGTAACTTTCGTTCTCTGTCGGATGAATACATTACGAATCTTATCCGTCAAAGAGACTCCGAGCGTAGCGCGTTCCAAAGCACGTTGAGCTAAGGCAAACTTGTGGACTAGTTCGATACTCAGAGACCACGTTTCTACCACGTAGGTCATGACGGGGAGTAAACATTGGTTACAGACTTTTGTCTTTGAATCAGAACGAACATAAACGCAGCGCTATACAGACCTTTCAACACCTCGACGTATCGATAATCGATCTGAGATCGTTGAAGAGCTTCCAAAACAGCCCAGGTTTCTACAGAGTCAAAAGCTCTCTCATAGTCCACAAAGGCAAGGCACAGTGGTGATTGTACTCGTAGGTCTTTTGCACAACTTGCCTTATGGTGAAGATGTGGTCTATGGTGCTAAATCCTCTGCACAACCCAGCCTGCTCCGGTGGCATAAATAATTGTAACAAGTATTCGTTAAGCAAGACTAATTTACAATAAAATACCGAGAAGAAGTATAAAAGTTTAAGGTGCATTTTTCTTTAGAACGCTGAGTTTTTCAAAATTGTTGTTTAAAGCAAAGCAAAAAACTTATTTTTAATATCTCTAAAGAAGTTTGTTTGCGCAACTACTTAAAGTTTTTTATTATTGCAGTGCAATATAAACTAAGCGAAAAATTATGATGTAATTAAATAAAGTATCTTTTTTAGGATTCTTCCATTAGGTCATTGAATTTATTTGCTTATTATTTAGAGCAATCACAATAAAAATAAATTTGCTCATTACATGAGTTAGTTTTCTCGTATACTCTTATATAATAAAATTTAATCTACATAATTTTCCATCTAAACGTAGAATATGAAGATTCTTTTATCGTTAATTTTTTATAAAAACTCTAATAAATTTTATTTATTCTAATCTTTTTATTTTGGTCTACTTTAAATAAATTTCTCACAAAAATGTCATTTATTCACTTATTAACATTGTTCTATATTAAAATGTTAGTCAAATTTTAAACTAGTACCATTCATAAAAAAGAATTTAAAGTAAGATCTATTTTTTGTAGGCAAAAAAATATCGGCCATAATATAAGTTTCTTTATTTCTCCCACAAAGTTTTAAAAATTGTAATGTCCTGTGAAACTAAATTAATATAATTTGTTGAATTATTTAACCAGTTTGATATTGCCTGGCATTGCACCATCGAACTGGTTAAATCAATGTGCAATTATTCAATTTGTTTTTTTCTAATCTACTGCATAAATAGTTCCTTCCAATAATAATCTAACTGTCTCCTCCGCCTAGCGTTATAGGTCCTTGCTATATTAATCAGAGGTCGTGTGTTTGAATCCCGCAGGGAAACAACTTTGTTTTTGAACGGGCCGATCACTCAATAGTCTTAGACTACTAGATGATCCATGTGTCGAATACCGCCAAAAACTAACTTATGGAGAAGGCGTGCACCAGAGAAGTTTATGCCCAGCAGTGGACTAAAACAGGCTAATGATGGTAATGAATAATTTAACAAATAAAATTTGGTTTAAATAAATGTTGCACGCCTGCAGACTTGCATTTACCCCGCTTCATCTTGATTAAAAAAGCGATGACGATGATTATGAATTAATTTGTGAAATTATTTACTCTTATCTGCCATTATAATGCCATTAACTATTTTATCTAATTATATTTGAATAAAAAACGAGCACAACTATTAGCTCCAATATCAACATATGATCGATCAATGATTTCATGCCTGTCTCTTTTGATAAACTAAAGCGGATACGAGAAGCCCCTCTTTTTTCTTGTAAGCTTAGTAATATTCCTATAAGGAAATTAATACCAAAAGGACAAAATATTAAAAGGATTTTATTCACGATCCTTCTTTGTTTATTGAATTATAGCTGGCATTGTATATTGAAAAACTACTACTATTGAAAAAAAAATTAATTAAATTATTTAATTAAATTATTCTGAATGACGACACAATTTAATAATGAAGGAAATTAATATTGTGATGACGTAGGGCCTGAAATTAATACAATGTTAAAAGCTAAAGTGCAAGGCTAAACTTTTATCTTTGCTTTCTCGTTATCAAAGACATAAAAACTGCCCATTACCTCTTTTTCTATCTCGGCTACCATTGTTCTGCTGCGGATGTCTGCTTTACGCACTTTTTCTCGCAATTCATGCCTTGCTGAGCTACTTCGTAAATGTAATTGAGTGTTTATTTTTTAGTAATAATTATTATTTCGCTTCTTTCAAAGGATTTTAAAGATCAATAATAGTTCTGGAACAATATCAGTGTTAAAATTTATGAATATTTCTAAAATTCATTTACTGTAAGTGTATAATATTAAAATTAAAACATTGCAACGTACCTATTATCTACTACGTTAACATATCAGTTCTGGTGATATCTTGAACTTTGGACTCCACCACGCAGAAATTGCAATAGCTAACACGATTAACCCTGCAAATTTTAAACAACTTGTATAGTGCGCTATGGCTCAATTGGATAAGGGCCCAGTAAGATAGTTACAACCATCGATCAAACTTGACGATGTTCTTATCTCTCATATACCACAGTCTACTTTTAAATAATTTGTTTAATTTATGCTAAATAAAAACATTCTTAAAAAATTTTCAAAAGGACATTTACTTGGTTTAATCCATTGTGAATATAAAACATTGCATTACCAAACAACGCTTACTATACATTGGTATATACTGAATCGATACCAATGAGTAAATTTCAAACATCTTGAGTTAACGAAGATTGAAAAATTGTCATTGTAACTATGGTAATTGATAACACCGTTAAATAGATTAAATACGAAAATTACGATGTTCTTATTCCATATACCGACCTAATATCATCATGGATGGAAAATTTAAAGTATTATTTGAAAAAATTTTAATGAAATCAAAATCATCCATAGCATTAACAATTAATCACATTGTGAATAGAAAGCATAATTAAAACAACAAGCCTTTATGAGAAAATAATAAACTAAAAAAAATAATTAAATGAATAAAATTTACAAAGAAAACTAGACTAATAATTTAATTACATGTATAAACTGAAAATCAAATACCACTTTCATAATATTAAGAATTTTCAAAATACATTACTTATTTGCAAAATATGACTGACAAATTAACCGGTAGAAACAAAATTGAAAATATTGAAAGAATTAATGAATGTCTTTTTAACGAATGGAAGAAAAAGAATAATAAAAACAAAACTAAATCGAATATTATTTCGAGATTATTCGAAAGAAGCATTTAATTTATGTTAACGCTAACCGAAATGATTATCTGGATTAATTTTAGCATCAAGTGAAATGAAAGTCTTGAGTACGGTATTAAAAAAAGAGAAAAAAAATAAACCTAGACAACTCCGTTACTTTTAAAGCCGTGTCTTTAAATTTTAATACAGGTAGCACTATTTTAAATACATAGAAAATTACTGCTAAACTAGTACAATAGATTCTAAATCAACTGATTTATTTGTATATTAATGTTCTTATTGATAAATTTAATATCGGAAATGTCTTATATTAAATAATTTTAAAACTGCAAAAATAACTACAAAATATTCCTAAAACATGATGCAGCCAAATCTTGTCTAATGTAGATTGCCGAAATCTTTTTTTAATGTCGAACTTGTCTTTGTTCTTAAGTTATTTTGACAAATCAATTCATACGCATAGAGAGAAAAGGAAAATAAATTAACTTTTGATTTTTAATTTCGCTTGCTGTTGTCAAAATTTTTTTATTTTATTTTTTATTTTATTTCTTAATAATAAGACAAGGCACTTTAAATAAAATATAAAAAATCGGTCTATGATACCCTTTTCTATAGGAATAACACGTTATTTTACTCAATCTGCACGAGTAAAAAGATAAACATATAGTAAGTAACAATCTTTCGCGATCTTTAATTTTTTCTTGGGTATTTGACAAAGAAATTCTTTTAGTTTCTAGACATAACCTGGTCTCTGTAGAACCTCTACCTAAAGAGGTTCATGTCTTGAATAAATGTGTGCATGTTTCATAGTGATATGGCTTCAGTACCTTTTGTGTCGTCAACCTCTGCTTCTTCTACGTTTAAGACGTCTCACCTTTAAGCCGCCAAAAAAAATAAAGTAGCAGTTTTATTCAAACCTAAGCCATCCTTACTATTTCCAGGATAGGCATGTGTGGAGTCAAAAACAAGGAATTTTACGAGGAAATTGAATAAAATCCTCTTTTTGGTTTTTTTTAGAATAACGCACGATAACCATTTTAAAGTAAAAACTGTTATAAATTATAATAAGGTATATTTAACGCTTATTTATGGTAATACAGCTTATGTTTATATTTAAGTTATTGCGTGTAAAAAAATCTTTTTTCTATTTGCATTAAAGTGTCATACAAGACATTTTAAATTAATATATACCTTAAAATATATAAGGCATTTAAACTGTAATAAAAGAAATTGCGGATAGTTTATAGATAGTATTTGTCTTATGTCAAGAGAAACTAATAAGAGAGGGATGATATTACCTGCTTTGTTACCTATAAACAATAATGAGTCTGCTAGGCTAACGCTTTAAACGTTTAACCGAGTTTTATTGAGTTTCGAAACGTGATCGTCGTTTCGTATATAGAGCGCCGAACCAAACAGAAAGTTATGCAATAAGAAACTGATATACCTGTGAAACTTTGTTCTGCTATATAAACAATACGAGTAACTTTACACTGACATAAAGAAGAGCAGGTAACTCACACGAAATTAATCTATTTCAATCATAAATATAAAAAAAACTTTGCTCATTCTTCAATCAGGAAAATGTATGTTTTTTTTTTCTAAACGTGGAACTAATATTAAGAAGTAATTATTTAAAGGTGACAAATATATATTTGAAAACACAATGTATCGCGTTTGTTAATCGTTATGGAGTAATTTTGATGTCAATCGTTAAAACCAATTGATAGCATGAGAATAAAGATAGAATGCAATTAGTAAATTGATGAAAATATTGCTAGTCACTGAACTTAAAAATATCAATTTTATATTCTTTAACTTCTTCTGGTAAAAAATTAAAGTATAAAGATTCTGTTAAGTGGCAACCGGTTATGTTGTGAAAGAACCATGTCAGCCAATGTTCTGGATCGGTTGAGTCGAAAACGGAGCTGTCGAATCAGGCGGGATACCAACTCTGCAGTAGCCGGTTTAACTGGATCAAAGGGAAATGCCGTCTTGGCTTTATTAAAAAGGTTCGGTCAGTCACGAATAAAATGCTGATGACGATGAAGATGGTTTACAGAGATATATCAAACGTTCGATTCAAGATAATTACATTACATTATCAGTAACGCGAAGATATTCAATTGTTATGTGTCAATTTAACTTATGCTAATGTTCATAAAATTTATTTATAAGTTTACGTCAATAAGGTATTTGAATTTTAGACATTTAAAGGAATTAATCTCAAATTTTATTAACAGTTTTAACTATGTTAAAATTTCTCAGGTTTCAGTTCAATAAATTAAAAACTCGGTTTGAAGTCAATTTAAGCTTTGTATTGAAACTGAATTACTGCTAATAACCCTTTAATGTTGAAATTTAATGATATTAGAACATATTACAGATATTTATCCATTTTTAAGAAAAAATAATATATTAAAAGTAGTTATTATGACCATAGAAATCTAAAATTTAAATTTATACAATAAGTTCAAAAAAATAACAATATTTTGTTATTTTAATATATAAAACAGTTTTTAATTACTTTTAATGATTTGAAAACGTTTTATATACTCTTAAGTAATTTAATATTTTAAATTACTGATTTAAGTACGTAATATTTTAAAAGTTTTTAAGGAATTTTCATATTATGAAAAGTTTAAGAATTTGGGTTTTTGTTCTGAATAATATTTGTTATGAATATATTTTTTAGTTTTGTACATCTAAACGTACATGTAAGTGATATTTATTAAACTTTGGCTATGACAGGTATTATTTCATCTTAAAATACACAAGTCCCTTGGTTCCTGTTTATCTCTTGTAAGCGATGTTCACGCCCATGACTCCCCGGAATCAGAACGGACATTAACGCAGCACTATAAAGATCTTTCAACACGTATGGATAATCGTCCTGAGATCGTTAAAAAGCTTCCAAAACTAGTTTGGTCAAAGCTTCTCAGAAAGATGCCAAGAATCACGGCTATTGTTCTAGGCTTTTAATTCGTTCGATTCTTGAAACCGTACTTCCCCTAAGACAGTTCGTCCTCAGATCAATTCGAGAACTCATCTTAATAAACATTTCCATTAGCTGTTCCGAGCCTGTCTAGTTGCATCAATGACGTTGGAAATCACCAGAAAGCCGAGATAGACCCTGGACTGTTGTTAACGGTATCGGTTATGCCTTGCGATTGTATTAAATTCCATGAAACGCTCGTCTCAGTACGATTCGCGTTAAATAACTTGATAGAAGTTCAATCTGTCAGCGGTATTCTGGCTTTCGACGTTCTTCTCAAAAGCCTTTACCTCATCAGTTTTCCTCGAGTTATCCTACAAAACCATCAAGTTTGACTTTCCTGCCGGAACGTCTACCCTCAAACCTTACTCGTAACTATTGGTTTCCATGTAAACAAGTACCTCGAATCGTTTTGGTTCCAAGTTAGGATTTCAATGGTCAATCCAGGTTTTTTTGAACCCACACGGATTTGAATAAGAAGTTAAAAAAACTACCAAACCCTTTGTACCTAACTACTGCCAAGTACGATAAGAGAGGTTATTGGAAATATATTATATAAAGAAAGAAAAGATAAAATATACCAATATTACCACATAAAATAGTTTTTTTGTACAAGCTAATCTATTATGTTACGTTAATGTTATAAATTTGATTATTTTTTTAATATATGGCCATAATGAATGGTTCTAACTAGAAATTAATGCCTATCTAGCCCTTTGAGGTTTAAACATAAAATGCCGGCTGCCAACGGCTAGCTGCCTTGCGTATTGCTCTCATTCTTGTGACACTGGATGAATATTAAGCAACGCATTATATCTTAGATTATTATATATCATATCTACGATAAAAATTTTGAAGTTGAATTATGGCACCTAAAAATCACAGGTCCAATGTTTCTTGTGAATCTTAACTTTTACGTTATCTTTACTATAATCGTATCGCGGTGATAAAATTGTCGATTTGGTGTAAGCTCCATAGTAAGGGATCCCTACAAACCAGTTATACAAATCTAGACCAATTACATATTTATCACTGCGAGCGTATGAGACGAAAATATTTTTAACAATTTTTCAAGCGGTAGTGATTTGTTTTTACACCACCTGGCGGAAAGAAGTCGTGTTAATCCATAAGAAAGTATAAAGGAACAGTACTATCCGTAATGTAAAAAATTTTTAATATTTTTTGTTTCATAAGTCACCTTAATTTTATTTCACATAACGTATTTTACTTTTTATGTTACGGAACCTTAAAGCAATTATTATAACCAAAATAAAGTAATCGAATGTAAATTATTTTTTAATTTGTAAAATAAATCGCTGTTGTCTTTAATTTAAAGCATTTATAAAGCAAAAGACATAGCAAAATAATACATTTAATATTTGCATTCTTGGCTAATTTAATCATGACTTTAAGGTGATATTTAATTTTATTTGTGCGAAAATTTCATTAATTCAATTTATTGCTCACTTCGTATTAAATTATCTGACAAAGTACGGCCGTAAATAAAACCCTTTCAATAATTTGTCGTCTCTGCCTGAAATTTCCTTTTAAAAGATTACCCGGCCTATAAGGCAAAATTAAAGAACCTTTTGCACTCCCCAAGTCCTTGAGAAAAATATGTACAAGTGTATCAATTTCATAATTTCGTTGTTAAACTCAATATAATATTAAAAATCATATATTATTATTCGATTAGAATAATTTATGCAGGTAATAGGTAAATATTTAGTGGTACAAACGATATTTAATTTAAACATATGCTCTTAATGAAGTGACGTTTTAATTAAAATTAACGTTATTAACTATATAAATATGGATTGAACATTTGCCGTAGTGGTAGTCACACGACAATTCACGTTAAAAACATTTCAACGTAAATTTGTCATACATGCAGTTAGCTAAAATTTAAAACATGTATTTACTCGTATTCACAGTTTAGGCTGGGCCTTATCACATTTTAAAGTTTGTTGGAAAGCGTTATAGTTAACTGTCAGTTAATTGTTCGTATGCTGATTAAAAACTTCCTCTAGCTCCTCAACTTTTCATTCTAAAGTTTTATTTACATCTTAAGATGTTTCTATATTAAGATTATGTGTCTCTTCCGGAAGCAGAGCGTAGTTGTGGGGAAAAGTGTCGGTTTTTAGTGGGCCGCTCTTCCTAACATTCACGACTATATAACTTTAAAATGGGCCGTGAAAGGATTTTGGAAAAATAGCAAATTCAAGATACTGATAGAAGTTGAAAATAAATTACTAAGTGACATGGTGTATACTTGTTGATTCACCTAGTAAGTTTTTAATCTGATCAAATGTATCAAAAATAATAATTTAATAGTATTAAAAGAGGTAGGCCGTGTTAGGAGTAGGATTTTAAAAATGTAAAATAAACGCCATAAAATCCGTAAAGTCATTTTATTTAATAATGTATAATATTCGCGTAAACAATAGAAATAACTATTGTATTAATTCATTAGTATTTCTTATAAAAAAAAACATTGCATGCGACTTGTTGTCGGTCAACTAATTGTTTTGGTTGTTTCAATATTACAAAATTTAATTGTAAATTTGTAAAAAAATTGATTATAAAAATTATTCATATTTATCTAAATACGAAATATAAAACTAAAACAGAATCAATTAAGCATGAATGTTATAACTATAAAATTAATAGTTGAAGTTACATCTCGTTACCTTCCAATCTAACTATTATCACGTAAATACATCGTGAAATATCACACTGCCACGGTACAACCCAAAGGGGAGACGGTTAATAATCGATGGATTATAAATAAATCTTGAAAGACCTGCAAGTGATTGTGCTAAACCAGACCACCCTTTACAATATCTTTCCTGTATTATCTCAATAAACTTCGGAACGAACTTAACCTAAAGCGGTATCCTCGCAAGATACAATTTCAATATAAGTTTCATGTGATAATACAATTAAAATATTATTAAATTAATCCATCTCATACAGAAGAAGAAAAGTCGTTGTTGAATTTTGTTTCTAATCTCCTTATTTTAGTGTTTAATTCTGGTACATGGTCTTAAGTACATAATTTAGACAGAAATTATATGGTATATTTATATGAGACAGCCTCTTCAAGCTAAGCACATTATGGTAATGGCATATATATCGACACTTATTTTTGATTCTATTACAACGTATAGACTTATTAACAGTTTTCCGACCCATCTTTAAATTACTTTTACCAAGAAAATAATGCAATAACTTTTTATTTAAGAAATTTCTAAATTAAAAAAGTTTGAGTGGATTTTGATTTGGAAAGTTAACAAGGGAACTTGCTGTAAAACTAATTTGTAACACAAAATTTATTAGTGTATAATATCTCTATACATATATATAAAAATAAGTCTTTTGCCTAAGAAATTGCTCTGAGACCTGAAATGTTTATCGAACAAAGAAACCTCTAATCAAATTGAAGTAATTTTAACTATAATCAATTAAGTAGTATTTTAATTCAATTAATCAGTTTACAAATAGTTTATTAGGACAGACCAAAGAAATCTGGGAAAAAAAAATCTGAGTGCGCACTGGTCTTTTCAATAAATTTCAACAAAAATGATTAAATTCTGTGATATGTTTAATAAAACACTTTATTTAGTTAATCGTTTTTACACAACTCTGTTGATCATTTTGAAGTAAAAATATTCTTTATTTAACTTTTAAAATTAATACAGCACTCCAACAATATGTTATTGATGCTCATACAAGTTGACCTATACTCTTACCTTGAATAGGTGTCAGTAATTTTTGTGTTTGAAAGCATTCGGAAATCCGCGACACCATTTGCTGTGTCACTGGGAAAATTAATTTTCTTTGTCACAAATGTCAGTTTGTGTAAAGTCGTATAGGGTATTAGCAGTGTATGCAGAAATTGAATTTCCAGACTAGCGCAATCCTATCATCTTATGAGGACGTTGCTGTTTTAATAGCTTCGAAGCATGACAGCGTAATTTCAAGAGGAGCTAAGCATTTATTACGTTATAACTGCACTCTCTGTCTCTTGTCGCTTCCAGTAATGTACTTTGTAGATTATCTATGACTAAAATAAGTCTACAACAATAGTAAACTTATTTCTATATAGTATATTTAATCCTAATAGATAAATCTATTAAGTTTTAAGCCTTTATCTATTCACTGTACTACTAATAGTTGTGAGATGCTTAAAATGAAACCTGTATATTTTGAGAAGAAAATATATTTCAAGCGAATTCTATTAAAATTGCTTTGACGGTTTCCCTTTCCGGTCTGTTTTATAAAATGCAACCATAACATTGTTTTGAAAATAGTGTATCTTAATTTTACTGGTTTCACATAATTTTTAATACAAATCGTTAAGTCTTATCAAAAGATTTCGATAATGTGTGTATGAGAGAGACTCTAGGCGTCCTATGCAGTATGTATGAATTGTATTAAATTTGCTGTTGTTAAACATATCAATAAGTATTCTACACTAAATAATATTGTATACGCTACATGGATTCTGACTTTTTTGTCAAAAAATTGCTGAAAAAGTAATTGTGTCATATTTTCAAGTGTTTAACAACAAAAATATCATAACAACCATCGTTGTTCAACAACTAAGTTAGCAACACCAATTTTACAATAAAATACTTTGGCTGTTTGCCATAACTTAATTTTGCCGCATTTTGATGCGGACTTTTTAGTAATAAGAAACTTAAACCACTTATATTTTACAACTTTTCAATTATATTTGTAAACTAAGCATCCATAGACTGTGGTGAAGCGGCGTGCACTTTCTGTCATTTCCTAGTTAAGTTAGACTAATTTGGGCCGATGACTCACTTGTCCGCAAAGTAAAATGATCCATGCGTCTGATGGGCATGTAAGAAGTCTATCTACCCACCAACCAACATTAGAACAGTTCTAACGTTGGGTGGTACAGTCTTAAAACCGAGCAAAGGAGGCGTGCATTAGGGAAGGCCTATGTCAAGCAGTTGGCTAACACAGGCTGATGATGTATCTGTAAACTCGGGTTATAAAACATATTACCGTTGTAATTCTGACCTTAAGACAAAAAAATAAATGATTAATACGTTAAAAAATAATCAGATCTTTTTTATTACAGGGTTATTATTTTTTGAATTACCATAAATAATTTTTACGGGCAGCAATCGTTACGTTTAGTTAGATATTTCAAGTTTTATGTTATTCAAAATGCCGCAGTCTGGTTTAAATATAGACAAAAACTTTAAATTAATGTTAAATGATACATGTAAATCATCAATAATAAAAAATCTATTTGTATTCTTATAAATCCGTAGAACAAATCGTTGCTTGCATAAATAATAATTATTACCAATTTTAAAATAAAATTAAAATACGTTACTGAAATATGTCGATATATTAAAGTTCTTTTTTGCAAAATAATGTTTTTAAGCAGGTTTTGAATTGTTTTTAAATATAAATATAATTTACTTATGGTAACTCATTCAATAGTATCAATAAAGCTTAGTCGTGCTTATTTCTTCTTTAATTATGGTTTTATGCTTTCTATGATTAAAATTTCTCTCAATTTTATAATATGTATGCAAAATGATTTTTATTACATACATTTATTACTGTCCTCGAACTTCATGGTTGGGCTTATCTCTTCTGACTATTCGCTAAATAAAAATTTTTTGACTTGACCAAAGTCGATTAAATCCTGACATTTGTTTAAAAAGTACAATGTGCTTTCGCCTTATGTCTTATAAATTCGAAATAATGCTTCTAGACCTGTATCGTGTGATGCTTCATCTATTACTGAGTTCGGAGGATCCCTCGAACTTCGTGACCAAAACTTTAAAGAATGGCCACACGCATTTAGGATGCGTGGGTTCATTTTGAAGAAGTCGCTTAAAGATCATCGACGTTCGGTATACGGACCGGAGGCGCCGATGTTCGTTTTACCTGTCTAATCGATTGCTGGGGCGGTGAAACCGCCCTGGAACGCGAGTGTATCTCGTGCACGCGGTGTGTTGGTCTCGCCGTGCCTGATTCAGATGATAAAGCACTCTTACACTCACTGGGTATGTATGTCACATCAGACTTCTTAATATAAGTTTTATTGACACTATCTTCAAGCCTCCGAAGATACATCCCCACTGAACCAAGGCTCTCTTCATTGCATTCTTGTGTTTTTTTCACAGGTATAGATGCTTCTTCTATTATAATAACATCTTTAGTGATACTGACCCTTCTAGTGATAGGAAAATAAACTCTGTACCCTTTTATGTCTTCTGGGTAGCCGACAAGTATATTTTCTCCGACTTTTTATCCCATTTTAGACGCTTTTTAGACCTGCATAAGCAGGTAGACAGCTATGATTTGATGCTTCAGCCCAAAATACTTTGACTAGCTTGGCATCAAATAATAAACACATTGCCTCCTCGACAATTGTATGGTTAAAACGCTCCGCTAATCCATTTTGTTCCGGTGTAGTCGGATTTAACTTCTGATAATCATCAAAACTTCTGTTACAAAATTCCTTCCCATTGTCACTGCAGAGTGTTTTAATTTTCCTGTTCAACTAGTTCTCTAATTTGGCCTTATAATCCGGGAAATATTGAAATGCTTTACTTTTTGTTTCATGAAATATATGTAGGTCACACTATAGTCATCAATAAACAAAATAAATTACCTGGATCCACCGATCGAATCATTTTCCATAGGACCACATACATCACTGTGAATTATACCCAACAATTCACTACTTCTGAACCAAAGTGTCAAAAAAGAGGCGTGACTGCTTGCGCTCACAACAAACAACTAGGAAATGTATTCTCCAGTCCCATGCCACTCACTGCATCAGGCATCTTATTTAAGTACATACTATTTATATGGCCTAATTTGAGATGCCATGTATCCACGAGACACAAAATTGTAGCGAGTGTGCTTTCACTAGAGTTTTCAATTTGTAAACACCATTTGTCAATGACGCCACGGAAACCAATTGCTTATTTCTGTTGTAAATGTTAAATCCACTGGTAGTAAACACAACTCGTTACAATTTTAACCAATTGACTGACAGATTATAAGTTTGTGGTTAACTACGGCACACGACACTCCTTTGATAATGACGTCATATTCACTGTCGTCAGTAACCGTACAATTTGCGCGTCACCAGAAAATTTCACACTGAGATTTTCTTAGCAACAACAAATTCTTCAATAGAATATTCGGTCGAGACATTTTTTAATCCAATTTTCATTTGAGGTTAAGTAGGCGCTCGCTCCTTTTTTTTTTTTTTACCGTGGGGAAATGCTACGCATACCGTCCTCGCAGAGGGCAAAGACGGTTATGTCGGACTCGCACCGACTAAAACCACCACGTTGTTCCTTCCTGACGCCTTTAGGGTGGGGTCACAGGAACGTTTGCACTCATCTGCAACCCCACGGCGCTGGCCGCCGAAGCAGCCCGATCTCCGCCACGGCCATCTGCCTCCCTCTGGGCGCGTCGGAACTTGCGCGCCCTTCGTCTCGGCTCCCTGCAGTTAGGTAACAGACTCCCGAGTCTGTTACTCAGGAACCATGGGAACCAGGAGTTCCCAGTCCACACAGGGACGATACTCCCAGCCCCAGCGGCGGCCCGGATGTTAAGCTCCGCCGCTAGCTCCATTTCGGCCGCAGAAGGTTTGTGTCCACTCGATTTAGTATTTGAAGAATCTTTGTCAACAGTACACTGATTCCGGTTCGTTTACATCTGTAACACCGCGGTACTTTCTTTGATTTTGACATTGAAGTTGACGTTTGCGAATGTCCGCCTTGACCATTGCTGCCAACTGTCGTTTGCGAATGTCCGTTGTTTTTATTTCCGCCATATCCAGTGCTGCCAACCTTGTTTTTTCTAAAACTTGCAAATGCCTCGTTAACGTCACCGCCATTGTCTTCATCTAAATCCATCAACTTAGATTTAATAGCGTTGACGGCGATATCAGAATGCTCAATCGCCATTATATAATAATAGACAAAACATATCCGTTACAGATTTAAATATTTTAACATTTACTACGATGTTAAATAGAGCGCTTATTATCTAACAAAATTATAAAATAACACAATTTGATTTATTGCGTTGGCTTAATATTTGCCATGCATCATAAAAATATATAATATCCATAAAAATATAATTTAAATTAATCATTCATATTTCAGTGTATTAAAGCCTATCACATACAACAAAACAGCATTATTATTTTACGAACAAGAGATGTTGGCTTGACCCTTTTCACTGCCGCATTTACTGGTTGAGGACCAATTTCATTTTGTACAGACCCCAAGAAGACTTATCGTGCACAAAGGGTTGCTCATTGCTACATTACACAAGAAATCTCATCATATTTTTATTGTATGATAAGAAAAAAATGCAAAATAAACATACTTTTGCTCAAATTTTCTACACAAAGTTTGTTTTATGATTTTTTAGTACTTGTACTTTACAAGTACCAAAAAAAGGTAAAAAATCTACATAAATAAATAATATAAGAGTGTCTGTCCGTTGTTTGCTTTTGTGTTGTGCGTTTTTTAAGTTTTAGAAGGCTTGTTTTCAATTAATATTCAGTTACAGTTTTTATGAATAGCATTGTCAGAAATATAAAAAATACAAATGCTTGTAAATAAACCGTCAGTTCATTATTAATTAGAAACGAATTAATTCTATAATTAATATTTATTGATCTGCATAAATCGCAAGCGATGTGAAAGTGCTTAGCGACACTTGCCGGTCACGAGTTTCAAGTTTTGGTGCAAACGAGTTGTTAAAACCAATTATAACCATATCCACGTTGTTTCCGAGTTGCGAGGGCAATTTGGACCGATCACCCAATTGTCTGAAAAGTAAGATAATCTATGCGTCAGATGGGCATGTATAAATTCGGTCCACCCACCAACCCGCATTAGACCAGCGTGGTGGGATACGGTCCAAAACCCCTTAATGGATCGGGGTGTATCAAGGGAGGTACAGCAGTGGACTATTACAGGCTGATGATGCATGTATGTGATGTATAAAAGTTTGTTATTAATAACAAATAAAAACTTATGAAAGGTAGTATGTACAAAGAACGCTATCAGAACAATAAATACATGTATATTATAGGAACAGAAAATAAAATTTGTAAACAGAACGTGTATTTTTTAATTTTATTTAGCGATGATTATTAAAGTAAAGGAAACCACATTCAATTAAATATGTTTTTTAAACATATTGGAGTAAAGGTAGAAGTAAAGTTCTAATTTTTGCATAAATTATATTGAATCAGTTCACATCAAATTTAAACTTGTTTGTTGATATAAAAGTGTTTTATATTGACATTACAAATTCTATAAATGTAAAACGTTTTCTGAAATCCTTTGTTCAAATTAAATTATATACTGTTGTTAGGATATAAAAAAATTCACTATAATACTTATTTAAGTGCATGAAGTTAGTAATTTTAATTCTGTCTTTTAAAGTAAAATGGTCTTTAAAAAGGTGAGAATGTGCTATAAGGTAATTATCATTATATATTCAGAGTAGCATACATATACATCTTTGTGACTATATAAGAGTGAGTGAAGATCAAAGTATTAAAACATCCTTATCAAAATTCCATAGCTAAATTACATTTCGATTGTATTTAAATGCAAATCAACTCCTCTTACGCCATCTGGAACTGTAGTGACTGCGGCATTGCATATGACTGCGCGCTTCGTCGCTTCCGTTTCGAATCTCTTTGTGACAGTCGCTATCTAAAACATGCGGCAATACAAAGCCAACGGAGGCATTAAATTCTGCTATTCTCGTTTTCGTATAGTAAAATTTAGTTTTTATTTTTACTGCTATATGATAAATATATTTTATGTGATAATGTACTAAACGTAAGAGGAATATCGTTGTATTGACAGTTTACTAAGTACACTTACAGTAGATCTAAAATTAAATGGTGCGTGTGAGTGAGGCTTCTTTTTAGAAAATGTTTAGGAAAAGTAATACCGCTAGTGAGCAAGCCGCTAGCTCGTGTTTACCATTAATGTCTCCCGTATGAAGGTGTACTGTAGCCAACGTTTAGGGACAGTGAGCACATTTATAGGTTCTTACGGCCACGGCGCATCACTTATCATCAGATGAACGTACTCGTGATATCGCTTTAAACAATAGATAAAATGAAGTAGTGCTTTATAGATATATAGCGTATAACAGCAAAATTTATCATAAGAATTTAAAAATTGTCACCGCAAATATAAATGTTATCCCACAAAAGATTACTTGACTATTTATTATTTCAAATGTTCTTTTAGCAAAACGGTTGTATTTCGTATGATTTCCTTCTGTATAAACTCTTAACAAAACTTCCTTTAAGGTTTTTTTCACATAGTTTTGGTATTCTGCTTTTTCTTATCGAGATATTTTAAATCCAAGGAAGCGTTTCTAGAACTCCTTTAAACCAACAATTTCTTGAAGTATAACAATGTTTAACGTTTCTAGTTCTCGTAATATATTTTTTTATATAAAAAACGATATAGTAAGTTGTTTATATAATCTACTACAAGACTGCTGTCCGCATATTTTTTCCTTTTCGCTCTGAGGTCGGTATACTTATTAAACACATTAAACCGAAATAGTTTTCTGCAGAGGACTGTCATATAACCACTACAACCCATGAAGCGTTTATTATATGCGTAGCATTTCCGGACTCTTTATGACGAAATTGACGACATTTAAAGTTATCAAGTTAATAGTTATCAAATATGGTCTTGTTTCTTTAATTATTTCACTTTTAACCTATTAGGTGATTGGGCCATACTTTCTATAACCAGCCACAAAGCAACACGAATTTGTTTCTAGGAAGGATTGGTTTCCAACGTTACTATACTAGTCTTTAACAGCACCCACCACTTGTTATAAAAGGGCCAAACCGTCTACTATGATTATTTTAAAACTTAAATTAATTTTATCAAATCCAAAAATTTACGGATTTTTCGCGTTATTTAAAAACAAAAACGTCAGGAATAAATACATTTAAGTAACGCGGAAAATTCGTAAATTAGTGAATTTGATATGAATAATAATCGCGTAAATAAAATAAATAATTTAGTTATTCTGTTATAACTTTGTAGTTATTTAAAATTATATGATTTTAAATTATGACAAACCTATAGTAACATGTACGTACAACTATGTACGTAGAATTTCTGGGACGTAACGTCTTAAAATCCCTTAAGGCACGTTACAATTAATATTGAGTTAAATTGTGATGTTATGGCCCAATTTAGGAAATTAATCCAATGACTTCAATCGTAAACTTTGTGTTCTAAATTTTCCTTAGATTACAACTTTATATGATCCCGTATAAAACGATAATGGCGCGATCTTACACAAGACTTTTAAAACTGTTTTGTAATGCTAATATAATTTAATTATTTTTCACTTTGAAATATATATCACCAATTATATGTGTTATAGGAAATCTTTTCTCTTAAATTACACATGCTATCTAAGCACTAAAAATTTTTATACGAAGCACTTTAATATTTAAATGTGCTGTTGAAAAAAAACATTATCAGAAAATATATGAATTTAATTTTAAATATCGTTTAGTTGCATTTAAATGTTTTTATTCTTTTTTTTAAACTATACGATTTATACATTTCAAATAAAAGCAACCACCTTATTCGCTCTTTATCACCTCAAAATTGACTGGTAATCATCTTCAACTTTTCTAGGATTAAATTTACATTTATAAAGTGTAAATAAATTTAAATTAATCAAGACAAAATAGACAATGCCACGGTTGTGCATAAAGAGTAAATCCATACTAATTTTACAAATACGAAAGTAACTCTGTCTGTCTTTCTGTCTGTCTATCTGTTTGGCTATACCGTCTACATAAACAAACAGATTTCGATAAAATTAAGTACATACTTAGATAAGATTAAAAGAAACGTCAAGGTCTCTTAATTATTGTAATTAAAGTTGTTGTAAGGCTTGAAAGAGGGGCTGTGAGTTCATTCATAGTTCAACCTAAAACAATTAAATTTTGAGCCTAGATAATTTGAACGAGCCATAAGTAGTTTTACAGCAATTTTCGTAGTTTCAAATTATACGGGGATAAAAGAGGGGAATAAAGTTTACCAATTCGTCGTTGTCGAAGCTAAAGCCATGAAACTTTGTGACTAATTCTTGTTGCATGCAATTATGACACCTCATTTGGATTGTTATACAGTATATTTGAATACACCTCAAGGACATTCCTTCTAATTTACGCGGATAACAGATAGTGAATATAATAATCGAAGGAGAAACTTTTGTAGTTTAATTTTAGGGCGTTGCTGCTTGAAGCACGTTTAGGCGTTTATCTCCAATAGTGCAAGTGAATCGCACTGATAATAAATTCAAGGTGATTTATTCTCGACATGCTACATAAAATGAAAGTGACAACATTTAGACTTAAAATCAGCGTGTGCTTCAATTTACAAATATATACTCGCAAAGCTAAACAAAGTTAGCGGTACAGTATAAAAAAAATGTAAATTAATAATTTTACTGCATCACATTTTTATTTAAATAAGTCTAGGAAGAGCGGTGAAGTTTGCTTTTGTATTCTCAAACTGTTGTTTAGTTATATTCATGGAATTACCTGATATAACTTGGACTTACTTTTACTTACAATGGAATTAACAACGTAACGAATAAATGTAAAACTGTAAAACATAAGTTTCACTTTTGCGGCACTACGGGTTAGCAATATTACTCACTTTACTAACCAGTAGTGCCGCAAAAGATGATGAAAATAACGTTAAAATAGGTCACCTTTTTATCAAACCGGTATGGATTTTTAGTATATTTTTTGAATCTAAAATATTCGCGGTTGTTTTAAGTGTCATTTATAATACGGCATCAGTTTGCTTCGAAAGGCACGTCAAGCCGTTAATCTTAGATAGCGCTTTGAGATCGCATCGCTTCTTTAAGTCTAGAATAATAAATTGAAAACTTCCTAGCTTAAACTTACGACGTAGTACACAGCATACTGGCGTTAAATAAGATTTTGTCTATTCAAAGGAATATGACTCGAGTAACTCGCTTTAACTTTCCCAAAATTCTAATATAATTTGTATGTTACTTCTGATAGGTACCTTATGTTATTATCAAAGAAACTCCATAGTATTTCATCTTCAAGTCTAAATTTATGCATATAATCAATTGGGTGTGAGTATCTGGGTAAGAGACGGACTATCATTTTCGGAGATATATCCAAAGAGCAAAATAAGGTTGCACTTAGGTTGCCGAAGACTCATCACTAACTATCAAAATCCCTGAAAGTGACATGAAAAAGGAGCAACCATCAATTGTTTGCAGTCTCTTCCGGTTTGAAGTGTAAGGTAGCCAGCATAAATACTTTGTAAACCAGACGTAAAATCCTCGTCATCAATGTCTTAGTGCGGTTAACGGGTTTGTGGCGACTACGCGTTTATGGGATTCCCACCACTCCCATTATTTCATAAACGGGAACCCCTAAACTGGATCTTAGCAACAACATGAAAACATATCGTTAAAACAATTTTGTGTCGTCAATTTAATGTTTCGTGAACTATTACAATAATTATCTCTTTTAATTAATTCAAAGTAAAGGTAGTCTCTAAAGCGGGTGCTTGACGCCTGATTTAAGAATAATTATTTGTTATTAAGTATACATATACCAACTTAGTCTGCCCGTGATCATGGATGCTGGAAAGATTCCGAAACGTCGGGAATAAATATATTTAAGAAACGCGAAAAATCCGTAAATTTGTGGATATGCATATCAAATCCACTAATCCGTAAATAAAAAGATAATTATATAATTATTTGATTAAAGTTTTTTGCCAAGTATTAGTGTAAAAACACTTTAAATGTTATATGGTTTAAATGTATGGTTTAAATGTTTCCGTTGCTTGCATAGTTAAAAATCCCAGGTCTTAAGATGGCGAGGGAGATTTACATATGTACTTGTGGCATATTACGCTGCATTTCTTAAGGGAATGGCCAACAACTTACCATCAGGTGGACATCCTATCATGATATGATAAATACGTTTGGTCCATTTAACATGTTACTTTCAAGGCGTCGGCTTCAATTCCAATAACAGGGCACAGAATCTTGCATCTTTACAATTCTAAATAAAAAAGTTATATAAAGCTCATATCAATTTCAGACGCTTTGTCAAACTTATTTTTACTTTAGTCACTATGTTACGTAGATGGTTACTTTTAAAGACATTGTTGTAGAAAAAAACATAACTTTTGGCATTTTTCACCATGTTATCCCCTGCAATATAGAACTCAAAAATTGTGATGAAAGAGGAGATTTTTTCCATTATTCTTTTTCTCTTGCCTACGCAGGCAGACGAGCAGTCGGACCCCCTGATGGAAAGTGGTCACCGACGCCCATAGACATTGGCAATACGGGTATCACCAACGCGCTGCCTACCGTGAGACATGGGACTGTAAGTCTCGTTTGCCAGTAAATACGCTGGCTACGGTGCCCTTCAAACCCGGAACACGTAGTGTTTTCACACTACTGCTTTGCGGTAAAATGGGCAACGCGGTGGTACTCCACCAGACGGTCCCCTGTAAAACAGGACCCCCTTAAACAGGGACCTACCATCGGTGACTATTCTTTGTTAAATAAAAAGATATTATTAAAACACAAATAATTTTGCCATTTTACTCACGTGTTTAAGTATTTTTTATTCACAGAAAATTCAATACACAAAATATTATTCCAAGTAATTATATAAGCATTTAAGCTCCTTCAAAAGTCGTAGAAACTTTTGTAACACTTTACGATCGTACCCTTTAAAGTAATTACCCTAACTTATGGTTCAAATTGGCATCGTTAATGTCATTCATAAATATTTGTAACTTGACTTGAGTAACTTTAACGCATTGCTTTACAATTTATAAAACAAACAGACATTGTATAACAGCCTTTTTGTTATAGTTATAAAGTGTATTATGTTTGTTTTTTTCTATCGTTATTCTGTAGTGACCATACTGATCAGTAGCCTATTGGTAAGGGCGTGTGCTTTCGAAATCGGAGGTCGTGGGTTCGAGTCCTACGGGGAGTTAAAATAAAAAAAAGTTATTGTTGTTTCGTAGTTGGTCAGTGCAATTTGGGCCGATCACCCAATTTTATAAAAAGTCACATGATCCATGCCATGTCGGTCCAACCACCAACCTGCGTTGGACCTGTGTGGTGGGAATCGGTCCAAAAACCCCCTAAATGAAGAATGTGCATTAGGGGAGGCCTATGTCTAGCAGTGGTCTAACACAGGCGGATGACGATGATGATGATGAGTGACCTTACATCTCTTTCATATATAGTAATCATTACATAATATAAAAGCAAGTCACTTCGCTTTTGTACGTCCCGTTGTATTCTTAAATCTATATCTTTAAAATTACGGAAAGGATTTTGATGTAGTTTGCTTAAATAGAAAAAAGGATATACAAGAAAGGTTTATGTGTATAAAATATGTATAAAATATAGAGAAACTCTGATACATTTAGAGGTTTTTAATACGATGATGGTATAAACATATTTTTTTCGCTTTTATTACAATCGCTGACTAAATCACAGGAGATAAATCACCTAAGGTATCAGAGTATTTTAAACCTAAAAAATATCAACCAAAACTCTGCGATGGTATGTACCTATGAATTGTCGGTAACCATTTTCATTCTATATGTTTTAGGGTGAAATTGCTTTTTTACAAAATGATTTTAGGCAATGCCGCATTAATCGTTTTCCATTTAAATCAAATTTCAAGGAACAACTCCGAAGATATAACAGATTTTAAATGCAGGGACATAGCGGTGCAACAGTAACAGGTACTAGAATTGCATCCTTGCGAAGCCATGTTGTGTCCGCTAGTTTTAGTACTTAAAATGCAAAGAATCATAAGTTTTAAGGTTTTATAACTTGGATAATTTACAATAATTTCTAATATTATTTATGATAATTTTTCTTAAAGAATAAAACAGTTTTTACGTAACAGCCGACAAATACATCTTTATTAATTAAATATCTTTCACCTAGCCATTTACCTAAGTTTTCTTGGAGTTGGCTTCTAATCCTTTCAGATTTACCTTAATAACGATTCTTATTAACTGCATTCTAAGGATGAAATAGTTGTCAGTAAATTTAAAGATAACGAACGAGATCGACTTTTTACATGCCCATCCGACGCATGAACCATCCTATATTTCAGACGATTGGTGACGCAATTTTGTACAGAGGGCTCGTTGTTACCTGCTTATATTGCGTAAAATAGATACACGCTGTTTGAAATTGGTTGTATTTTTTTGTTAAAGTTTCACTTGTTATTTCCTGTATGCAGTTTTCGAATTACTATCCGTTTTGTTTTATACGTTTCCGTTAACCAGTATATCTCCGGGTTCGTAAACTTTTTGTTATGATTGGTATTTCTTGTTACAATTTTAAATACAGGCTATTAGGAAATGAAATCGGTTATATATCCAAGAAATTTGTAAAGTCTTTCAATAGTCTGCCCATCATCATGGATGCTGCAAAAGTTCAAAAGCAAGAACAAATATAATACTAATAAAAATCTGTAATTATTGGATTTGATGTAACAATAATCGGACTAAATAAAATTAATTTAATTTTCAAATTGGATTAATCCTGTTTTAATTTTAATTGGTTATTATAAATACTAAAACTTCACTTGGCTTACAGAATGCCTATATACATGATGTAGAATATTTAATTAAACCTTTTCAAGTCTCACCTCAAAACAATGCTCGTTTTCAGGAGTTCAGCTCAGAAAAAAATATTTATATTTCTTATAACTGTCACTTGGATTTCGGTTTCAAATACAAACACTCTCTTTTTTAATGCTTCCCATAAATAACATTACCTTCTTAAATTTGTATTAGTATATCAAGTTCTTTAACTACGTAACCGCATTTGCTATTTCTTAATTTTCAGTTCTTGACTCAAGTTATTAAATAGTAAAATTGCTACACACCTTTTATTAATTTAAAAAATTGATAAAAGTATAAAACAAAGAACTGAATATATTTTTAACCCATTCAGTACTGACACTTATTTTTAAGGACTTAGAAACAGAACTTTCCTCTTCCCTCTAACAGTACTTACTCTTATCATTATTATTTTATTTAAAAATAACAAAAGGTTGTAAACAGGTTTGGAAAAAACGTTTGCCAGATGTAAAAATCAGTATTACATTACTAAAAGTTGTGGATTTAACACCAAGAAAATGTTTTATCTCGCAGCATTAGTTCATCTTTATCTATTTTGGTTGTCTTTTTTCGTTTTCAGTTATTCTCTTTATCACCCTGATCTCTAATCTCTTGGGACAATAGTAGTTATATTCATTCACATAAAAGAATATAAAGAGTTATTTACGGTTGCCGCCTTTAATGGAACTCCTTATCTTTCTCCCAAATTTCAAAGGGTCAAATTTACGAGGTTATAGACAAATAAATTGCTAGTTACGACCTTTGGCGCTTAGTTTCATCTAACCCTCTATATTTTTGTGTTCATTTCGTCTAATCTGTTTTTAAAAAATGCGTTTGTTATGTTTTGCAAAAATTACTCAAAAGAATTGTTATAAAATAGTATGTTTGGGTAACAATATTGAAACAAAAATTGTAAAAACGTATTTGCCAATAAGAAGAAACCTTACTTTATCGAAAATAAAAGTAATATTACTATAGTTACCCATTTAAATAACGATGATTGACTTTCATTCGTAGAGTTTAAAGATCGTTTTGGTGAAGGTTAGAAGCTATTATGTTTGTTTCTAATTTTCTGTGTGCATTTATGATACCTTATTTAATGCTCTGCATAAATTCTCTGGTATAAAGCAAATTTTCCCTTCATCAAGTGCGATCATTTATACGAAAATAAAAAAGAAATTACTGTATAATATTTTATCCCTGATAATAAGCGTGTCAAGAGTAAAATAAATAGACGCTTTAAATCTTGTTATGTACGCTGCAATCAGTATTGTTCTAAGCCGTTAATCGTACATAATTAATAGCAGCAGCGTTCTTATAGTGGTCTTAATACTTTGTTTCGATTGCGTTTTATTACAATTTCTTCTTTGATTAAGGTATAATTATAATGGATTGTACTATTATGGTAAATTTTTGATTGTGCCTACAAATAAGCAGTCTTTAAAATAATTTTTCTTTTAAAAATATTAGTATTATAATACGCAATACAATAGTGATAAAATTATCTTTTAAAAAAAACGATATTAGAGTATAATTTAAATACCTAGCTTTGTCAAGCTATTCTTAAAAATTATCACATTTTCAGTAAAATTATTAGAAATATCCATAAAAAAATAACAATACGCAAAATTTTTGTGTTGGTTAAAATGTCTATAAATTAATTTCGCCTTTTAATACAAGGAAAGATTTTAAGAAAATTAAGAGTTAAAAATTTATTAAAACGACAGTTTGTATGATATGACAAAGATAAAGTGATCATTGTCGGGAATAAGGATTGTCTGTATCTCGGAGCTTAATTTCAAAATAGTCAACCCCGGAAGCAACATGTTTCATCCCTACATTATATTAATAAATTAAACCTTGTTTAAGTTAGTTCACGTAACTTACTTGTGTGATAAATATATTTTTAGAAGTTTTATTTAAAAGTACAACTGCCTGAATTTATAGAAACTATTTTAGTTGCCGTTAATAAAAAGACAATAAAATAACTACGAAGTATTCTAAGCTTTAAAATTTTAATCTATTTAAAATCAGTGCAAACAATTTTCCTATTCACTACGAAAGCTCATTTTCTCTATTCTGTGTTAGTTTAGCGTAGTACGTATTTGTGAAATTCGATTTCCCGACCAGTTGACTATTATCAACCAAGAAAGACAGTCCTATTTTAATAGCTATAACATGAGAATGTAATTTCGTGTCGAGTTTCATGCTGTTATAATACTAATATGACATTATACCTAGCCTCTTAAAAGGGTTCGTTGAACTTTGTTAAACAGTCAAAGTAATTTGGTGACCCGTCTCTTCAATTAATTATTTTAGATCTACACATAATTTTTTGTGCTTACATTGTTTTCACCTTCTGTACACTTCACTTTTTGTACTTACAAACGCATTATATTGTTTATTAACATTGAAAATTACTTTTTAATATGGAACAATATAAAGTATTCGTCTACGTCTAATTTATAGGGTCTTTTATTTTATATAAACGAAAACATTGTTTACAATAAAATCGACTTACATGTCATTTCCTTCCATAAATCTTTGACTATTGCGAAACATTTATCAAAGTGCCATACAAGAAACCAGCAAATTGAGAACGAAATTCCGCTTACTAAGCCATCTTAATAGATTTCATTAAGTGAATTATTAACGCTTCTACAGGCATGCTCCCCATATTCACTTAGTTGACCTCTTTGATGTGATATCGCCCTAGCTTCGTCTTCTTGTTTTAAAAGGAAATTTCGTAAAGGAATTTATTTATTTCATCTTGAGTTTGAATAATAATATTTTCAAGACACGCCACTATATCACATTATAATATTGTATTGCTCGATGTCATCATCATTTTGTAAAAATCTTTCTGCGTCATAATTTGGAAAAATAAAATATGTTTCAATATCTTTGTTATTTTTAGCCATTATTTGTTCTCAATAAGGCAAAATAAAGGATAGAAAGAGATTGCATAATTTGGTGGAGGCCTTTACCCTCGTATCTCCGAACAGGTTCTCGCTTTGTCGTAGTGGTGGGGCTCAGTACCTGCGGCCTGCTCAGCCGTAGGGAAGGGAAGAGGAACCTGGCTGGCCTGTGGTGCAAGGCAATCCTTGGAGGAGGCTGCTCCAAGCGGGCTGAACAAGCCCGCTTTGGATGCGCCTAGGAAGGTGCGACGGACGGGTTGCAGGAGGTAGATGTGCCACCCTTCCTGTCCTTTGCAACCAAGGGGGAAGATGAGTGTCGGTGTTCCGTAGGCCGCTCTTTCTATCCTCCGCGACTCGGCGGGGCCGAACTGCTGATGCGGTGTGGAGGGGCCGTGAGAGGAGAGGACATTCGGCATGGTGTCTACCTCTCCTACTTCTGCGGCCGACCCCATCTTTAAGGCGCCAAGAAATAAAACATAGTGGTTTTATTCGGTGCGAGTCCGACATAACCCGTCATTGCCCTCGCGAGGACCGGTATGTGTTGGCATGTCCCCACGGAAAAAAACAACAAAAAAATAAGCTAGTATAAAGCAAATTTTCGCTTCATGTAAAATCATTTATACGAAAATATATAAGAAATGGATCTGTAGAAAAGGGAAAAAAAAACTAACAAACAATGTAATATATGTTGCATCATTTTATTTTATGTTAAATTTGTAATAGGCAAGATAAATCAATTGCTATACAGTGAAAGTTCTGATCGTAAATGTCACAAATTAAAACTACTTTTATACGCTTTACGAATAAAGTGTTTCCAAGTAAGGTATAAATTAAGATCGTCTTTTTTTTGTATTAAGCTTTTTGTTGAGAGCAAATATTTTTTTACGTGACTATAACTATAAAACTATACTGGTGGTAGGTCCCTCTTATACAGGGGACCGTCTCAGTAGTTACCCGAGTGCCTATTTTTGCCGCAGAGCAGTAGTGCGAAAATTCTGCTGTGTTCCAGTTTGAAGGGCACCGTAGCCAGCGTACTTATTGGGTAAACGATACTTAATGCCCTATGTCTCACGGTAGGCAGCACATTGACGATACCATTGGTATTCCTGCGTAAATAGTAAAAAAATACGACATTTTAAAAATACAAAGATTGCGCGGTTACTTTATGGACATTTATCACAGAGCGTCAATTTGCTTCGAAAAGCACGTCAAGCTGTTAATCTTAGATAGCGCTTCGGGATCGCTTTGCTTTTGTAAGTCTAGAAAAATGCATTGAAAACTTCCCAGCGTATATTTACGACGTGTAAAACTGCATACTTGGCGTTAAATTAGATTTAGTCTACTTAAAGGAACATGGATCCAGTCTTTTAACCGTTTTCATACCACGCATTTTGGGTATCTAAAACCTTACTTATAGTAATCACAATTCTTTTGTTTTCATATTAGCTGCTGCCTTTAAATGTTTTATTATTCTTATAAAGGATGATATCTATTATATATTTCACGTCCTTACTCATTACTTACATAAAAATGCTACTAATTAATTCAATATATTGAAAAAAATACAAAGAAACTATGTTGATTATGTTTGATAGGCATGACATTTTATGGAATACAAAATAATTTATGATAAACACAAAAAAACTAACGCAAGTAGTCACGCGTAGGTAGGTTGATTATATACGAGTGAACCATTTTATTTATTGTCTAGCTGATCGACCTCGCGATTTTTGTATGCGTTTATACATATGCGTTTTATTTTATCTTGGTCAAAGCGTGATGTAGTTCAAAAGACTTGAAAATTTGTTTAGGCTCTTCATTTTAAATAAAACTAATTTAAAATTTTTACGTAACTTTTCTATTAGCAAACTAATACATTATTTTCATTATATTATTAAATAATTCGTATCATGCTTAAAGATACAAAGGCCTGAGAAAAAATGATGTTTAAAGCTGAGTCTTCTATAGCATACAGTTCGCTGAATTAATTAAAAAAAGTAATTTAACGCAGTTAATCCAGGATGATACATATAGGAACCTTCAAATATTTTGTAGTTGACCACCTCCGTTTCGAACAGTTTATAACAACTTTGATTTAATCTTGGCAAAGGTGTTTGGCAAGGACTTGGAAATTTTTTAGCTCTCATTTAAAGTTAATATCTAAATTTCCCATTATTTCTATAAATCTAATCATTCTATTTTCTATATGAATTAACAGGTTGATGGTTCATAAATTTAAAGACTTCACACAGTTATGGCAAATGGTGCAAGATTCTGAAGACTTTCGCATCAGATCTGATGATAATCCAAACAGGTAACCACAGCCTGACGTAATTCGGATAGTAAACTGATAACTCTATGCTTTAAGAAATAGGGTACAGTTTAAATTCGAAGCAAAGCATAAACTTTGCAATGAGGTTAATCAGAAGATTTGGCTGCTGTATTTATATTACTAACAGTATTAAATACATCTCGACATTCTATGTCAAACATCGATAATCTTCAATTGTTTGAAGCTACTTTTAAACTATAATTTAAGGACTCAAAAGTTTTATTGATATTCTAAATTCTAATTGTTTTAACTTAGTTAAGTTTTACTTAACCTTCAAAGAATTCTGAATTTGTCTAAAAGTTTATTATTACAAATTACAAAGAATTATGACGATTGGTAAAATGTGTACATTTAATTATATTTACGTTAAATTATAATAAATATACCCTACATAAAATACACTTTATGTAATTACTTTGATGGTCTTCAAACCATGCAGCATTTCATAATTTAATTTCAAAACCATTTTCTTAGCAATAATATATTTGTATGTACATATTATTTGGATAAATACAACTAAAATGGGTAAATTCCGTTTAATACCACTCTTATTTTAGCATAGACAGGGATCGTTCAGTCTATGGTATTAAAATCATTCTTAGATATACAATAACTTAGATATATTTAATATAAATAAAGTTTAATTTATATGTAAGGACAAAATAAAGGTCAGCATTCAATAAATATTGAACATTTTATAAATTTTGTTCATACTAGTATGAGAAGACTTTTAATTAAATACACATAATCATAACAGAAACTTTAAATTTAAAACATTATATAATAAAAGACTAATAAAATTTAAATTGATAAAAAATAAATTTAGATATATTTAAAAGCTATAAAACTTCATCAGCAATATAAGTCCTGTGTAAATGTCCTTCCTATTAAAACTAAAAGATTTTATCGATATTGATCGATCCACAGCTGGATAAGGGGTATAGTAAAAACTGAACACTGAATGCCATACCATTAATTTTAACTATTAAAAGAACAAGAAAGTTTTAGCAATTGCTTTGCACCTTACAACATCTAGTTCTCATTAAATATTTTATTTTCTAACAACGAAAATTTTTTATAATCAAAATTTCTACAAGTTTGCGTTTATTTTTAATATCTAGAAAAAAGTTTTCATATATAAGACGGATGAAAATCTATTATATTAAATAATGAAACGATAAGCTATTCAAAACTCTAAAACTTTATAAACGACTTTAATTGGCCATGAATTTTGCTATTCACCTAAGTGTATTAAAATGATTTTATTTTAAAACTATTTATAAAATTTAAATTCATATCCATGTTCAAAAAAAGGTTCATCAAACATGAACTTTTTATTATTAAAGTGTATTATGTAATCTTAGAATAATAAACATATGTTTGAATTACAGTAATTTAAGTTGTAAAATACTAATATACATAAATGTAAGAGATTATCACTGAATATTGTTTCGATTACTTTTCTAAAAACATTTTATAATAGATATCACTATTAAAAGGTAATCTTTATTTTTGGAAAAGATAAAGTAACAGCTGTTCGTTACAGAAAAGAATTACTTAAAGTGTTTATAATACTTGCAAAAAAGTATTCTTTTAGATTAAAATTTACGTGTAAAAATAATGCTTAGAAATGTGACAGTTTCATTGAAATTTGTTTTCGATTCTTTCTAAAACATTTACTTACAATTTATCTTTAGGTTTCAAGTAATTCTTTATTTTGGAATAACAGGAAAACGCAATACAACAGCTGTTCGTTAACATAAACAAACACACCATTGAAATTGGATTAAACAACTGCAAGAGGTATTCCTCACGTTTAAAGTTGCCGTGTAAAACAATGCTCGTTAGCAGAAGGACTAGCGTTTGTTAAATTTGCTTTGTACTTAAACAGTTTGTTAAATCTCTGTTGCTGGGGTTTCACGGAATTAATTAAATTTGATGTTCAAGTATTGTATTTTGATTTGAATACTAATTAAGATAATGTGCCTTAATAATAATGATTTACGTGTATGAAATTAGCATGAAATAAAAGAATTTAAATTAATTTTTGTGCTATCATAAAAAGTCTTTCCTAAAAAGAAATAAAACATCACCAAGGAAATATGGTATGTCTTGTATATATTGTATATGTAATGTCGTAGCGGTGGGGCTCAGTACCTGCGGCCTGCCCAGCCGCGGGGAAGCTAAGAGGAACCTGGCCGGCCTGTGGTGCAAGGCCGGCCGTGGAGGAGGCTGCTCCAAGCGGGCTGAACAAGCCCGCTTTGGATGCGCCTTTGGAGGGTGCGAGGGACGGGTTGCAGGAGGTAGGTGTGCCGCCCTTCCTGTCCCTCGCAACCAAGGTGGAGTCGCGGGGGAAGAGGAGTGTCGGTATTCCGTAGGCCGCTCTCCCTATCCTCCGCGACTCGGCGGGGCCGCACCGCTGATGCGGTGTGGAGGGGCCGTGGGAGGAGGGGACATTCGGCATGGTGTCGTCGGTCTCTCCTCCTTCTGCGGTCGAAATGGCGCTAGTGGCGGAGCGTAACCTCTGAGCCGCCGCTGGGGGCTAGGAGTTTGGTCCTTGCGTGGTCAGGGAACTCCTGGCTCCCTTAGCCCCTGAGTAACAGACTCGGGGGAGTCTGTTACCTAACTGCAGGGGCCGAGACGAAGGGCGCTAGTTCCGACGCGCCCAGTGGGAGGCAGATGGCCGTAGAGCCGAGATGGGGCTGCTTCGGCGGCGCTAGTGGGGTTGCAGATGAGTGGAAGCACGTTCCTGCGACCCCACCCTAAAAGCGTCAGGAAGGAACAACGTGGTGGTTTTAGTCGGTGCGAGTCCGACATAACCCGTTTTTGCCCCCGCGAGGACGGGTATGCGTAGGCATTTCCCCACGGTAAAAAAAAAGGCTAGGTTTACTCAACTTAACTAAACTACTACGTTTAAGAAAACTTATCGTGACGAAACTTAATTAAATAAAAATAAACAAATTTACTTCGTATTATAAAATTTCAACAACTTAAAGACAAAGAAGAAAAATTACGTATACGTTAAGCAATAAAAAGTAAAGTTTATAGTATTTAAGTAATAAATATTATAAGGACATAATGTTTTTTTTATGGCATACGCAGGCAAACGAGCAGTCGGGCCACCTGATGGGAAGTGGTCACGGAGGCCTATAGACATTGGCAATACCAGTGGTATGCCCAACGCGCTGCCTACCGTGAGACATAGGGTGTTAAGTCTCATTTACCCAGTAAATACGCTGGGTACGGTGCTCTTCAAACCGGAACTCAGCAGTGTTTTCACACTACTGCTTTGCAGCAAAAATAGGATAAGTTCGGCTAGAATGACTTAGTACTGTGCGTAATGACTATATTTATAATTGATTTTATTTCTAAATTACTTACCAACTAAAACATTTAAAAGCATTTACATTATAACCTAATAAGCAGATTGTTTTGAAATATGATTTTTGTTCCTAGAAATCCAACGTTAATATAAGTATGAGAATTTTAACCTAGATATTAAGTAAAAGCAGTTTAACAAAAATTTTATGCTATTAAAAAAAGAAACAAATATCAGGCTAATATGAACTTTTGTTAAGTCTTTTTAAAATTTAAACATGATGTATTTGAGGGATGAAAAACATGATTTAAACAAAGTTGAGTTATTGATAACACACCATAAACAAGTAAGTTAAAAAAAAATATATCAGCGACTTCTACCGGCGTATAACTATTTAACGCAATATAAGCAGGTAACAATGGGTTTACCGTACGAAATTGGCGTCGCGTTTTCTACCACCGAATTTTAAATCTCAGATAACTTTTAAGGTATTCAGATTCATCAAAATGTCGTCAATGACACATTTTACGAACATAGAATAAAGATTATTATATATTTTGTCTATCTTTTACGGTTTTGGCAGCGTTTGTAATTTAATCGCACGTGTTGTTATTTTTAGTGCCGTATTTTTTTAATTTCTCAAATACCTATTAAAATACTTATCACAAAATTTAAAAATTAGACCAACGGAAAGCTTATATTTATCTTCTAAAAAAGAATAAACAAATTCGGAGCACTAGGAACGGAGCAAGGAGGTAAAATGTATAAAAAAACATACCCTCCGAATCGCTTCCTTTTGGGAAGTCGGCCATAAGTGTTAAGTAAATGATCGATTCTTTCTTAAAATATATTTTATAGATTAATATAAAATAAAATAACATAATAATAAATACACTAATAAAAACTGTTCCACCATGAAATAAATTTTTCATGAGTATTTTGTATTTCAGTGTTCGAGTAAAATCTTGAGATATATTAAGATAAATTGAATTTACGAACTAATTTGTCCCTCTCGTATGAGGTTTCTGTTTTAATGGCTCAGGACATAAGTGAGCAATTTAGTCGGGACCTATACGCTCATATAATTTCTGAAAATCTGCTCGAGGCAGTATGCATTAACCTTTCTAAGCAGCCATTTAAATACATACAATTTTTCCACTACTTTTATAAACTGTGCAACAGTATAACAGAAAAAAATATCGCTTTGACTTCTTCTTAATTCAAAATATAACTGAAACAAAGCGTAATATTTGTTTTATTTTGCGTAGTTTAATCTTTGCCTTTCGTATAATTTTTATATTAATTAAAAGGTTTGATAAAGTATCGATGGTCCAAAATTCAACTTTTAGAAGTTGAATAAGTTAGTAAAGTTATAGTAAAGTAATATAGAATTAGTCCTGTCAAAAAATTAACGTATAATTATAAAGCTTAAAAACATTCAAGCAAAATTTAAGAAAAAAAATAAAAAGATTCATGATCATCATCAGCCTTTATTAGTCCACTGCTTCGACCGAATGCCACCACTTTGGTCTAACACAGGTTGCTGTGTGGACCGACTTTGGACATGCCCATCTAACGCATGAATCATCTTACTTTTCATACAATTGAGTGATCGGCCCAATCTGTCCTAACCAACCAGAAAACAACGATCACAAAGCTGTTTTCCTGTGGGATTTAAACCATCAACTTCCGGTTTAGAAAGCAAGGGCCAATACCGATAGCCCAAGGAAAAAACACTAAAGTCAGCAATTAAGGGAGTATAAGGTAAGATCGAGTCTGCTAATCGAACTCGATTCATCTGAAAAATCTTCTGGTGTAACTCTTCTACCTGTAAATACACCTAACACTTCTTTTATTCCGAAAAGTTAATGTTTAGAATCACATTAAGGCTTTTAAATCTATAAACATGACCTTTCCTGAGATAAGCAACCGTGCAAAAATTTAATCAAGTTTAATAACAATTACGATTTATAATTACATAATTTATTACTTTTCCGATTAAGATACTCACCTCAATTATTTTTTAAACGTGCGCTAAGATTAAATTTTTTTACTATTATTTTGTTATACTTGAATGGTAGGTTTGTATGAAGCACATTTAAATTCCAACAATTTTCAATTTCCGTAAAATATGTTTATTGGTTCTGTCACACACAACTAATAAAGTTTATAAAAATAAATCTAGAAATAACTAAGCAGCATTCAAAGCATTCGCATTTTCATGTATTTAAAAGCAGAGTAAACAATTATCTTATATAAAATGAAAGCTCATTTTCTCTATTCTCAGACCAAGTTTGCGCAAGCTCGTGTAGCGTAATAAGCATTTATGTAGAAATTGAATTTCCCGACTAGTTCACTATTATCACCTAAGGAAGAGGTTCCTGGTTTAATAGATACGAAGCATGAGAACGCAATTTTGTCGAGGGTCATGCACTTATGATACTAATACGACATTCGCCCTTTTAAGCCACGACCGTTGAACTCTCTGAAATTAATTAAATAATTTAATGTCTTAATCGTGAAATAGTGTATTTTATATCGATTTAAGAATTTCGTTTTATTATGTTTGATTAATTCAAAACGATAATTTTAATGTTGCAAAGATCTTTAACAAAACTTAAAAATTTTAATTTATTTATATTATTATTGAAAAATTTTATTATTCGAAAGAAAATTTGAAATTTTTCTTAGAAACTTAAAATATTAAACTTAAAAATTTTACCACCACCACCATCCATTTAATTTTTAATCATGTCGCTATTGGTTTAGCTTTTGTTTAAACATATTGTTTCTTGTTTTACTGTTAGTTCTAATTGTACTCAAAGTTCATTGAAAAAATTACTAAATTTCAAGTGTTTCGCAGTACATAATTTTAGGATAATATATATCACAGTGGGGAATGAAAATTTTAAATTGTTATAGACGACGTATTATTTCCTGCCCCAATGTCTTATGTTATCTAAACTCAATTCTTAGACATATTTTGTTAATTCATTCAAATACCCAGTGCTGATTTACTTATATATTATAATATAGCATTATCGTTAATCGTCTATTTTGAATTTTATAATTATACAATGCTTTAACAATAAATATAATTTATAAAGTTTAAAACTTTATTATTTTAAATAATGCTTATATTAAGCATTTAATATATAACCAGGAACAGCATCAATGGACAGAATAAACACTAACAGCATTTAAAATGCGATATAATAATATTGCATGATATAAATATTAAGAGATTGTAACTTTGAACCATAAAATAAAATAGAATTAAAAGTAATTTTTTCCATTAATCCTACACTGTCACAGAACTGTTCTTAAAGTGCCATACAGGAAACCAGTGAATTGTGAACAACGTTTCGCTTACTAAGACATCTTAATAGATTTAATTAAGTGAATTATTAACGGTTCGATAGGCATGCTCCTTATATTCACTTAGTTGACCTTTTTGACGTGATATCGCCCTAATATAATACATATATTATGTCTTAAAATTTTAAGCATGAATAAATTATCTGAGTAAATTTCCATATAGTATTAGTAAAAACAAATCGACATTATATTTTTGATTAGGTTTTAAGATACAGCCACAACGCCTCCTGTTAGCATACAATTTAAAAGTTTATAATTTGTATTGACTAAAACCTTGCGTATTCCAACTATTTTAGAAAATGATAGGTCTCCTTTCACACACACATAAAAGTGATTTTTATAGACGATGGTCGTGAAAGTTTTAATTAATTAGTCTATAAACACTGCTGCCTTCGATTAGAAGGGCATCGCAGCCAACGCAATTATTCCGTATCCTAAATGTATGTAAGGGAGACAGTATCAATTTCCAACAGGATAACGTCCTACTTGTCTACTCGCCTTAACCTGAAAAAAATCTATTATATCCTTGATTTCCTTGGAAACAAAACAAAATATTACCCATGATAGTTATTTATGTAATTTTCATTACTGCAAATGCTACTACGGTATTTTAATGCTCTAACACTATAAAACACTAATTTATCTTCCTCACATTTATACGAGGTTTAATAAATTCCATAAAACATATTTGTTTTCGGATTTCACCAGTTCAATCGCGTCTTCCTCCATTTTGCACCATCTTTTGAACCCTTTGCCGATCTAGGTTACGAAACAAATCCTCGTAAATAATTAATACTATGTATTTTATCCCTGTTTTGAAATGGAATGTAGTGGGAAATATGAATGAATAATAAAAGATTTATATAACAAGTAATTTTACAAGCGTTACTATTTAAGCTTTTAAAATTATTTTTCATTGTTTTATGCTAATGTGATACATAATATATATTTAATCCAGTTATACACATTATATCGATTTTAAATGCTTAATGATTATATTAAAATTATTTTCACCATTGCAGACGCTTGGTCGTTCACGGTTTGGATAAATAATCACATTATTTTTTAACAGAATTTTCTCTTTATATACACAGACTGTAACACACGTTATGTAAATTGGCTTTTACACAAATTATATTCCTAACGGTGTTTGTTACGGATTTTCAAGGTATTAATTTGTTTACAAATTTAATCTTGTTCCAAGTAGGAAAATGTGCGTAAATTAAACATATTACTTTTACATTGTTTCATTGATTGAGTTACAGGTGAGAACGCACCAAACACGTTAACGCCATAATCTTAATGGTTTCCATATATAAAGATGATAAATTAAATCAATTTTCACTTATGATATAAACATATTTTTTTTTCAATTTTGTTGTTGGAACTTATAGAAAAGAATGATTATGATGACCTGTTCTGCATTTTCATAAGAAACAATTACATTATTATATAAAGTAAGATCTAAGGCTTCTGTACTTATATATCTCTTTATATCTTTAGTGATCACATTTGTTTATTATCTTTGTTAATTTATCAAAATTTTCAAATAACATAGTACTTTAAAATTATTCATATAGTCTAACTACCAGAATTAAAATCGTTAAAAATATAGCACGATAATTAATGTTTACGTATAACGTGAATATTAATACCGCCAAATCATAATTTAGCTGATGATATTCTGCTCCTCAGTTTAGTTAGTGGCTATAGACGTGTGGCTTAGAAACCGAGGTCGTGGTTCGATTCTCATGAATCAACAAATTTTCATTTTGTTTTAGTTAGTTCAGCAAGTATCTAGGCCTGATCACCTAATCTGTCTGAAAAGTACAGATGATCCATGCGTCGGATGGGCATGTAAATTCAGTCCACACCAATCCCATTGACCAGCGTGGTGATATCGGTCAAAACCTCTAATGGATAGGTGATTAGGAGGTCCTATGTCCACAGTGGACTATCACAGCTGCATGATGATGATTGATGATGTGATATTCGTAAAAATAACAGTTTTTGTACTGATATTTCTCTGAGGTATTTAATTTTTAAAACAGTTTTTTATAATAAGAATTGAAGTAAACAGTTTTTTTAATAAGAATTTTTATGTGTTAAAGGTTATTACGATATTAATGAATTTTTAAATGATAAGACAGCCTGGTAATGGAATGCTCGCTCCAGGTCCTGTTTCAAAATTGCATAATATGTAATGCCGAATAATCAAATTGTTTGTTATTTTTAAAAGATGACATAAAAAATAGCCCGCTGAGTTTCTTTCGCCGGTTCTTCTCAGGTCTGAGGCGTCCTTTTCCGAACCGGTGTTAGCGTGTTTGACAATCAATAAGCAAGTGTAAACTTCTATATTGAATAAAGATATTTGAATTTGAATTTGAATTTTAAGACAAACATAGTGAATCATTAACATGAGCACATTTATTTTTCATATACTTTTCGTATAGTATCTTTATGTCATTATAATAAGGCTTAGAATATATATAGATACAAATTCCCCATTTGGCGTTGTTTTCTTGAATGTGCGTCCAATACAAGTGTAAGCAAATAAAAAGTAGTATTATTTTAGACCCATTTTATAATATTATTCATAATCAAACATTGGTAAATGTTAACGAGAAATATTATATTTTAATTGAAAGTAACAAAAATATGCTACTTTAAAATTTTAATATAACATACTGTACATTAGTATTTCTATAGTACTACTCTGCGGTGCGTCATCACTGCTTCAAATAAAGTACGATCCATCATAGACCTCAAAATGATAAATGATTTCTTTCTATTTGAAAAACACATGGTTAAGTTTTATTCACTGAGACGTAGAATACGTACCACGCACAAAAAGTTTTATACATTTTATAAATTAATTTTGTATTGTAGTAATACATAATAATTTGTAAAAAGTTTGTAAACTTAAAAATTGCGTGCAACATACAAGAGATATTAATTTTCTCTAACTAAATTGCCTATTACTAAATATAAGTTTTAAAACGTTTTGTAGAAACCAAATGTTATTCTATTCAATAGCTGTTACTTTATATGTGAATAGAGTTTTAACATTAAGACGATCAGTCGCATAAAGGAAAATATGTTTTATTTTTATTCCTTTAGATATATTACGTACAGGGCTATTAATTGTATCGCTCATTGAGTTTTCTCTCGATTTCACTAAAAATCAAACTGAATTTAGATCTATATAAATGTGTTTAAAAATGTGCACTTTCAAGCTATCGGTTAAAATTAAGCATAAAAATTTTTGTATTAATTAGAATAGGTTTTTGAAATATGGTTTTTTAATATATCAATAAAAAGAAACCCATAATCAGAGCTAGTAAAGATAAAAAGGTATCAAGGATTTACTTTGTTAAAATTAATGATTTTAAATACTATTTTGATGAGTTTTATGATAATCGTTTGTGATAATTTTTGAGTTCTAATATTTTTAATAAATAAACCGACAAAAGTTAGTGCTGCAGGTGTAAACACAGGTACTACAGGTGTTTAATAAGTAAGGTTCTTCTAAACGATGTAGCATTAACGAGAATATTGTTCTCACACTTGAGCGAACTCCCATTATCGGGTTTAACGCAAGCAATAGTCATGGTAAGGGAACTGGTTTCACTTTTTAATATGCTTTAAGGTAATTCATCATCATCATCATCAGCCTGTGATAGTGCATTGCTCGACATAGGCCTCCCTAATACACCCCTATCCATTAGGCGTTTTGGACCGTATCCCACCACGCTGGTCCAATGCGGGTTCATGGGTGGACCGACTTTTTCTTTTGTACCTTTTTATTTTCAGAACACGATTGCTTTCAGTATGGCTGCCGGCAAAACGATGTCTGTCTGAAAATAAAGACGATACGAAAAGTCACAAATAAAGTAAAAATAAATATATAACTAAACGCGCGTTATATGTAATTATGTTTACTTACGTTATGTTTAGCTATTGTGTACTCATTTTGCTCAGAAGCTTCTACGCAAACTTCTGGTTCTGCGCTTTAATATTGCACTTTAAGGTTTTAGAAAACTCAAACCACTTACAAGGGAAACTCAAATTAATTTGGTATACACTTTTAAATAAATTCACCTGAGTATTATTATGACACTGCAAAAAAAGTTAATCGTTACTATTTTAACGGGGTAGTGTTAATGCAATAGTAGTACATAAAAACACAAAGTTGCCATCCATAGGGTACAAACCCACGAAGCTCGGTCGTAAAGCAAGAACCAAAACAAAAAAGGTCAACGGAAACTTTTAATAGAATATAGATAAAAGAACAGGAAGTGCGCCACAGTACTATTAAAATAGTAAATTCCCTGTTATTTTGCTGTCATATATTAAACTTATGTTTATCTTAAATTCCAATGCAGTGACAAGTTAACATGTAACACGGTTTATTATTGAATTTTAAGAAAAAAAATATGTTTCTGACGATACTATGCAAATATTTGGTTAAGGTGAGAGATTTTTTAACAAAATTTAGATAAATATTAGACATAAATAAAAACGTGAAATGTTAAAATTTTACACTTACTTTTACAATGCCCGTCGGCAAGGAACGGTGCTCGTCTAAAATTTCGATTGAGTTCCCGGCATTAACATTGCTTCTCGTGGGACGTTAAAATCTTAGATTCGTTCTAGTAAGAGTTAGAGATAAGAGGTGTTCTAGTTTTTAAAAATAAATATATTTATTTAGGAAATTATTTTAATGGATAATAAATAAATTACAACATTTTAATCTAAAAATTATTAGTTATAAAGCAAATTTATCAAAGGTAAAAGAACACTAAAATTATTTATTTTTTGTGAACACTTTCTTTTTAAAACTTATCAAAGAAATATTAATTTGTAATATTGACAATCAGAACTTTCACTGTATAGTAATTGATTCGTCTTGTCTTTTACAAATTTAGTATAATAACGTTTAAACAAAACGAACGAAAACAAAAAATGATTTAACATGCATAAGTTTTTGTGGGTTTTTTCTATTTTCTACAGATCCATTCTCATTTATTCGTGACAAACCAAGAATCTATCGAGGGGCGGGTGAAGACCTCCTCCAACGCATGCAGATGTTTTTTTATCCTTGCCCAAGTCTATCCATTTCTTTTGCCTTATTGATAACAATGAACATTTGAATTTCTGAAAACAACAGTGATATTGAAACGTATTATATTTTTTTAAACCATGTAGCAGAAAGATTGTTACAAAATAATGATGACATCGTGTATTTTCAAAACTAGTCCAAAAGAGTGAGGGAGAAATCAAGGTGAAATAAATTAATTCCTTTACGAAATTTCTTCTTAATGCAAGAAGACGAAGCTAGGGCGATATCTCATCAAAAAAGTCAACTAAGTGAATAAGGGGAGCATGCCTGTCGAAGCGTTTATAATTCACTTGATGAAATCTATTAAGATGGCTTAGTAAGCGGAAATTTAAGCACAATTCGCTGGTTTCTTGTATTAAAATACACCTTAACTTCCGTACATAAACGCAATAAAATCCGTTAATGTGATTTAACTTAATAATGTTTTTTTTATAATATACGAAAGGGAGGGTTGTTATGAGGAATTGGTTTCGGAAACAGAACATTAGGTTCATTCACTCAGATCTTATTCGAAGAACGTATTTCCGAATCATATCCAGTACGAAAGAAAATTTATTGCGATAGGAAGCCAATTCAAGCGTGCACTCGGTATCGAAATCAGATTTATGAAGTCTTAAGACGCCGTCTGGTAATTCAGTTTCTATGTTTATGCCACTGTTACTTAAAAATAATAATTTATAAGAAGTTGTACATGAGTTATACGTTCAAGACGTTCATATTATTTATATGTTTATCCATGGAGACGATGATATTTTGATAATTAGCTTATTACTAAATTATTTTTTTTCCTGTTCGCAGCGGACAGCGTGTTAATAATATAAGGTATTTTATTATTTTGTTAACGAGCTGTCTAAGATGCTCTGGCCATTACCTACATGTAAGTTCTTTCTTTTCTTTTTTGATAAAATTGCTACCGCTGGTTTTGATTACGACGCCTCTGACTAAAAAAGAATCATCAAACTAGACTAAGTAGGATTTTAATCTATATCATCTTATACGGTATAATTTTTGTTTACTTTACATAGATTCCTACTCACAACGTTAGCTAAGTAGATTGATGAACTCGTATCAATTAAGGTCAATGTACGCTACCGAGACGAGACTATGCCGTGCGAGTTTATTAATAAAAGGTACTCCCTGACGAAATTGCGATTTCGTGTTTCAAAGCTATTAAAACGGGAACCATATATGATGAAATGTATAAGTACAGAAATTAAATTGCTACTTTTACGCTCATTTTCAAGTGCTTATGGCAAATGTTGATAATGTAATCACCAAAACCTTAAATTGACTTGGGAGCCTGATAGATATTTAATTATTTATAGGAAATTCAGTGATATTCTTACTAAAAAGGTTATTACAAATTATAAAAATACCTAATCTAAATTGCTGAACTATTAAGGGATTAAATCGAAGCAGGTATCGCTTACACCAATGTTTTTAACGAAAATCAAACGCAAAATCTTATATCATGCTGCTTTTAAACATACACCAAAACCAAAAGTATTTCAGCCCTATCAAAGCCAAAAGAATATTGTAGTGTTTATTTCCCTGACATTAATTTTAGTAATACAACCCTTTCGATATAATAAAAATCTTAAAATAAAATGAATAAACAGAAAAAACTCTCGTGAAGTTTGTCAACATGGGTAATGAATTTAATATATAAATAAAATTTAATAAGATGCTGGCGTTATGCTCATAAAGAGCATCTTTGAGGCTTGGGAAGCGAAGCAGGATGCCTGAGACATCTTTTGCGATCTCAAAAAGCTTTTGATTGCGTACAGCATGAAACTCTGGTCAGGAAACTACGTCACTATGGTGTAAAGAAATGCCGCACTCAATCTTCTGTCTTCGTACTTGAGCCACCGAACTCAGAGGGTTGACGTGAATAGTAAAAGATCTCCCAGGGCCCCGGTAAATATGAGTGTCCGACAAGGGTCTATTCATGTGCCAAAAACGAAGAGATAGTATTATTTGCTGATGATTCATCCTTAATATTAAAAGTTAAAAGACATACATAAATAAATGAGGATGTAAACAATACTCTCTCTAGAGTGGCGCACTGCCTTAGTGTCAATAATTTGCTACTAAACCAGAAAAAGATAAAATGTATTAAATTTATGACTCCAAATGTAAGATCGAGTAAATGTGAAGTGTTTATAGATGAGGAAGAGATAGACGTTGTTGATCAACGTGTTTCTGGGAATAACAATAGATACCAGATGCAGGCCTCATATTAATAGACTGTCGAATAGACTCTGCTCTGTAGTCACATGCTGTCAAGAAAATCAGACAATTAACTGACGTGGAGACAGCCCCGTTAGTATACTTTAGCTATTTCCACAGTGTAATGTCATATGGCTTTCACTGTGGGAAGTGCGGCGGTGCTTATACGATCTTTGTCCTCCAAAACAGAGCTGTTCGAGCGGTCTATTACCTGGGCCCCAAAGAATCCTTGAGAAAATTGTTCACAGAGATTAAAATACTAAACGTTACTTCTCAATACATATTCGAAAAACTAATGTATGTGCAGAACAATAGAAATGATTTTCGTAGGCATTTTCATGCGCATAACATAAATACTAGAAATAAACATGATTTAACTCTTCCAGCAACTAGACTGCGAACTATGAGTAAATCTTTTATGGGACAATGTATACGCTTTTACAACTAGATCCCAGTAAATGTTCAGAATTCAACTATTAATAAATTTAATATAGTAGTAAAAGAACGTTTATCTGTTAAAGGTTATTATTATAACATAAATGAATTTATAAATGATAACACAACCTGGTAATGGAATGCTCGCTCCTGGCTTTTCAAATTTAATATACGTATGATAGAACTGTATGTAGCTCATATAAAATTTATATGTATATTTGATTATTTTGAAAGATGACAAAATAGGCCCGGTGAGTTTCTTTCACCAGTTCTTCTCAGATCGGAGGCGTCCTATTCCGAACCGGTGGTAGAGTCCTTGACAATCAATAAGCGAGTGTTACACTTCTATGTTAAATAAAGATATTTGAATAAATCAATACATTTCTGTCATATTTTCCTTTATATAAATTGCATATATAGCACATGTATTTTTGCTGCTTTTCTGGGTAGATATGGGATGTAAGGAGCAGAATTATGATTCTGCCACAAGGCATAAATATCATAGGGCTCTAGAAGGGTTAAAGTACGTTAACATCATTCTTACATGACGCCTATAATTGTTATTGCTTGCTAGTGTGATCGTTTCCATTCTTAAATAAACGAAAAAATATATGTCGTATTATTTTAACAAAAATTTCTGCCGTAACTATGACAATGTTAAGATAATTATTGCTCGAATAATGCCGATATTGCGTGTTTTTTTCAATGCCATATTCTTCTTAAAATCAATGTGTTACACAATTTGTTGATAATAAAACATCAATTACATAAACATTACATTATTATTAAATGAAATTACTTTTTATGGATTTTATCGCGTTTATTTTGCATATTTAAATTCCCGACGTTTTGAACAATTTCCAGCGGCCGTAGTCACGGGGTAGACTTACATTACATTATTGTCACAAATTGTTATAGAATGCACCTACTAATTTCAAATGAAAAAAAAAACCTTTTCAGATAATACATAGCATCTTTGCTTTTATAAGTGTTACTTTCAATTACTTTTTTAAACAAACCGATCGGCATCTTGACTTCAAACGGGTAATAACTAATGATATAAAATAAAATGAATCTGGAATATTAATATATGTAATTTTGACTAAGTTCCTTACAAACCCTAACCATTATATATTTGTTTTTTTAACACTTCTTCTCATTCCCATACTTATGAGATGTCAGAATCAGAAATCTTCCTTCAACACATACTCGTTTACTTGAATGCCCTATTTTTTTTATTGCATACGCAGGCATACGAGCAGTCGGGGCCACCTGATAGAAAGTGGTCACCGAAGCCCATAGACATTGGCAATACAGGTATCACCAACGCGCTGCCTACCGTGAGACTTAGGATGTTAAGTCTCGTTTACCCAGTAAATACGCTGGCTACGGTGCCCTTTAAGCCGGAACACAGTAGTGTTATCACACTACCGCTTTGCCGTTGAAATAGGCACCGTGGTGGTATCCACCCAGATGGTCCCCTGTAAAAAGGGGACCTACCACCTCTCACTTTTGTCACTTTGCTCGCTTCCATCACTCTTTATTTTTCATCCAGTTTGTCAGTCTGTTGTATTAAAACTTATAGTTTCCAACATACATATATATCCAATGGCCCAATTTTGCCCGGGCAGAAAACGCTTTACCATAGAATACCCTTTTACTTTATACTACTTTTGTGAAAAGTTTTAATAAACACTATATAATTTTAGCTTATTATGGTAAAATTGTCCAAAAAGATTTTTTTTATTCTAGTTTTATGTGATGTGTTCGATTGAATGGAATTACTTATATAGAATACATTCCATAAGCATGTCATGATAAAATTTAAATGAATTTTATTGTTCAGTTAAAAAGTCACATAAAAGTACAGTTTAAAATTAAACGTAGCATTATCTTACCGCAAACCTACACATTCATTGCTCTTTGACATGCAATGTTGTACCGAATGTAAATTAAAATTACAAGTAGATTTAAATTAAGTAAACCCAATTATCTGTAGTTAAGAAAAGTTTGTTTGTAATTAATAGATTTGTTTTTAACTAAATCAGGACATTGTAATGAGCAATAGATAACTGCGCTACCTAGTTCTTCCACTTAACAAGAAATTTCAAATTATCATCATATTAGCCTTTCTCTGCCAACTTGAGCCGGCTACTACACGGAGATTAGTATTCCACTTGGTCAGGGGTCGACCAACGCTCAGTCTTCCTGAACGCGGCCTACACTACACTACAGAACCTTTTTAGCCTATTGACTTTCAGTTCTTCTGACCACGTGACCGGCCCACTTGCACTTTAACGAACTAATCCTTTGCACTATGTCAGTGACTTTAGTTCTCTGCCGGATAAATTCAGTAAGAACTTTGTCCAACAAGGAATTTTTGGGCACAGCGCGTTCTATAGCGCAAAGTCCACGTTGCGGCCCCGTAGGTCATCAAGGGTAGAGCGCATTGATTAAAGACTTTCGTCTTCAAAGATTGCGGCATTGACTTCGATGAAAGAACGTGGCTCAGCTTCCTGAAAGCTGCCCAGCCCGACTGAGTCCTCCTATCGGCTTTTCTCTCGAAGGTGTGTTTTCCGCCTTTTAATATATGCTCAAGGTATACATACTTATTGAAAACTTTGAGAGTAACGCCATCGACACTGATCGGCTCCGGGAGAACATGTTTGTTGAATATGACTTTCGTCTTGTCCGAGTTCATGGCGAGGCCAACACGTTAAGAGGATTCGTTTAGGTTGTGTAACATATCCCGCAGGCACTCCAACGATTCGGCCAATATTAAGACATCGTCGGCAAAACGGAGGTGTGAGATGTGCTTGCCGTTGATGTTTATGCCGCATTCAACCCAGTCTAGGGTCATAAAGACGTCCTCCAAAGCATTTGTGAACAGTTTCGGGGAAATGGTATCCCCCTATCGCACTCCATGATTCAATTGAATTGGTCTTGTATGACCCCTGAAAATTAAGGTGGAAATAAAAGCAGCAATTTTAGAGCTTCTAAAACATCCCAGGTTTCCACAGAGTCAAAAGCTTTCTCATAGTCCATAAAAGCAAGGCACAAGGCTGATTATACTTGTGGGATTTTTGTACAACTTGCTTTATGGTGTAAATGTGGTCTATTGTGCTAAATGCTCTGTGAAACCCAGCCTACTCCAACAGAAAGACTTCAAGCCCCTCTTGAGAGAAATGCCCCGTTGAAAGATTGGATCATCCCCTGCCCTAAGCATTTCGGCCGTGATGCCATACTTCCCAGGAGCTCTTCAACCCTTAAGCGGCTTAAGAGACAGACTAACCTCAAAGCTGACGTCAGAAAGCTCACCAGAAAGGTGCCGAGTTAGACTAGCACGCGGGAAGTTAACCCATTTATTAGGTTGACGAGCTTTTGACGCACACAATTTGCCGCAGAATTTCTTGATCTTAGATAAGAAGTCAAGCTCAAAAGAAAGCATCGAGCCGGAGCCATTTCTGAGCTTCTCCACAAAAACCTTCGACCCCTTTTGTGATCAATTGCTTCAGTTATCCGTTGCATAATTAAGCAGCGAAGGTCTCGGCGTATTAGTTTGCGGATCTGCTTCGATAGAAGTTTTACATCAGTCGAAGTGGTGTCATGTTGTCGACGTTCCTCCATGAGACCAAGCGTCTCATCGGAGAGTTTTGATTCCTAGCCAGTACGCTTACACTACTCCCATAACACATTTTACCCACGTCCCGTATGCTGTCTACTGCGGCGTCCAGTGCTTCATCAACTGACATTGTGGTTTCCAATACGTTAAGTGCATCGAATCGGTTTTTTTATTCCAGTTGGAATTTGGAGAGTCCCTTACGATTTGGTAGAAGTTCTAGTGGGTCGGTCTTATAAGCTGCAGAACTGACGACCGCCGGAGTCGAAAGGTTCTGGAGTTGAGACCAAGGCTCTGTGGGACGCCCTGCTGCAAAATGGAGTGACGACATTCGCAAAACTGCCGGTGTGGGCTGGATGAAAATAGCCGAAGATCGGAAGCGGTGGCGTGCAACAAGGGAGACCTATGTCCGGTAGTGGACTGACCCAGGCTGATGATGATGATGTAACTTCCGTCATACTACAAGGAGCAATTGACATCATCTTGATTCTTAGCAATACATCGAGATACATTTCACGTTATGACATCTTGTCACGCACTTTTATTTAATAAAATCACCTGATACCAGCAGCGTTGAAAGCCGATAGGACTCAATAAAATTTTACATTTCCACAGCAAAGTCCTAATTCTCACGGAGTTTTATGGCACTGTAATAAAAAATTTTAAGTTTATCAAGAACTTGATAATGGTCGGCTTTGTGATTTTACGTTTAAGCACGGAAAATAACTTCAAAAACTTTCATCGACGATTAATCCACTTTTCGAGCAATTTATTTAAAAACTTCATACAAGTTTTCTTTTCATTTATTCTAATAATGTTAACATTGAAAAATACAGATTTAAGATTGAACTATAAAATATATTTAACAGCTGTTTAGGTTTACAGAATGTAGTAATCGATTTAATGCTTTCAAAATTAATGCCATTATGTCTATCTAAAAATATTACAATAAGCGATGCAGTTTACACTATCAACTTCTATCATAATCGTTATGAATATATCAAATTTATGAGTAACTGCAATGGATTGATACATTTTATGTGTGTTCGAAATGAATATTATTAATCTGTTTTCAAAATTGACAATGAAAGAACAGAAAATTTTATATCATAAATATGTATTGATTGAAAAGAATTTTATTAGCACTTGAAGAAAATAAAACACATCTTCGTTTCCTGGATTATATTAAATGAATAACGTTTGAATTCCTAAATTATATGAACTTTTATTTTAGCGTTTTTATCATCGGATTGTAGCCCGTTAAGATATATATAGGATTAACCTTATGCCATACGCACTACTTCCAATTATTGAATTCATTTAACCCAAATGAACTCCATCGTTTATTTGCTTCAAAATAATGGATCAATTTTGACAATTCTGTAATTTATAAAGAAGCCAATGTAGTAATATATTGTGTCAATTTCAAATAAAATAGGATAGGATGGAAATACTAAAATAATTAGAAATTCCGGGATTTAAAGGGGAGATTGCTTATACAGCTTTATATTAAACCCACAACCACAGTACGGATATGTGTGCTAGTTGCGGACTAAACTGACAGGACGTGCCTTAACTTGGTTAAGATTGACAGCAAGATTAGCTCTACGCTGATCTTCCAACTCGCAAATTTGCCTCTTTTTTCTTTTTGCCATTCTGAAGAGCTGCCAACTCCTCCTATTAAGAGGGATTTTAATAGCAACTTTTAGGTGACGCATTTCCACAACCTTGTAACGTTGGATCTGTCTGCCATGTTTATGCTTACCATCTTTTTCTTCTTTCGTCTTTGAGTAAGGAAAAAATTTCGTAACTGAGTTCATGTGACAGATGTAGCCGCACTTACGAACCTGCTGGCACATTAAATAAGCCTCAATGCCATACAATTGACATCATAGACTTTCCATATTGAGCACTGCGTAGGACTATTTGATATTACACTTGAAATTATAAACAGATATTGGTTATAAGGAGAATAGTAACGACCAGGCGTTGCATCTCAAAATTAAATTATTCTTGCTTCTACAAAATAAACATATCAATAGCACTAAAATATGAATTTTAAGTTACGAATGACTTTACTACTAGAAAGAAACATTAAAAAATCCAGCGCTATAAAATGTGGGTTTAAATCCTACTACGGTAACAGAATTTATTTATAAATATAGCGTTGCTTAAATTGTTATAGTTTAAAGTATACCTAGTAAATCTTAAAATAGTACGTGCTTGCAAAAGAAAAGCAACGTTTTTTTACATAATCCGTTATATATAAACCTATGCCTACTAATTTAGATACTTTTTTGACGAAACATTAATTTTATGGAAGAGTAAATCATCGAACGTTATAAAACAAAAAATATTATACATTTTATCTTATTTTTTTTTCTTTTATATTAATTGTTCCGTCCTATAACAACATATGTCGTCATTTGTCGAGTAATGACATATTCACGCAATTGATGTTTTATTGTCAAGACATTGATTAAAAGTAGAATAAGGCATTGAACTAAACACGCAATATCGACATTATCCAAGAAATAGATCTAAAATTTGAGTAATAAGGCAATCAGTTAGTTAAATGACATAGTTGCGGCAGACTTTTTGTTACAGTGAACCACAATATATTTTTTAGTTTAAAAATAAAATGTTGACACTAGTAGGCAATAAAAATAATATGCCCCATGTAAGAACGTACTATGAGCTATCGAATTTATAACCTTTATAAAGCCTTATGATATTTCTGCCTTGTGGCAGAATCATATTTCTCCTTCCTATATCCTATATCTACTCAGACTAACAGCAAAGAAATTACCAGTAATTTAACGTTCTCTTAAATTGCGTCAATAAACTAAGATATTTTGTTTTCACTTACGTTACGAAAGAAAAAAAAACAGAGGTGTCAAATTATTAAAATATACCTCCTAATTATTCAAACTATAAAATTTTTTCAACAATTTACAAAGCAGTTTTAAATCTAAAAAATATTTTGTTATTCTTTTAGGTCTACATATGTGACTATTGGAACTGTGAAATATTTTACGTATTATTAATAAGTTAAATATTAGTTATATGATATTTAATCCTCAAAATTGTTGATTAAACTATAATTTATATGAAATATTTTTTCTATCGTACAATTTAGGTTATAGATATACAAAAATCAAGGTAATAAACTCTAAAAATTTTACACTGTCTACTAAAGGGAGTGTGTCATACAAGTATATTAACACAAGGAAGTCTCTGATCAAATTGCGTTCTCGTGTTCCCAAGCTATTAAGACTGGAACATTACACAAAAGGGGCGTAAAAGCCTAAAAATTCAATTTAAACCTTCGAGCTTACACATACTCAACTGTTTAACCAAGTGTTTTTTCTGTAATCAATTTAAAAAATATTCTTAACGATTCAGATTCTTCTCTGTTCTTCGTCAAAAAATTAAATAATACCATTCAATTGTATCTATATTTTGTATAAATGAATTTTTAAAAATTACAAGAAATATTAATCGTTTAGTATTTATTGTAGAGCTTAGATTCCAATAAAATGTTAAAAACAATAAAATGAAACGTAACGTATATCTTATGGCTAACATACAGCTTAATTATGACAAAATTGTCATAAACTTAATCCAAATATATTTGTGATATTTCATTTTTATCGCCATCAAAGGTAGACAGTCAGTTGGGCCACCTGATGGAAAGTCGTCACCAACACCCATGAACATCGACAATGACAGAGTATCAGTAACTACTATCAGATATACGATGTTACATTTCGTTTCATTCATTCATTAGCAGCCTCTATCCGTCCACTGTTAGACATAGGCCTTTCTGAATGAACACCAAGACGCCAATCCCTTGCTACTCGCTGCCAACTTGAGCCGGATACTACACGGAGATCGGCATCCCACCTAGTTGGGGGTCGACCAACGCTCCGTCTTCCTGAATGCGGCCTCCACTCCAGAACCATTTTGGCCCATCGATCATCGGTTCTTCTACCACGGACCGCCCATCTGCCACTTCCAACGAGCTAATCCTTTGGACTATGTCGGTGACTTTGGTTCTTTGCCTGGATTAATTCATTCAATTTTGTCCGACAAAGAAAGCTCCTGAGCAAACTTTCATGCCTTACACGATCACAGTCCTAATCAGTGACGCTGCCCTAGGTCTTACGAGTAACTTGATTGGAGACTTTTTCTTTGCGGTATTGTCGAGCGACAAACGGCATCAGCCGTTCCGCATAGCACCTTGTGCACACGTTACCATCCATAGTCAGAATTGAATCGGATGCTTCGCCCGTAGGTCATTACGGTGGAAATTGATTGAGACTTCCTCTGTCAAAGCCATTGACAGGAATTACCAGTGCGAACGATCAGAATCGATAACGTTGCCTCAGTCCCCTGTTCATGAGACCGTCTGTGTCACACCGGTGCTATTCGCCGCGAACAGAGTGAAACACTCTGATTCGGTGCTTTCAATGTAAACGTACGTGCTCGCACTACTGCTTCGAGACTTAAAACTAGCCACGCGTGGTAGCCTTGGCTCCAGACGGTATCCCATGTACAAAGGGGCTGCCATCTTGACAACAAAGCAATCTCCGCTGCAAAAACACACAGAATCGTATAATACTTAATATAGAATTATTTTCATTCTCTCAGTTCGTTGAAAATACTAAGTCGTAGCTTTGACTTTTATCGACCTCACAATAAGTTGAAAACTTAAAAGCTGACCCTAAAAATCCGTCGATGTAAAGATCCGCATCCAACTTGACTCCGCTAAAAGACTTTAAAAACGAAACGTAAGAAACTCCGTTTCTTAGCTTTGTTGACTTTTCTTTTTGAAATTTTATAAGCGATTATCCACTTATAAAATTTCAAAAAGAAAAGTTAGTTAAGTGAATTTTAAGTTAAAATGAGATTTAATTTATGTCATTCCATCTAGGTCAATCTTTTCTAGATGGAAATTTTCTTGCAGTATTATTAAAAAAAAATGTTTTTAACGTATTTTTTTTGTGTTTAAGTTTATTTATATGCTGAAATATGATTATTCTGTTACTAAACTATTTAGTTTAAAATTTATCATATTACTTAAATTACATTAAAATATTTACTTTTATTATTCTCAAGCTTATGAAATTATACCTTGAACATATTTAAATGCAGCAATAGTTTAATAGAACCAAAAATATTACTGCATAAAAGTTATTTTCTTAAATGAAATTCCGACCGATTGAAGAATTTCAATTCAACTTTTAAGATTCAAATGAATCGAGATTCAGAGTCAATAGAGTCCCGATTACTGACGTTTAAGAGAAAACTTTAAAGCATTAATTGCAGTTACGGTAAAGGAAGGTGAGTCAATACTTTCATTTTGCTTTCTTTCTTACAAACTTTCTAAAACTAGCAAAAGTTATTCGTAACATAAATTTGCATATTTTATTTCAAAATTCTTTTGTACCAGGTTTTTGGTTAGCTAAATAAGGTGCAATTTAGGTTTATTGAGCACAGCGCTGACGTATTTGAAGACAAAATTATCTCACTAAAATGGCCGGGGGCCGGTCATACGGTCTGTCCTGATGTCCGACAGACCAAAAAGGCTTTGGTGTGCAGAGTGAGTCGCGTTCGGAAATATAGAGTGTTGGTCCGCCAGTGGAATTCCAAACCGTGTACAGTAGCTGGTTCAAGTTGGAAGAGAGTAGCAAGGCCTCTGCTGTCTTGGAGCTTATTGAAGAAGGTCTGCGTCTAGCAGTGGACTGATGGAGGCTGATAATGACAATACGGCCACTTTTTTTAATGTTTATTCGATTTTTATTATTGTGGTGCAGTCATATACATCTGCACCTTAAGTTTGTCATCTTAAGTTATAATTCATCTATATTACCGGAGCTGAATATTTATGTCATCATAATCATAAATTTTGATCAGAACTTTTTTTTAGTAACTGTGCACTAGAATATTATTTAATCATTTTTGAATATAACAATAACAAATAATTTATCACAATAATTACTTAACTGATACTTATTTAAGCCGTGAGCAGTCTCACAGTCTGTGTGTAATCAAAGCTTATCGTTTATATTATTATAGAAAAAGATAATATGACAAGAAAAAAATATATAATGCTTTTTATTAATTAACCTGACTTTTTATAAACCTTAAAGTACATTAACGAAAAACGAAAAAAAGATTTAACTCTTTTGACTTTATAGTACAAGCTAGTTCTAGTTTTATTTTTAGTACAAGCGAGATTACTTCTTTCAATGCATTTAAAAACTTAATAATAAGAGTTTTTTCTTAGATCCCGTTGTTGTTGGTTTCGTCTATTTTATCTCCAGTTATTAATATTGCTGGAGTAGAAGTCAGTAGGTTTACAAATTTAATAGTAGCCAAATGCCGTACAAGAAATTTAGACTATACAAGTAGTTTTAATTTGACGATTCAAAAATAGTTTATTTGTAAGTTTAAGTTCTTATTTGTTTATTAATTCAGACTTTAAGTACACAAATAAATACACAACAACAAACATAATAAATTTGCAAAGCTTAATGTTTGTTTGATTAACTAAATGCCAAGGCCATTAAGTTAATCAAACAAAATATTTAAAGTGTTTTTATTCACAAAAAAGCTAGTACAACTCTACTAGCATAAGAATACTAAATTTTTTAGTGTAGTTCCATAGTTACGTTTTTATTTAGATTATATATATCTCTTTCCAATTATAATTAAGACTTTTTAAAGATTTTTTCAGTTTTTATAATATTGTTGTAGAAAGTGAGAATATAAAGAATATCACAAAACCTCTTGAATATTTAAATAAATTGTTTTGCAATATAGTAAAACTATATTTTACGTATTAAAATATTTGGATAGAAATTGTATGCTGCCACAATATTTTATCAGCATAGGAGCATGTAGGGCCCGACTTAATTGCATACTCATGTCCCGAAGCTATTAAAACAGAAACCACATTTAAGAGGGACGAATTAGTCTGGAAATTCAATTTATTTTGAATATCTCACAAGATCTTGCCAGAACAACGTTTAAAATGCTTGTTGAAATTTCATTGAGTACTAGACGAATGTAACAGGTGATGAACTACTTATTATGTAAATCTTTGATTTTCAATTAAAGGAGATTATCTATACAAAGACAAATGCCTTTTTAAAGAAGATGTAAAAAAAAATTGGTTAATTTAAATTAAAGGAAAAACAAACTTCAAAAGCAACAACGATATCTATATAGGTGGTTGTTTAAGGGAGTTTGGTACACGGTTTATTTCAAAGGAAGCAGTGGGAAACATTTTCCGGGTTTGAAAGGCACCGAGAAAGGTATTTCTTGAAACAAGACTAACACCCATGTCTCAGGTAGGCAGGGTTGGGATACCACGGGTATTACAGTCGGGGGTGGGACCACTTCCCATCAGGTGGCCCGATCCGTCTGTTCGGCCAAAAAAATCTAAAACATATTTTCCTAAAGAAACTTTTCCATTAATTCGATTCGTGAACGTGCTTAATAACTTTTAAGCCAAATTTCTTTAAATAAATTAGGGATTTATATGTTTAAGAAGATTATTCTGCGTTTTTAAAGGTGTGTGAATAAGTTTGACCAATTATCCTGAAATAGTAGAAAATGATTTTTAATCACCACCAATTTCTTAAAATAAAAAATAAAAATCCAAAGTTTATTATATAAACTTTTTATGAGATAAAAGGGAAAACAACCAATAAAAAGAGGAAATAAAAAAGCACGGGATTTTCAACAGTCATTTAATTTTGAGACAAAGAATTTGATAAAATGACTTTCAAAGAATTTTTGAAACGAGTCCTGTTTTTATGAGGTATTAAATTGTCAAACGAATAATTAAAAAGAGTCCGTGCCTATTAAGATTGTTAAATATTTTACCCTCCAATTTTTAAGGAAGAAATTTTTTTTTTAAAAATTAATTTATCATCCTATTGATTCGCAATTTTTATTACATAATTTTGATTTCAATGGAATACGACGATTTTGAAATAAGAGAACAAACATTAGTTATCAGGTGCCTTTAATAATCCTTTTTTAAATTAGCGCGGAAAAGTGCGGGAAGATTGCATAAAAATGTCCATATTCTGAGTATTTGCAATCCCAAACGTTTTTATTCTAACCGTGGCAATTTAGTTTCCTGTTTTTAAATTTATTTCGTTATTTAAAAGCTCAATTGGGGGAAATAATAAAATATTATTTAAACGAGAAATTATTTTTAAAATAATTTAGACATATCTAGCGTGCTACATTTATTGAGTTAATTTTTGATGTTCAGAAATTTAAAAACCTATGGTTCGAGTTGTCTGAAATTCCCGATGTACTTTTAAGGCTTATCTGCAAAATATTATGTGGATTTTTTTTGTTTGGAAATACTTTTTTCCCAACTTATTTTAAAGTAATGTTTAGAACGCTTTTATTTTATTTTTAATTACATTGCATATAATTTTATTGCATAATTCTAGTAAATTAATTAAAATCATTAAATTAAATTTATTCTATTTATTGTCCTATTATAGATATTATTTGTATATTACGAGGCATCGAGCCCAACGTGATTTTGTTCACTTATCTCTCAACTTGGTCACTCATTAGGAAACAATTAAACAAAATAATTTAAAGAAATCCTTTAGTAGCCCCCAGGTGGGAATGGGAAAACCGGAGGTCGATTGAATTAGAATAAAAATTGCATTGTTTCAGGGTTTTAGGCAAGCAGGCTGATCAACGTAAAAAGACCATCCGATGAAATCCACATTGGATGGGAGAAAAAGCGGTCCGGGGCCTATCTCACAGTCGGTCGGCGTTATCCGGGTCGGATTGACTTGTCTTTTGGAGTATAAATAGGGAGGCAACCTTTAATTTAAATTTTACAAATATTCTCCGGCTGATCCTAATAAGATAGGGTTGAATCGGGTAGGAGGAAATTATTAAAATTTCAATTTAAAAAACCGTGAAAAAACTTTTATTTAAGATAATTCTTCATTACTTTTAAAGTCAAAATTATAGGTAAGGACAACCAGACTCGAAAACCACTCATACTAAAATGTAATTTAACAACGAACCTAGCCATTTTTCCATTAAAGGGGTGTTTGTGAAGTCATAACACATTAATATTACTTAGGAATTGTTTAAAAACATCTATTCTTGTTTAATTTATTTAGAAAATCCCTTAAACAAACTAAAATCACATTATTTTGTAACAGCGTTTAATTACATGTAACTCAATATCATATGTTGCATCGAGTTTTATTTAGAAAGATTTTATCACAGAATTTGGGTTTTACAAAAAATAAAAATTGTTAAATTTGAGTTTTAAAGGGAAATATGATATCTCGCCAAATTAAAAGCAGAGAACTTAAAATAACGGAGTAATACTCTATTTAGTTTTGTACTTTGTTTATTCCCTTAAATATTTGTGTTCTTCCTATATTTTAAACAAGTAGAAAGTCAGGAATAATTTTGGAAAAGGGACAAATGGTGGTATAAATTTTTTGTCAAAACCGCAGCCTATTTCAATATAAATGAATTTATTAAAATTTAATTTAAAAGAGTTAAGTCCACATTTTACTAATTATGAATTTTAAAATTTGACTTAAGTTTTACGATAGTTGAATTAAACAATAATTGATTTTTAAAATACATTTTATACTCATTGTTTTTTCTTATAATATGGAAGAAAATTATTATTGACCTTCTTTCCATAGAAAATTTATACTTTACAATATGTTTACTAAAATGGGAGGCCTGTCCGGCAGTGGATTAACACAGGCTGATGATGATGACATGTTTTAACAGATGTTACTGTCTAGTTTCAACTTATTTTATTCATTTTATAAAAGTACCAAATTTTGATTGCTAACAAAAGGTCCTGTTTGCTCACAAACGTAATGCTTTAAGATTATTTCCGTTTTCTTAGGAAGAACATAGCATAAAATTTAATGATATGTAAACTAAAACTGGGATAGCAATTTCAGTTTTGAATGCTCGAAAGTTTAAATTGAATTTCCGGGCTTATACGCACCTTTTGTGTAACGTTCCTGTTATAATAGGAGAACGAGATGGTGTTTTAAAAATATTGCATAATTATAAAAATGAGGTGTTATGATTGTTTGACACAATATTTAATGGATTTATCTTCAACGGAGAAAAACTTCCTCCCAAAATTTTTAGTTTTTTGTACTTTTTCTTGGCATCCCTCTTCCTGTTTGTAGGGGGTCGGCTTTTTTAAATTTAACCACGCGTCGACTTCATCAAACCCAAAAAGGAGATGGTTTTTTTGGCAAGGTCTTTCCATGGTTATCCTTATTTAAACACGAAAAGGATTTGAACCGCATGAACGAACTTTGAGAAATTGAACTGGTCGTCAGTTTTGGAGTGACCCTTAACCCAGAGGAATGATTCTTAACCAATTTTTAGACTATGCAATGAACTATAGCCCTATAATTTTCTCAGTGGACATAATCCTCTATTTTTTTTCATATCTTTTGTTTGTATATAGGACATATAAGACAGATTTTTTCTTCCTTAACTTTTAGATATTTTTATTTGAAATTCTCATAGACCTTGTCAATAATTATGCCAAATTTCGAGTAAATTCAAAACCAGTTTAATATTCCGTTACAAACAAATACTAAAACAAATAAAAAGGTTTAAAAATATTAAGGGTGTCTTAATGATTAATAATTAATGAGAACAAACTGATTTTTTAACTTATAGTGTAAAAACAAAAACATTAATTTTTTTTTATTTAAATACTACTTTAATAAAATCCAGGAAAAGGAAAAAAATAAAATCATTTTTCATTAAATGAAATGCGGTTTATAACCTATTTAGTAATAAAATCATTAAGATACGATATAATATCTTCCGATATTTTGAATACATTTTTTATTTTCCAAATTTTTCAAAATAATTAAACGAAGAGCGTGAACGTAGAAAATTAAATTCTGTACCTATGTTTATCATCATTTTAAGGTTTCCGTTTTAGTAGCTTTAAAACATGGAGTGAATTTTTAGAGTACCTTTTTTTAATAAACCCGCATGAGCGTCTATTTAGTAGGGATTGACCTTAATTATAATAGGTTTATTAATCCACTTACCTTACTTTTGTTGGATACGTCTGATGGAATTATAAAAATAAGTTGTTTGTTTTACCTTGGCTTTTAGTTTGGATTCGAAATCAATAAGAAAGTGTTTTGCTTTATATTGAATAAAGATAGTATTGAATTTGATTTTATGCTTATTCAATGGTCCTAAGAAATAATACATTTCAGTCATAAAAATGCGCTTCTCGTTATCCAGTAATTACTTTGGGTACTGCACCTTTCAAGCTGAGACTAGTGTTGAATATTAACACAAAAGCTTTGCGGCAGAAATGGTCTTCCGTCGGTCCCCGAAAATCTAATGGACACTTTCTTCTCAAAATTTATTTACCCCTTTAACTAAAAATACCCCTTTGGACGTGGAATAGATGAAAACAATTCATGAATTAACTTTGCACGGGGGTAATCGCATCAGAAATATCTGTGGTTTATCCGATATTGAAAAAAAAATATCAATGTTTCCGTTGAAAATTTATTAGAAAAGAAATACCAAAATAACCCTTCTTATAATTATTAACGTATGCTGCCCAAAATTTTTAAAATACGGAACTCAACCAATTAGAAACGACATTTGCTTAATATTTAATAGACTTCTTAAAGAATTTTCCTTCGATTACCCCTTTATTCCTTTTCGTTTTAACATAATATCGCCATATCAAATTCCCTAGTTTTAAAGAAATATTCAAACGTTTTAAGGAATCGAAAGAGTTATTTAATTATACATAGTGTAAATGTTATTTTGTCCGATAAAAAAAAATATTGTTGCTGCTATAATGATTTTAGATTTTAAATAAAAATAACATTGTATAAATTTTACCACCATTTGGATTTTCATATTGTTAATTTCTTAAAAAAACATTTCAGAAAAAATGTTTTAGAGGGCCAAAACCCCCTTTGTAACGAAACGGTTAATGCAGAATGGTATTAGCATTGTTCGGTCGGGTTTTTTAATCCAAAGGAACCAACGGGCATGATCTTCCATCACGACAATGCGAGTTTTCACCGTTTACAGAACAAAGAGTATTTGAGCAAGAAAACAAACACAAACAAACAAAATTTAAACCATCCCCCACAGGATTCCAATAAATAATGTTGGTGGTCAGAGATTTTCATCACCTGAAAGGGCGGGACATCAAAAACGCCATTTTTGAAGACCAATTGTTAAATGGTTCTTCAATGATTGGTTCCATCGAAAAAATTATAAAATATCTAATTCTTGAAAACAATAAAAAATTTTAAAAGAATCACTCATTAAACTTTAAAACAACCCAATGTTTCCCAATATTCGTTAATAGGTATTTTTATGTTTATTGCTAACGAAAGCTAATGCTATGAACTTGACTAGAATTTATACATTGTATTTCAAATGAAAAATGCGAAAATAACAATACCACCAACTATTATTTGAATACTTACCTAATAAAAAAAAAATTACTAGAAAGGTCTGCGTGCTTTAATCGAATCTCACCTGTCACTCCATTTGCAGAATCATAAAACTTTGATGTTATAAGTACTAAAATTGTTACTACACTTTTAGTAAATATGTGTGTTTATGGAAACAACTATGAATTGGACAGTATTTAAAATGAAATTTTTTTGTGACAAAAAAATTGAAGGGTCCGTATTAATCGTATATAACATTGTATGTTCCTAACTGAAATGTAAGATTTTTAGCGTCCCTCGAGAAACAACGTTGCCGGAAGTTCAATCGAAATTTTAGATGGGTACCGCTCCTTGCCGCCGGGCATTGTAAAAGGTAATAATAATATTTCAACATTTTACGTTTATGTTTACGACTCATATTCATTTACTTTGTTCAAAATTTCTCTTTTTCGAATACTAAATTTTTTGATGGATAAATCTTATAATAAATTTATTCATCCAAAAACTAAAATCACCGTCACAGTGCAAAGGATTAGCTAGTTACAGTGTTTGGTCATGTGGTGAGAAGGACTAATGGCCATTACGGTTCTGTTGTTGATGCAAAAAAATCTACTCTTATTATAAATTAATCGAATTATTTTAAAAAGATGAATAACACGACCCTGACTCTGTATAGAAAATGATATCATCAGCCAAAAATTGTTTTATAAATCGTTAACGTTTAAACACAGGTTCGAAGGAATTCAATGATACACGACCTGGTCAATTATTTTGTCAGAGAGATGGGCGGTAACAAGCTATCGCTTGAAGTATAAATTTCAAATTGCTTAAAAATCTAAAAAGTTCCATGTTTCCATTGAATTCATTATTATAAACTGCATATAGGGTATTTTAAAGTATACAAACAAAATACATTAGAGTTACTCATACCGCGGTATTAAAAAAAAATAATTAAAAGAACTAAAAGCAAATGAAATTCAAAATTTATTATAATACTTACGTTTATTACAATTTTATAAATTCTCTTGTACTTAACTATTTCTTTCTTTTAGAAAGGTTCCTGAATGCCAGAAATACAATTAAAAATAAATGTGAAACATTCACAAAAAGCTGGATTCTGCTTAATATATTCAATTTAAATATTCAAAATTCAAATATCTTTATACAATATTGAAGTTTACACTTGCTTATTGATTGTCAAACACACTACCACCGGTTCGAAAAGGATGCCTCAGACCTGAGAAGCACCGGTGAAAGAAACTCAGCGGCTATTTTTATGTCACCTTTTAAAAATAACAAACAATTTGATAATTCGGCATTACATATTATGCAATTTTGAAACAAGACCTGAGCGAGCATTCCGTTACAGGTTGTGTTATCATTAAAAATTCGTTAATATTGTAATAACCTTTAACTACTATAAACTTTCCTTGACTACCTTTTAAATTTATTAATAATGAAATTCTGAACGTTTACTGGGATTTTGTTGTAAAACGTATACATTGTCCCATAAAGACTTACTTATTGTTCGCAGTCTAGTTGCTGGAAGAATTAAATTATGTTTGTTCCTTGTATCTATGTCATGTGCATCAAAATGTCTTAGGAAATCATCTCTATTTTTTGCACATACATTACATTATATTATTATATAATACTATATGTTACTATATAATACCGATTTAATTTCCAAAGGATTAGGTTACCTGAGGGGTTGGTATTTTCTAACATATCTTGTGTCATGTAAAGAGATTACGATATCCTCATAGTAAATTGTAAGCAAGAAAAGCAACGGTTAGGGCAATTTGAGCCGATCACCCAAGTGTCTGAAAATTAAGATGATCCATGCGTCGGATGGGCATGTAAAAAATCGGTCCACCCACCAAACCGCATTGGACCAGCGTGGTGGGTTACGGTCCAAGCCCCCTAATAGATAGGGTTGTATTAGGGGAGGCCAAGGTCCAGCAGTAGACTAACAAAGGCTGATGATGTGATGAGATGTGAAAACAACGGTTCACTTTTTTTATTTAATATAATATAAAATTAGTGAGACTTGAATGATTAGTGATTGTCGAAATTTTAATCAGGAGAAACTTATTCAATTTCGATACACTTCTTTTTTAGGATAAAGGCAAATATAACTACCTCAAATTTCGCGAAAACATTATGTTCCGCTTTCACTAATTTTATGAATACTCTGCTGAAAGAACTAAAAGGAAAAGTTTCAGTCGATATTCAAATGGGCTTTCAATGAGGATTAATGGTAGTTAATTGTTTAAAATAAAATAAGAAACGATAACCTAGTGTTAGTGGTCCAAAACATACTGAAAAGACCTCGATTACATGTAAGCAATATAGCATTAAACCTTTTTTCTTAAAAATAACTTATCACTGATATGCACCTAAAAAAACTTACTATTACAAAAAGAGTTCAATTATAGACATATAGTTTTACATTAAACAAAATTTATCGACTTCAAGTTGCATAAAAATCGATAATGGATGGTTTCGTGAATTTATCTCTAAAAGCAGATAAATTAGTTATAAAACTTTTGCAGCATTTAATTGGCGTAAATCCATGCTTCAAATTTTTGAAACTAATTTTATCATACGTTTAACACTTAAAGCTTCCTTATTATGATTATTTTTTGAAATAAAATATTGACAATGCATCAAAGTATACTATGTATATAGTACCAAAGTAACTATAGATATAAATTAAAGAATATATATTTAATATTTCTTTAAAATATTAAAATAGAAGACAGTAATTACGTTCATATTACATCAGTTACTCATATTTATCTTACAATTGTAACTATTCCGTTAACTGCTCGCTTTGTTATCATAACAAGTGTGTCGGTTCAACCTGATAATTGGAGTTCGCTCGAGTGAGAAAACTATATTCTCGGGAATGCCGCAAAGCTAATTGAGCGTTCACTCTTAACCGGCATATCGTGCAATATACTCCCTGAAGATTTTGTTATTCATACAATAAATCTTTTGATTTTACAACTGTAAATTATTTCTTATAGTCCCAAAATAATTAGTTGCCCTATTACCTATATACCCCGTAAGCCGCCAAAAATTAGAAACAGTTTACAAACTAGGGAAAGCTGTCAGCTGTTGTGTATGAAACGTCTTACTTTACATCGAGTCCCGAAAATTGATGTCTGTTGAATTTTTTTGTTAAATTTTTATCTGCTCGCATGTTTCACCCTTATAACAAGCATGTTATGCATGTGCAGGTTCGTCAAGACTATAAGGTAAAGAGAACAGATACACGCAGGAGGTACAAATACATTTGAGTCGGAGAATATAAATTAGAAATTGAGGCAATTCAGCACAAGTTTTAATAGTAAACCAGTAAGTAGTTAAAAAGAGATTCAAAACTTAACTTAATGTGAAAACAAGATTGAGATAAAATTGTTTAGCCCTACTACAATAATGATCAATAAATAAATTTACTTATTGGCTATTCTCACGTCACGCTTTATATTATGACAATTTTTTTAAGTAGTATTATAAATGAGGATGGATTTTGCTAATGCATTGGATTAGATTGATATTTCTCGTTGTTTATGTTCGTACATAATGCTAATGATAAAACAGTTTAATATTGTTTTTTCTTTGAGAAAAATATATTTTTATAATAAAAGTTTTATTAAGTGTAAGACAAAAATTTACTTAAAACTTAATTTGCACATACTTTACCAAAAATAATATTTAAGCACCCCATGGGAAACGTATTTAATGTTGGAAGTTTAATCTAAATTTTAGATAGGTACCGCTTTCCGCCGCCGGGCTTTGTGATACATAATAATAATCTCTCCAATGGCCTCCAACAATATTAATGTTTAATATTTACGTTCGTTCTATAAAAATTTTGTTCGGGTGAGTAATTGAAATGTGATTTTTGTGATGTTGTCTCATAGAAGGTAAAGTCCTCCTGTCTAAATTTTTAATAAAAGTGTAATTTGATAGGAGAAGACGATTGTAAAAGAAAAATATTAGCGAAGCAATAACAATAATATTAATTTTAAGTTAATACTAAAATCGCGTTATTTTCTTTAATATATATTTTGTTTGTGTAAATAATATTTAAACAAAATAACCCGGGGTTATCTAGTGGCTTACCCTGGTTTCGGTACCATTAAAACCGGCACACGGAAGGACTTTCATACTACAAATTAGTGGCAGGAAAAGGCACCGCAGTGGTACATTTTCAGACAGCTTCATAAAATACGGGACCCACCACCTCTAGATCACACATTTTAATTATTTTTTAAGCGACTCTTATTACGCAATTCAAGTAGGGGAATTATTTCAAAACTAATAAAATTCAAGAGCTGATAGATAGATAGGCATTCAAGTTATTTAAAAGCTATTTAACGACATTTCAGTACGGCTAAGATAGACCATGAAGTATAAGGTTTTGATAATTTTGGTAGTTCCAAATCAAAGCTTTTCCTTATCGTAAAGTTGAATTACAAAAAGTGTCTATTGTCGAGTTTTAGTAAACATTGTATACACCGTATGTATTATATTTTTGAATTAAAAATAATGATAAACCTGACATAAAATTGCCCATTGAAATGTAATATTTATTATATCGAGAGGTACTCTTAATGTCGAGAGTTTAAATGACATTTTAGACGGGTATTGTTCCTCTCCACTGGGCTTTGTAAAAGGCAAAAATAATCTTTTAACAATCTACGTTTATATTATTACGTAATATTCGTTTATTTTATTTTTAATTTCTTTATCTAAATGAGAGTTCTTATATTACATGCTTGTTACAATGAATCAGCTACAGTTTTATTTTTATGTTTAGAAAATGATTAATTTTAAGTTTTAGAGGTCAAATTTCAACTGTAATGCGTAAAAATTGTACGATTATTCAACTCAAACCAATAGTAATTTTAGAGCAATGTTTTGTTATATGTACATTTGCCTATTTCTGCCAAATATATCAGTAGTGTATATACATAGTGTACATTGCTGTCTTTCGGTTTGAAGAAAACCGTTGCAAGGATAATAAATGAGTAAACGAGAAAAAAACATCTTTTGTCCTATTGCAGCAAGTAGGTTAATGGCATCTTATGGTGTGATTCTTATGGACAGGGCATATATAACTTACCACCAGGTTAACTTCATGCTCGTCATGTCATTTTTAACATTAAATTTATTTAAAAAAAACATTATAAAAAAGTCGATTGTTGCTTATTCCTTGACAACTTTATAATATTTAGTCCTATAACTAATTGATAATAAACGAATTGTTTTTACTTTACATTCATGATGCTTAATTACTCTCTTAACAAAAAAATAGATGCTTAATAAACGACAAGTAACAATTAAATTCAAGATATCAAAAAACTTCTAGTATTATTAAAATATATTCAGAATTTTAAATTAATTTTATTTTTTAACAATAAATATAAAACAGATAAAAATAAATTTTCTTGTCACATTTTTATCTACTTTCATGCAATTGCTTCTCTTATATTATAATGACAATTCAGATGTACTAAATAATTCTTGACTTACTTTGATCAGGAGAGAGTTTAAATCAATATTTACTTCTAAAATGGTCAAATTGAAGGGTTCTGTGGCATTTAGTAAATGGGCAGCAATCTTTACAGTGAAAGGTCTTATAATCATAACAATTATTTTGTAACATATGTTAGGAATTATTCAAAAATATTTTTAAAAGTGTGTTATTTGGCTAAATCCCTACATATTAAAAATAAAATTAAAAATTCTTCGGATAAAATCAAATGTCTTCGAATAATATATATAATGAAACCGGAAAAGTAACAAATGGTAACAATAATTAAACATAAATTAAAGCTAATAGTGATGTTGCAACTTTTTTCGAACAGACATTCCGGTTTCTATAACCAAGTCTCTTTTATCATCTCTAACAGTTGCCGAGCCCTGTTGAAGGAAAATTTCAATGAATGCACAGAATTTTTTGATTTTACTGAAGTTAGTAACAAAGATGACATCAATGTTTTTAAATCTCTTGACATCAAAGAACAGCACTTAACAGAGATCCCCAAAGATCTGCCATCTTTGGGGATCTCTCTTTAGTGCTGTTATCGATGTAATATCACCGCACTTAGCAAAAGGGGTGAGTTTCCTGACTTTATGAAGCATAGTAAAGTAATACCAGTTTTAAAATCGAGTAGCAAAACGGATCCTAATAATTTTAGACCTATATCCGTACTGCCTACTCTAGTCAAATCTTTGAAAAATTGATATTGGATCGATTAGTCAAATGCTTCTATGGAAAAATCTTTAAAATAATAACTGTACAGCTCACTAGGGGCGCTCCACAACTGACTGGGTGTTCGGCTTGTTAAAAGTATATACGAGGCTTGGAAAACATCTGCCTCAGGCATTTTCTGCGACCTTTCAAAGGCTTTTGATTCTGTTCAACATACGACTCTGGTCAGAAAACTATGCCACTATGGTGTTAAAAACAACGCATTTGATCTTCTGATTTCATACCTGAGCCATCAAACTCAGAGGATTAACGTGAATGGTAAGAGATCTCCTGGGGCCCAATCGAGTATGGGTATTCATAGGATCTATTCTTGGACCTTTTCCTTTCCTTGTTTAAATACTTTACTTGAAAACTTTTTTATTGAAGCTTAATTCTAGTAAATTAATGAAATAAAAAATATTTCATTTTATTCAATGTCCTATTATAGGTATTATTTGTACATATGACGAGGCATCGAGCCCACGGGATTTTTGGAAACAGTGACGTCAGCTGGGCTGAAGTCACGATGTTGAGGGGCTAACAGTTAACAGAGATAACGGGCTGATCACCCTATTGCCTGTAATGTAAGATGATCGATACGTCGGATGTAAAAAAGTTGATCCTGCGCCTTATCTCTCGCCGGCCGTGTCGGTTACCCGACCTATTTGGCTTTGTGAGTTTAAATGAATAGGGAGTGCACCTGTGTTTTTGCGTACACTTGATCATTATAATATCTCCTGCACAATTGGCTAATCTCTAATGTAGATCGGCCGCTGTAGTCAGAATCGAGTAGGAAATTATTATGATTATTATTCAACAAGGCCATTGTAAACAAACACTTTTATATGACGACGTTAATCCTCTAGTCATTAATTTAAAGTACAAAAAAATTAGAGTGTACTCATAGGACAACCAGCCTCGAAAACCGCTCATACTACAATGTGATTTCACTAACCTAGCCATTTTTCTATCAAAGTGGTGGTGTTTTTGAAGCCATTACACTTTCATATTACTTATTATTAATTGTTTGATTGTCTTGTTTAATTTATTTAGAAAATCTCTTTAACAAATCTTTGAAACTAAACCTAAAATCAAATTATTTTATAACAGCTTTTAATTACAAATATCAATATTATGTGGTGTATAAAGTTTTATTTAGAAAGATTTTGCAGTAATTCATTTGTAATTTTTAAATAATATTTAGAAACATTCTAAACATTAAATTTTCACTAAACACTTTTGATATCTTGTATTAACGGCGTTAAAATTTAATCTTAAATAGATGGATAAAATTGAAAATACTTACGAATAGATTACAATACTTAAATCTTACCAAGTAACAATATTTCACAATAAAGTTAATAGTTTGAGCTACTTCGGCAGTAAAACGGTGAGGTTCTACTCTATTTTTATTCAGATAGAGAGAAAGAGATAGAGAAGATGGTCGGGTTTACAACCTGCTTGGGACCCCATTTTTAATAATGTAGTGTAGTATTCGTGTAAACAAAGGAATAAATTAATAGGATAATTGTAAATTAAGACGAAATAATTTTAAAACAATGATGCATGATCGGCATTCTTATTACATAGGATTTAAAAAGATTCTGTAAATATAATTTATACAATTCAACAACTTTTAGTGTAAAATAACGTGCGTAATACAAAATGTATTACAATTTCATATTTTTTACATTAATTTTTTTAACAAGCACACTTGATTCAAATTGATTTCCTGTACGACATTGTTATTCCCAGAAGATTCGAAAAATACAAACATTTTCCTGATGCTGGCGTCCGTTGATTACCGCTGTTTGATTTTTTATTTTTTTTTATTTTAGCATTCTGAAAACAGAACTGACGTTTTTTTAGGAAAATATGGTTTCTCCAAATTAAAAGCAGAGAATTTAAAATAACGGAGCAATAATCTATTCAGTTTCGTACTTTGTTTATTTCCTTAAATATATGTGTTCTTCCTATATTTTAAAAACAATATAAGAACGGAGTTTATATGAAAAGACAAACTGGTCGCTATAGAATTTGTTCAAAAATATTTTGTGTCGTTACCATAATAAAAATCATTGTGACATATCATATTATAACAATTAAATTCGTTTGTCTAAAAACTGCAGCTGCTATTTCACACTGAAATCAATGAATTCACTGAAATATTTACTCCGTGTTATGAGCTTAAGTCCACATTTTACTAATTATGAATTATTAAAATCTAGACTTAAGCTTATACGATAGTTGAATTGAACAATAATTGATTTTTAAAATACACTTTATACTCATTGTTTTTGCTTATAATATGGAAAAAAAATATTTTTGACCTTCTTTCCATAGAAGATCTGTACTTAATTCGAAGCACATATGTTTTACTTTACCCCCAAATGGCAATATCCGGCAGTGGATTAACACAGGCTGATGATGATGACATGTTTTTAAACAAATGTTACTGTCTAGTTTTAACTTATTTTATTCATTTTATAAAAGTACCAAATTTTGATTGCTAACTAGCAAAAAAATTGTAAGAAAAGTAAAATAATAACAAAGGTCCTGTTTGCTCACAAATGTAATGCTAAGATTATTTCCCTTTTCTTAAGAAAAACAGCATAATATTTAATGATATGTAAACTAAAACTGGGATAGCAATTTCAGTTTATATATCGAAGGTTTAAATTGATTTCTGACATACCGCCCTTTGTGTAACATTTCTGTTATAATAACTTCGACAGGTGGTGTATTAAAAAATTCTTCATAATTATTTAAATGGGGTGTTATGATTTTATGTGTCTATAGTTAGGCACAATATTTAATGGTTTTATCTTCAACAGTGATGAATTTACATATCGACTTTCATTCCCATTTTAATCCCTAGTTCTTCCTCGTAAAATTTTAGTTTTTTAAACTCATCTTCTTTGGCATCCCTTCTTCCCAATTTATAGGGGTAAGGTCGGGTCTTTTCGTACATTTGCGCCAGAGCGTTCTATTCTGGTTTGTTTAAGCGCTCAAATTCTCGCGTTGTAACTCGTATTGCATATTGGACCCCTAGGTGGTCTTCCTCTTCCTAGTGGACGGTCAGGAATATTTAGGGCCTTTTGGACGGAGTGGTAACTATCTCGTCTGATGATGTCGTCCTAACAACGTATGCAATTTTTCTAAGCTTTTAGTAACAGTTACAAGGCTGTCTAAATCATGTTTAAGATTCGGAAACTACCAACTGATACAAACAAAAGCGTATTAAAATGGTTCAGTTTTGGGGCTTGAATCTGTGAGGCATGTGTGATTTCTTTAACAGCCATGCTGTAATAGTCCAAAATGTGTTTATAACAAAAAATTGTTCAAAAAATATTTGGAGATGTTTGGTTTATTTATTATTACGCATGTTTATGCACAAACTTCATATGATCATTCTTTGATAAAAACACTAAAACGTTCTTTAAAAGCTATAAGCTTATTATAGGAATGGACAGAAGCGAAGTGCCTTTGTTTTATACTATAAAAGGAACAGGCGCCATTATTAAATGTAAATAATTTTATTTTAACTTAACTTTCTTCCTTTTAATTTTTATAAAACAGTTATTAAAATTTTTAACTGAACCTATATTTTATCATTATTGAGGTCCTCATTTAATAGCTTCAAAGCTGAGGCAAAAAAAAACCTGGTAGCATTCTTGACAATCAATAAGAAAGTGTTTTGCTTTACACTGAATAAAGATAGTATCGAATTTGATTTTATGCTTATTCAAAGGTCCTAGGAAATAATACATTTCACTCATAAAAATGCGCTTCTCGTTATCCAGTAATTACTTTGGGTTCAGCACCTTTCAAGCTGAGACTAGTGTTAAACATTTACACAAAACCTTTCCGGCAGAAATGGATACTTCCCATGCCGGTCCCCTGTAAATTGCGACGTGGATATTTCCTTATACATAATACTTATTTACCTTTTTTATAAATAAAAATATTACTGCTCTGGATGCGTGGAATATACGAAAGCAGGATTAATTCATGTAAATAACTTTGTAAGGGAGGGGTTAAGGATAACTTCGTGGCATTAATATCTGGGGTCTTATCCAAAATGTTAATAATAGAAGTACCAGGGTTCCCAGTAAAGCAGAATAGACTGAGCTATAATTATCAATAAATTTATGTTATTGGAAAAGACATTATAAACAATATACCCTTCTAAAATTTATTAACTTATCATCGCACCATAGAAATTTCTTAAAATACCTGTGAATTACGAAATGACATTCCACTAACTAAGACGTCATAATAGACTTCATTAATGGAATTATTAACGCTTCGATTAGCCTCCCTTTATTTGCTTAGTTGTCGTTTTTAACGTCATTTCATCCAAATTTTAAATGGAAATGCATGCAAACTGTTTTGAAAGAACTGAAAGAGTTATTTCAATTATAAGTATTGTGAATGTTATTTTGTTTGATTAAAAAGTATATGGCATCAGTGTTGCTGCTATAACTGTTTCAGATTTTATTTTAAAATAGAATTAAATTATTAACGTTGTATAAATTTTACATGTTTAAAACTGCTCTCATTGCGATTTATCATATCGCGTATAGTTCAATAACAAAATACATTTCAGAAAGATGTTATAGTCAAGGCACAAACCTGTATGTTTTATTGGTGGCAAGATGACAGGTTAAATAAGTAAAAATAACTAGCTTGTTTTTTTTTAATTTACAGTATATAATTTATGTACTCTTTGTCTGCATGTACGTTTCTGCACTAATATCTCCTGCGCAGTTGGCTTCTTTCTGATATAGATCTGCTGCCGTAGTCAGAATCAACTCATCTTTATTATTATCAACATCAGCCTGCGTCAGTCTACTCGTCATTTCTTGAATGGCTTATAACTGGCCTGCGTAGCTACTAAACTGTTCTAAGCTTTTAAATTAAACAATTTATCACTTAGGATAAAATCGATAAGGATGTTTGGTGAATTTATCTCTAAAAGCAGATAAATAAGTTAGAAAACTTTTGCAATATTAATTTCGCGTAAATCCATGCTTCAAATATGTGAAACTAATTTTGTCATACGTTTAACATTTGAGGCTTCCTTATTATGATTATTTTTCTTGCCATTGCATATCAGATGAAATAAAAAATTGACAATGCATCAAAGTATACTATGTATATAGGATCAAAGTAATTATAGATATAAGTTAAAGAAGAAATATAATTTATCTTTAAAATATTAAAATAGAAGACGTAATTACGTTCATATTAAATTCAAATTATTTTCAAATTCAAATATCTTTATTCAATATAAGTTTACACTTGTATTGATTGTCCAACACACTACCACCGGTTCGGAAGGACGCCTCAGACCTGGAAGAACCGCGAAAAAACTCACGGGCTATTTTTTATGTCACCTTTTAAAAATAACAAACAATTTGATAATTCGGCTTACATATTTGAATTTGAAACAAGACCTGGGCGGGGCTTTTGGGAAAATGCAACACAAAACCTTATCCCCTTTAACCATGCCTGCCCTGTCTTCCCCACAAAAAGAAATCAAACGCCTGCGGCGTCCAGAACCTTCATGGCAGAGCCAGGGAAGCCCGGTTTCTCAAAATGATACCTCGTTTCAGTTCCTTTAGCTCAATTTTGAAAGTTCACCAAAGGGCTTTGACCGGCTTCCGAACATCCCAACCTGGGTTGGAAGGGATACCCACCAATTTTCAGAAACAAAAACCATGGTAGGCCGGTGCCAACCGAACCAGACGACGTTATCACCGTCGGCGAAACTCGCTTCGCTCACCGCCAAACCCTTGGAACAGCCCCAAAACAATTTCAAGCGGGACCGAAAGCACAGAAACCACTCCGGGGCCGATTTTCCATTAATGGGAAGGCGGTAGTTTCCCCACTTTTCTCCCCCCATAACGCCGGTGGTAGAGGTACAATTACGGGGAAATAGGACCCAAAGCTGCAGCGGAGGTTCGCCCAATTGGGCCCTCTTTGAGACTGCAAACGGAAAAACCGAAGGGTTTTGGGCCAGGTTCCTCTCTCGAGGGGGCCCGGTGTTAAGTCACAAATGAGGTTTCAGGGTGCTAGCGTTCGTGCCCTCCAAACCCGGGGCAGGGCCCCGTAGGCCAACTGGACATCAGTCATAATGTAACGTTTTAGACCTCATAACTTTAAATTCTGTTTTATTTGAAAAGCAAAAATAAAGAACTATAATTTTGATAGAAATGAAAAAAAAATAAACGAATATTAGTAATATATAAACGTAGATTGTTAAAAGATTATTTTGTTTACAGCCAGTGGCGAGGAAAAATCCGTCTAAAAATGTCATTGAGGGGTTATTACTGGTAAATGGACAAACCTATCATGTCTTATTGCGCAACTTAATACATTTCGGTTCTTGGCGGTAGGCTTTGGGAGTTATAAAATAACCCGATCGGGTTACTTCCTCTCATCGCTTTAAACAAAAAAATCGATTTTGCTTTTACTTGAAGCAATGATATGTCTTATAACTTAAAAAATGTTAAAGAACAACAAAACTTTAAAGACATGATCCTTAATTAGTCTCTAAAAAAAAAATAAAAAACAAGAAAAAGAAAAAAATAGATTCAAAAAAACGACAAGTAAGAAAAGTAAATTCATGATTTTAAAAACTAGATTTTTAAATGTATTTAGAATATTGAAATCAATCACCATCATATTTTTCCCATAAATATAAAAAAAAAAAAAATTTTCGGCCATTTTTTTTTACTTTTAGAATCGCATCTTAAAAATCCCAAATCACAAAAAAGAACATCCGTAAAAAAATTTTGTGTTAGGTAATTGAAGGTAAAACAAATTTCGTTTCAAATTTGAGATTCATTAAACTTTGTTTGGTTTACGTTAAATATGAAGAAAAAACCTTAAAGGTTATAAATATTCAGGTTTGTGTAAAGTTTTGTAAATTGATCGTTAATATAAATTGTTTTTATTTACCAATTTTAAATTCCATTACAATAAGTGCTAGTGAAAAGGAAATTTTTCATGATCCCAAAAAAAACTATTTAGATTTTTTGAATTTAGAATTCAAACCTTATATTCATTCTGATAACACAACACAATAAGAATATCGCCAAATTAATAAAGGTTTTTTAATTATTAAATAAAATTACTTTACGTTTTTATCCGGGTTTTTTTTACATTTAAATTCCCGAGTTTCGAACACTTTCCAGCGGTGGTCCGGGTAGACCGTAAAGTAATTTTTTTAATAATTTATAATATTCGGCAAGCAATAGAAATAATTATGTTTTATTTGAATTTAAATATTATGTAAAATAGACACACTTTTTTTTTCCAGGGAGGCCTAGGAGTTCCTGTCATCGGGGGTGAAGGCGGGCACGAATGACACCACGCCAAGATGTTTTCTTTTGGGCCTTACAGAGGGGATTAGGAAACTTTAAAATTTTTCTGATCCCCTGGAGGCCACCCCATCTCAGGTCGATGGCTCAAAAACCACTTGAGCGTGTGTCGCACTTACCCCTACACACCTTGCAACAGGTGCTAAAATATAAAATCTCCAAGCAGTTAGGGATGACTTCTTTAGTATAAACTTCCTGACCTCAGTGGCATGTATGTTAAAACCTGGCCTTGTTTCAACCGTGAAATGTCGATTACACCGCTGCTTTTAATGCCTTGAAGATCCTGCTACGGTATTTTCTATTTTAATTAAAATTATTTAAAATAAATCAAAAAGCGGATCCTTTTTATTAACATTTAATTAAAGCGTTAAATGGAAAAAAGTGAAAAATATTTTCTTATTTTTAATGTTTTGTTTTTATTCTTTTTGCAAATTATTTTGAAAAAAAAAAAAAAAAAAAAATTAAAAAAGAGTTTAATTTGATACTTATTAAGGTACCTATTTGTTTTTGATTTAAGGTCTTAAAATATATTAAAAACATATCCAGTAATTGAAAACTAGGTCCTTTTCTTAGCTTTTATTCTTTTGTCCAGATAATTCTAATTTATCGTTTGACAAAAAATTGTTATGAATAGCCAAAATAAGTTTTTTCTTTCAAATTACATGACCGTCAAATTATTTAAAATTATGCTAGCCTCTTTCCTTTAATTTGGTTTTTAGTCCATTAATTAAATTTCTTTTGTGTAAAAACTGTTTTGGATTTATATAAAAAAATAACCAATTTTAGGAGTTTTTAAATTAGTTATTATAATTTTTCTTTAATCACATATATTCGTTTTAAATATAATTAGAAAAACCGGCGCATTTGTAGATTAATTTATATTTAGAATGGTGTACAATATTTTCAGGTCTGTAATTACTGGTGGTCGAACCGTCATTTATAATGCTGAAAAGCTTTTCACTTTTTTTTTTGCTTATTTTAGACAGAAAATGTATTTCAAAAAAACTAATGCGTAAGAAGAAAAAGTATTATTTTTTCCTTGTAAAGAGTCCCGCAAATATGACTTTCGGCCAAATCCAGATGACCCAGAAACAGTAGCAACGATGTTTAACGATTATTTTGGACAGTATTCGAACAGGCATATCCATATTGACATTGAACTTGACCAACTGAATACAATAAATCCCACCAACAAAAATTTCTAACACAAGTTAAAAAATCTACGAAAAATTGAATATCTAAGGGCCCGGCCCCGACCTATCAGTCCCATTCTTAAAAATAATGTTTTAATTTTCCACTATCAGTTATTTTTAATCGAAGTTTAAGGATTATTTTCTTCCGTTGTGGTTAATTATCCATTTTAAAGCGGAAGAAGAATAAGTTGAGATTAAGGAAATTCTATCTTACTTCTATTTCAAAAATTTTTCGAATCTTTAGTAAAATTGTTGCAAAGTTAAAGCCAAATTTTATCTTACTAGCAGGTTTTATAAGGTCAAGGTCCTGTAACTAACCATGGTTTTTTCTAATTTTTGTTTGATGGGATAGACAAAACTTGAGACGTCGTTTTACCGACCAAAAAAGCCTTCGATAAAGTTGACCATTTTTTGAAAGCTGCGTTTAATGGTATTCGTGGTAATTTACTTGCGTTTTAAATCGAAGTAGAAAAAGGTTTCGGACAACCATAAAAGGAACCATTCCCAAAAGGCCGTTCGGGTGTGGTTCAAGAGTCGACTTTAAGCCCGTTGCAAATATCCAATTTATAAATGACAATTTTTTTGCTTCTTTTAACTGTAAAATTTTATGTTTTGATGACCTTTAAATTTTAAAAATCGTCAAATCATTATGATTGATCTTATTCAAAAGATTTTAACGTTTCACCGCGTATTGTAGAACAAAATTCAACTTGCATTCATAAATGTAATTAATTAACTTTTCCGTTACTAAAAATACGTACTTATAGTTTAGACGGCCATTTATTTCAACGACGTCAAAATTAAAAACCCCGGGTAGTATTTGACGAATAAGTTAATATTAAAACCACATTAAAAAACATGTAATTGGTTTATCAAATGCCGGTTTTATCCTTCTTGTAAGAAAGATGTTGAAAAATTCGAAACCACAAATTATTAATAGTACATTGGGTTTCATTCATGATTAGAATATCATCGGTGGGGGAACCTTTTTATATAATATATAATAAACAGATTGAACTAATCCAAAAAAAGCATTAAGGATTGCATTTATAGAGAACAAACGCCGACAAATTTCTTAACTAACGGGCATAAATTACTTTCATTGAAATCTAAAAATTTTTAGATAACTGTGCTTTATAAAATGAACAATTACAAGATTGTTCTGACTTAACGAGGAAATTCTTTCGGTTCCCAGGGAGAATGCCTCGCTTTTTAAATAGTTTTATGTCCAACCTCAGAACTAATTGTCAAGGTCGATATATCAATTTTTCCCCACAATCTTTTAGCTTGTTCTATTTTGTTTTTCTTGAGTTGTTTGAAATTATTATGTCTTTTTGTATTATATTTTCATAGTTACTTTATTTTTTAAATTTTTGTAAATTTTTGGAGTTCTTTAATTAATGCCATCTTTTATTGTAACTTGGTGTCACAGTAAACGTTTTGGGGTTAAACTTTTAGTTTAAACTTCTTCAACAAAATTATGTTACTCAACTGCTGTTGTTTGTCTTGAGGCAGAATCATATTTCTCCTCCCTACATCCTATATCTACCCAAAAAGCAGCAAAAACAATACCGGTAATTTAATGTTTTGTTACTAATTTGAGTTTCTTTCCTTTACATTACGAACAAAATAAAAGCAATTGATGTTAAGAAATCAAAATATACCTCCTAATTATAGAACCTATACAATTTTTTCAAAAAATTAAAAAAGTATTCTTTAAGCGTAAAAATATTTTAGTTATTTTTTAGGTAAATGGTATTTTTTTAGATATATGGCTATTGGAAATGTGAAATATTTTACGTACTGTTAATGAATTAAATATTTGTTATATGATGTTTAACCTTACTCTTTAGTGAGTATGGCCAAAACATTTGACGAGAAAATTTGATATTAGAATATTTTTTTGGCTTATAAAAGATACATATATATACAGATATTTTAATAGAACCAATAATTTAACACAAAAGTTATTTTTATAATGAAATTCCGACCGACTGAAATGATTGGAATTGTCGTACTACTGTACTGTCAAATTTTACCCTTCACTCCGATAGGCATCTTGCTCAAAACCCCGTGATAGGGAATTATTTTACAGGCGTGATGAACGGTATTACATCCTTGTCCGTTAGCGTCCTGGTAACCCCGAGAACCACAGAAAAAGCGTAATTTTCGGTAAAGCGCAGCTGGTTATGCGAATCACTTGTCCTTTTCGTTGTCACTTTTGGTTACACCCAAACCTTCCCACCCGACTTATACGCAATCTGTTAACTTTTTTAGTCACTACACCTGCTGTCAGTTGACTTTCTACCGTTTTGTCCTTTTTACGAGTTTTTTGTAGTTTCCGTATTTTTCGCCTTAGGACTTGACACTGATGGAATTTTGTATGTCCTGTTTTAACCATGCAAAGGTTAAGAACCGGTCCTCGGGTAACCTGATTTTACTTTAAAAGAGATGCTGAGCCCTGCTGAGCTTTTTACTAAACAGAGATTAAATTTTTTTGTGAGTGGTCCTTACCGTGGTTACTCTTAATGTTTAAATGGCATTGAAAAATTGATTTTCCTGGGGAAATCAAGTGGTTTGGGAGAATAATTTAGAGAAGTAAAGGAAACGCCACTATAATTTTTTAGTGGAAAAAATTCCCTTTTTGTATATTATATATTTTATATATCTTCACGTCATTATAATCAGCCCCTATTGTCCACTGCTGAACATAGGCCAATGAATTCCAAGACGGTGATGCTATGCTGCCAAATTTTTAATTTACATTTTTTATTGTTTTTAAATCAATATTTTAATTAAGACCTATGGTATGAGGTGGCTTTAGAAACAGAGTTCGTTTGAATCCTGGATTCACCAAAACTTTGATCCCCAATTTCTGAAAAGAAGATGATCCAGGTCGGATGGGCATGTTAAAATGGTCCATCCACCAACCCCACTTGGACCAACGTGGTGGGATGGGTCCAAAAACCAAATTTTAGGGACGCCTTATCCAGTAGTGGCAGACGGCTGATGATGATGATGAAAGCATTTAGGGGCGGAAAGAAGCCAAGTAATTTTGCTTTTTATTATGTAAGAAAAAAGCGCCATTCTTACATGTAAATGAATTTATTTTTATTTAACAAATTATTTAACTTCTTTCACGATATTTTGAAGACTTATAAATAAAACGTTTACTGAATGTCAATAATTTTTAAAATAATTTGAGTATGAGCGTTAAAGTAGAAAATAGAATTTCTGGACCTATATTTATCATCATATGAATTTCCCGTTTTAATAGCTTCAAAACACGAAAACGCAATTTCGTCAGGTAGTACGTTTTGTTAATACACCCGTAATAGTGGTCCAGCGTTGCTTCCGCCCCTGATTAATATACATGTTATGGATGTATATAGAAAACCCTTTTTACGCGAAATTTTTTAGCTTGGAGAAAACCCAAAGTTAATTTTTTAAAGCAAAAAAATATTTTATGAATTTTTTTAAATGGACAGGAAAATAAATTTGGGTCATAAAAAGTCTTTCCGATATCCAGTTATTACATTGGATTAATCCCTTTAACCAGAAACTAGTGTTAAATATTTGACAAAGTTTTGGTAGAAACCGCTACTTCAGTCAGTCCCTGTGAAATGCGAAGGCAAGTTTCTTCTACATAATATTGATTTACCTTTCTTATAAAAAAAATATCACTGCCGGATGCGGGAAAGACGAAAAGAAGGCTGAATTTATGGAATTTAAGAGAGGGTAATCGCATCATCAAATATCTGTGGTTCCATAATACCTTGAAGAAATATAAATGTTATTTTAAAAAAAAAACAAAAATTATGCCCTCTTTAATTGATAAGTATCATCGTGCCACAAGATTTTTAAAAAATACCCGACGAATTACGAAAGCATTTTACACCTAAGACATTAAAGATTTTAAGATAATTATTAAACTTCGATTAGCTTCCCTTTATTTGTTAGTCGTCGTTTTTGACGTTATCTACCTTCCTATCCATTCCCGACTTTTAAATGGTTGCACGCAAACTGTTTTAAAAGAATGGAAAAGAGTTATTTAATTTACGTGGTGTGAAGTTTTTTATTGTAAAAATATTGCATCAAATGTTGCCATAACGATTTTAGATTTTTTTAAAATATAATTAAATGAATAAATTGATAAATTTAATTTTTAACAATGATTTTCATATCAAAAGTTCATTAACAAAATAGATTTCAGAAAATGTTTTATACCAAATTTACAAAATAACGGGTTTGTAAAAAATTTAGTTGGTTTTTTAAAAGAAAGTTTTTGATTTTGACTGGGTTTATTGATTTTATTATTTTGATTCATATAGTAAGAGGGCACCGTAGTCGAAAATGGATGGGAAGGAATTTTAGTACTTTGTTAACTTTAAAATGGATTGTTGAATCAAATCTTGTTTTCAATTTTAGGTTAATTGGCTGAAAAACTAACCATTAGATTAATTTAATAAGGTTTATTTTTATACAATTTTATGGTCTTGTATGGGAATAAAGTAAAATTTATTTAATCCCGCATTGGGAATCGCTGAAAAAGTAACTTGTTTCACCATTGTTATCCTATTTTAAATCCCCGAAATTACCAAAGCCGTTTAATTTAAAGTTTTTCATATTTTTATATTCACTTCTGGACGAATCGACCGGACAAATTTAAATTTTATATGTTACTTTTTAATACCATTATTTAACTTATAAATAAAATATTTTAATCCTTTGTTTTATTTAAAAAACCTTTGTTGGGTCGATCATAATTATCACTAGGGTACTATCATTATCTTTAAAAATACTACCAATTTTACAAGACTTCAATTGATTTTTTTTAATTAAAAAAAATCAAAATTAATTGTGGACCGAATTTAAGACTTAATAAATCTGATTTGAAAGGTTTTCAACTGGTTCCATCCAAAAATTTTCGTTCATATGATTCAAGAAATACATTTTTGAAAAGATCATGAATGAACTTAATGCTGTTTTTAAACAACTCAACCTGTTTCCACAATACTAGCAAAAAAACCAAATCAATATTTTCTTGGAAAAACTTAACTAATTAAAATTAATTTTGACCCTCTAATATACCTTGAAGCTAAAATTTTAAGCGGAATTAATTTTAAATTTGATTGTCCTCACCCATAAAATTTTTACAAAAGTAACTTTGACTAAGGAGTAAACGCCAAAGTTAAATTTTTAAGAACTCAAAAAATAATATGAAATCAAACATTTATTAACAAACAATAACCTATCAGATAACGTTACTCTATAATTTTTTTTATTCATTTATCTATACTTATTAAAAATTTTAGGTTTGTTTTTCAAAATTTTTTTAAAATTTAATATATAAATGACACTTTAAAAAAACATTTATTTTATTTTCGTTAGTCTTTGTGGATTGTTTATAATTAATTGGTGGTCCAATTTTAAATATACCTTTAGGGAAGATAAGGACTAACTGGTAGACACCGCAAAATTTTTAAAAAAAAAGTTTTTTTTTTTTTTATACAAACTGACTTTGAATTTGCCTTTGAAAGAATAAAACTTTGATGTTATAGACAGTTTTTGATTCAAAATATCGAAGAGTCGTTTTTAATCGTATAATGTTCTATAGAACAAGGTTTCAACTGAAATTAAGATTTTTAACGTCCTCGAAACAAGTTATTGCGAGTTTAATCGAAATTTTGATGGGAGCCTTGCCGGGAAAATTAATAATATTTCAACATTTTAAAATTTATTTCAAATTTATTTACTATATTTTTTATAATAATAATCTTCAAAATCTAATATATTGGCACCTTTATTCGTTTATTTTATGTTTATTTTTGGTCTAAATTAAATTTATTTAATATTTAACAAAGAATCAGGTAATTTAAAGTTTTGGGTCAAATTAAAAAAATGCACAAGGGCCAATTATTCAATTGGATTCATAGAATTTAAAATTTGGAATTCCATTTTTAAAAGGGTCCGCGGGGTTGTACCCCGCGGTTTATTTCGCCGATATCGAGTGTTTAAACCTTATTTTCCTTCCGTTTCAAGGGAACCGTTTGCAGGGTTATTACAAGAAATGGGACAAAAACATTCTGTCTTTTGGGCCAGGGCGGGTTTTAAACTCCATTTTTTATGGTGGGCCGAAGCTTAGGTTATGTACAGAACGACCAGGTTCTTATCTCGTTTATCCTTTTAAACAATGAAAAATCGATTGTTGTATTCGGCACCTGTTGATATAAGTGTAATAAATAATTGAAAATGTTACACGAATAGTTTAAAACTTTACAGTACATGATCCTTAATTACTCTCTAAACAAACAAAATGCAAACAAGAAAAAGAATATAAAATAAATTCTTAACAAAAGACAAGTACCAATGATAAATTCAATATTTCAAAAAGTTCTTGTATTCTTTAAAATAGTTTAGAATTTTATGATCAATGTACCTAATCATAGTCTTTTAACCATAAATATAAAACAAAGAAAAATAATTTTTCATGGCACATCTTTATCTGCTTTCATGCAATTGAAATGCTTAAATTAAAAATCTTTACATCACAAATATAAATAACATCTCGAATAAACAATTTACTTTATGCTAAAAGTTAGGCGAAGTTTAAGGTAAACAAATTTCGTTTCAAACTTTGAGATTCATGCTAACCGTTATTGAGTTTCGGTTTACCGTTAAAAGTTGACAATAAGATTATCCCCTTAAAGCATTATAAATATTCAGTTACGTTTAAGCTGTAAATGTTTTTGTAAATTGATCTGTTGATATAAATTGTTTTTATTTACTCAATTTTAAATTCCATTAATATAATAAGTGCTAGTGTGTAAGAATGGAAGTGTGTTTGTCACATGATCGCGCAAAAAAACTATCTTATGCATTTTATTGATACTTAGCAATTCCAAACCTTATATTCATTCTGATAACTTACGTTACTTACATATAAGAATATCAAGCCATAATTAATAATGGTTTTGTTTTGAATGTAAATATTATATATGTAAAATAGTACACACTATTTTTTTCCTAGGAGGCCTAGGAGTTCTTGTCTTCGCGGGGGTGAAGGCGGGTCATCAGACATTTTTTTTCTTTTTTTATTTTTTTTTTTTTTGCTGTTGGAAAAATACGGATTCCCTGCCGCCAGTGTGAGTGGGCAGCAGGGATATGTGGGGCTCCCCGGACCAAGATGGAGCGGTCGGTACACCCACTAAAAACCAACGGTTGTTCCTTTCTCGTGTCGCTGTAGCCGAGGCTGCGGGCGCTGATGACAGTCTTCAGCGACTCCGGCGCGACGTGGCCCTCGCCTCTCTCGGGCCTCTTCTCTCCGGGTGTGCTGGGTTACCCGGACCTTCACTTTAGGCGCCGTGCCGGAACAAACAGGACGGCGCTCCCTCTTGAGCCCTTTTCTGGGCGGCGGGCACCCTCTTGCCGGCCGCCCAGGGGCTCAGTTTCAGGGGGGAAGGTAGCGCGCGTACGCCACTTTTCGGCGGCCTGGCCTGGCCTTCTTCTGCGGATAGCCAGGGCGCTGTTGGCCTCCTGTATCCCGCGTATGTATTCCGCGGCTTCCTTCCGGGCAATCCGTCCTCGCAGAAAAAGGACGGCGCCCCACGACCTTTCGCCTCTACGCCAGGAAGCGAGAGGTCGTGCCCTACGACACTACGCAGCTCTCGGCGTTGCTCGACCCAGACTGGGCACTCTTCCAGCGGGTGTTGGGTCTCTTCGGCACATACGCCACGTAGTGGCACTCCTCAGTGGCTCCCTACCGGCCACCGCAGCACAGGTACCTCCCGAAACAGGCGTCTCCCGAGAGAACCTGCGTCGCGTGGAATGTTAGGGAGCCGTGTCCTCTTTATGGCCACCACTTTAATACGGGGCGTATGGCCTCCACATTTCGACGGCCGGCGCTGGGTTGCTCCAACCGCAGCTCCCATTCCTGTAAAGCAAGGGAGCGCAATTCATCTCTGCGCCCCCTTATCTCTTCTGGGGCTGGCCTGCAGCCCCGAGACCTCGCCTCCTCGCGCCAGAAGAACAGTGACGCAAGGATTTCGGCATCCAGGCCCCAGGTCAAGGAGCCAGGTAACAGGCACGCCGCTTCGCCAGAGATCGTCCGGTAATCCCGTACGGCCTGGATAGCCAACACCCTTTGGGTTCCCCTCAGTCCCGCGACACTCTCCTTTTGGAGGGAGTCAGCCCACACGGGTGCCCCGTACACTGACCATGACCAGGACTATGGACCTGACGTCCCGGCTTACAGGCGGCGACAGGAGCTGCTGGGTCCTCCAGTGTTGGAGAGCAGTCTGCCGCGAGCTGCCGCTGCTCTCGCCACTCTAGGAGCGAGGCGCTCAAATGGGCCAAAACCCTATCGGTGGTCTAGGACTAGGCCGAGATAGTTCATCATCTTCTGTTCTTTTATGTTTAACAACAAATCGTTTTTGAGTAGAGTATAGTGCTGATTGAGGTGAGGTGAGGTGCGGTTCTGAAAAATTTATATATGTGTACAGTTTATAACTATATATTTTCAAAATAACTTTACACAGTCAAAAAAAATACAGCTCCGAATCATTATATATTCTTCAATGCATAGAAAATTTTATGTATGGTAATTAAAAATGCTTTGTTTTAAAAAATAAATAGCAAATCCATTTCACATCGTTAGCGCAAAGTGCGAAAAAAAACTATTAAAGGATTAAGCGCCAGGTCAATTATTCTGTCAAAACAAGCACTGACACAACAGTCGGTAAAAGCAAATATAAAATTCTTGCCAGCTACTGTGTTTTCTCTAAGCTACTATGTTTAAAGGATAATAGACTATCGTGTACTTATTACAATTTATTTTAATAGCACTAGCTTATAAAGATTTATTATGACATAGTTGTTTAATTACATAGAAAACTAAATTATAAAAATCAATTTACTGTATGCTAAAAATTACCCCCCAATTTGTATATAAATATGCGAATTTTTAAATTTGGTTTATCACAAAAAAATTATGAATATTTGATCAATAACATATCTCTTCCATTACTGGATAATGAATTTATTATAAGTAATATCAACGATATTGTTAGAAATTGATAAGCAAATACTTCAGCATAATACACGGTCTTATTTCTTTTTTATTTACAACATAACAAGACAAACGAACTCCTTCTCTGACGACAAGCAAATTTCTTAACGAGATAGACGTCACAATATTGATATAACGTGTCACCTTTTGTGTTCTTCAAAATAAAAACTTTACTACTAATTTTGCAACACAAAAAAGTTCAAATAAAGACCATGATAAATTTTTTAACTAAGTTTATTAAATCTAAAATTTTGATAACTTTTAACTAATTTCCATACGAACTCCAAATACTACATATTTAATTCTTAGCAGACCTTCTCATTTTCAATACTAATGTGATGTCTTAAAAAAATCTTTCAACACATTCAAATGCCTTATTCACTTTTCTCTCATCAAGCGCTACTAATTATTCGGTATGTTCGTTAATTATAACTTTATGAGATGTTTTCGATTGACGTATGCATTTATATGTTTACGTTTTAGCAATTCACTTGCTTCATTTTCATAGAAACTCCATGAGCATGCATATAAAAGACATTAATTTTAGAAATAAATAATAAAAAACCTTAGGTATCTTTCCTAAAACCGACTAAAATTTTAAAAAATTGCAATAGCCCGCACCCACATTAAAATATCTACTTCTATGAAAAATTAAAAAAAGAAAAAAACAAGCCGCCAGGTGAGAAAAAAAGGACTTTTGTGATATGAGTTTTTTTCACTTGTATTTTTTTTATGATTAACACACTTATTCCTTATTTTTCATAAAAATATGTTATATATTATAAAATTTTCACTTCCACAGCAAAGTCTTAAATAAGGCGAAGTTTTATAGCACAGATTTAAAATTTTAAAGTTACCCAAGAACTTGATAATGGTCGGCTTCGTGATTTTACGTCTGAGCAAGGAAAATAACTTTGACGATTAATCCACTTTCCGAGCGATGTACATAAAAACTTTATACAATTTTCTTTTTGCTTATTCCAATAACGTATATATTGAAAATATTAAATCAATATGAAATAGTTATATATGAAAAAATTGTAGTAAAAAATACTAAAGAGCAATGTAAATTTTACATTGCGCATAATTTAGTAATCGATTTAATGTTATCGTTTCAGTCATTCAAAATTCATGCCATTCTATCTATGCAAAAATGTCATAACAACCAATGAGAATTGTATACAAGTCAAAACCGCAATGAATACATAAAATTTATAAGTCATTGCGGAGATAGCGCTAACGCTAAAAATGAGACTTTGAATACTACTACAGTAACAGATTTAATTTATAAACGTAGCTTTGCTAAAATTGCTTTAGTTTAAAGTATATTTTAAAAACCTTAAAAATGGTCAATGTAAAGAAAAGCAAAGTTTTTATCCGTCAATCCGTTGTTACATAAACAGCTATGACAAATTGAAATACATTTATTTATTGGAAGATCTAGATTGAGATATTTATCATTAAATATTAAAACCGCAAAGATTTTATGTATTATCCAAAAAGTATTTTTTGTCTTTATAAAGTAGTAATTCTATTGTATAATGATTTGCGACAGTAATATCATATTAATTTTTTATTAGTAACACAATGTATAATACATTGATACAAATAGAATAAGGCATTGAACGAAACAATATCATTATTATCAAATAGATCTAAAAAGGCTATTGTTTCCTTAAAAGACATAGTTGCAGATCTGCCGTAACTATGTCAGTTTATGTTATTTATCTTACAACTATATATTTCTTTGTTTATTTTAAACAGAAAAGGATGATATTGGCAATAAAAAAATTAGGCGCGTAAGAATGTAGTAACTAGCTATTGTTCTTGACAACTTTCTGCTTTTAGGCAGAATCATATTTATCCTCCCTACATCGCATATTTACCCAGAAAATACCGGTAATTTAATGTTTTTTTCTTAAATTGAGTAGACAATAAGTAAGTAAATAAGTTGTTTTTTCTCTTACTTCACGAACAAAATAAAAGCACAGGTCTAATGATTAATTTTAGTGATATTTTTAGATACATTTATGGCTATTTGAAATGTAATGTATGATTAGTATTCATATGACATACTTTTTCTATCGTATAATTTAGATTATAGATAGACGAAAATTAAGGCAATAAACTCTGAAAATTAAGTTCAACTTACACTATCTACTAAAGGAAGTGTGTCATATGAGTATATATATTAACACAAGGAAGTCCCTGATCAAATTGCGTTCTCGTGTTCTCAAGCTATTAAGACTGGAACGTTACACAAAAGGGGCGTAAAAGCCTACAAATTCAATTTATACCTTCAAGCTCACAAATACTCAACTGTCAAAACAAGTGTTTTTTCTGTAAACAATACGATAAATATTCTTAACGATTCAGACTGCTCTCTGTTTTTCGTCAAAAAATTAAAGAAACCCTATTCAAGCACTGAACTCTCGTATTTATGATCATTTTACTTACATTTTTATTTTATATAAACGAATAATTTATCCCATACTTACATAGGTTTACTGAATTTTTAAAAAATACAAGAAAAATTAATCGCTTAGTGCATACATTACAATAAAATGTTAAAAATAATAAAATAAAACGTAATATATATCTTATGGCTAGCATACAGCTTAACTATGACTAAAATGTCAAAGAACTTGATCCAAATATTTTAATGATATATATTTTTTTATCGCAATCAAAGGTAGACGGTCAGTTGGGCCACCTGATGGAAAGTCGTCACCAACACCCATGAACATCGGCAATGACAGAGTATCAGTATTGCGCTACCTACTGTCAGACATAGGATGTTACTTCTCGTTTACCCAGTATATATTCTGATTACAGTGCCATTCAAATTGTAAAACGGTATTGCTCACGCACTACTGATTTTCGGCAAAAATAGGCACCACGGTTGTACCGGCCCCGACGGTCCCCTGTACAAAGGGGCCTGGCATCTGACAACAAAATATTTTTCTGTTGCGAAAACACAGACAGAATTGTATAATACTTAATATAGAATTATTTTCTGTCTCTCTGTTTGTTAAAAATAAAAAATCGTCGCTTGGACTTTTAACGACCTCACAATAAATTGAAAACTTAAAAGCTGACCCTAAAAATCCGTCGATGTAAAGACCCGCATCCAACTTGACTCCACTAGAAGACTTTAAAAACAAAACTTAAGCAACTCCGTTTCTTAGCTTTGTTGAATATTTTTTTAAGTTTTATAAGTGATTATCCGCCATAATAAGTTAAGTAAATTTTAGGTTAAAATGAGATTCAATTTATGTATTTCATTTGGGTTAATCTTTTCTATATGACAATTTTCTTGCAGTATTATTATTTAAAAAAAAAGTTTTTACGTATTTTTTTTGTGTTTAAGTTTATTTATATGCTGAACTATGATTATTCTGTTACTAAACTATTTAGTTTAAAATTTATCAGATTACTTAAATTACATTAAAATATTTACTTTTATTTTTCTCAAGCTTATGACATTATATCTTGAACATATTTAAATGTAGCAATAGTTTGATAGAATCAAAAATGTTACAGCATAAACGTTATTTTCTTAAATGAAATTCCGACCGATTGAAGAATTTCAATTCAACTTTTAAGCTTCAAAGGAAACGAGATTCAGAGTCAATAGAGTCCCAATTACTGACGTTTAAGAAAAAACTTTAAAGTATTAATTGCAGTTACGGTTCACAGATCAGTCAATACTTACTCTTGAAAAATTTCTAAAACTAGTAAACGTTATTCGTAACATAAATTTACATATTTTATTTCACAATTTTTTTGTACCAGGTTCTTGGTTAATCAAATAAAGTGCAATTTAGGTTTATTAAACACAGTGCTGACATATAGTTATCTAACGAACGAAGTTAACAAATAATTATCCTAGACCTTATATTTTCCACAATAATTACTTTATTGATGCTTAATTCAGCCATAAGCAGTATCACAGTCTGTGTGAAATGTAAACGATAAGCTGTGCTCATCGTTTATATTTCAGAGTGACACTATTGGAAGAAGATAATACGACAAGAAAAAATTATAATGCTGTTTATTAATTAATTTAACACTTTTTAATAAACCTAAATAACTACATTAACGAAAGACCGAACATTCTTTTGACTTTTTTGTACAAGCTAGTACTAGTTTTAGTTTTTAGCACATGCGAAATTACTTTTATCGATGCACTTAAAAACTTAATAATAAGAGTTTGTTCTTAGATCCCAATTGTTGTTTGTAGCGTCTATTTTATCGTCAGTTATAAATATTCCTGGAGTAAAAACCAGTAGGTTTACTAATTTAATAGTAACCAGATGCCGTTTAAGAAATTTAAACTATACAAGTAATTTTTATTTGACAATTCAAAAATAGTTTATTTGTAAGTTTAAATGATTATTTATTTATTAATTCAGACTATACGTACACAAATAAATATACAAAACAAACATAATAAATTTACAAAGGCAGCTTTATGCCAAGGCCATTAAGTTAATCAAACAATATATTGAAAGTGTTTTTATTCACAAAAAAGCTAGTACAACTCTACTAGCATAACAGTACTTAATAGTGTACTTAGTAGTTTCATAGTCACGATTTTGTTAAGATTATATAAATGTCTTTCCATTTATAATGAAGTATATTTAAAGATTTTATCAGTTTTTATATTGTATTTGACACTGAGAAAATAAAGATTATCACAAAACCTCTTGAATATTTTAGATAAATTGTTTTGCAATATAAATTTACTTATTAAACTATTTGTACTATTTTAAAAATACTTATTTTTCTCATTTTGCAATGTAGTTCTTATTTGGTAATTTTTTCTCTTTGTTCGTAAACTACTGGACTTGCAAACTTCTTTTTATTTAAAGCTAATGCTTATGAGCGCTTTTATTTTATTTCTAGTTACCATTGCATATATTTTTATAGCATAGTAAAATTATTTAAATAAATGAAAAAAAAATATTCATTGTCCTGTTATAGATATTATTTGAATGTAACGAGGCATTGAGCCCAACGGGATTTTCTTCACGTCTCCGCATTGAACCAGCGTGGTGGGATACGGTCCAAAACCCCATAATGGATAAGAGTGTATTAGGGGAAGCATATGTCCAGCAGTGGACTATCACGATATGATGAGTTCGGCCGACATATACATTCTTTATAAAAATGATGAGAATTCTACTCTATTTTTATTCTAAGAGAGAGAGAAGATGGTCGGGTTATGTAGTATTTGCGTAAACAAAGGAATAATTTAATAGCAGAATTGTGAATTAAGGCCAAATGTTTTTAAAGCAATGATGTGTCGTTTTATTGATCTTACAATTACTCAACTAAATCTCGCATTCTTATCACATAGGATTTAAAAAGATTCTGTAAATATAATTTACACAATTCAACAACTTTTAGTGACAAAACACGTGCGTAATATAAAAAGTGTTATAATTTGTTATTTTTTGCATTATTTTTTTCAATGAGCACACTTGACTCAAATTGATTTCCTGTACGATATTGATATTTAAAGAAGATTCGAAAAATACAAACATTTTACTGATGCTGACGTCCGTTGATTACCGCTGTTTGATTTTTTTTTTATTTTGGCATTGTGAAAACAGAACCGACATTTTTAAGGGAAATATGATTTCTCCGAATTAAAAGCAAAGAATTTTAAATAATGTAGCAATACTCTATTCAGTTTTGTACTTTGTTTATTGCCTTAAATATTTGTGTTCTTCCTATATTTTAAAAAGGATGTAACGAATGTAAGAACGAACTTTATATGAAAGGACGAACTGGTCGCTACCAGAATTCATTAAATTATATTATATTATAAGAATTTAATTTGTCTAAAAAGGCTCCGTAAGTCATGACGGGTAGTACTACTGTACTGTCCAATTTTACCCTTCACTCCAATGGGCATCTTGCGGTCAAAAAGCACTTCTGATAAGAAATTTGTTTTAGTCAGGCTGTGATGATCGGTGTTATATAATATGATACACGAGAACGCAAAGAAAAAACGTAATTTTCGGTCAAGCGCAGCTGTCTATGCGAATATATTGTCCTGTTTCCGTTGACACTTTATAGTTACACTCCAAGTACTCGGACTCACTCCGACTTATACGCAATCTGTCAATTTTTTAAGTCACTACAACTGCTGTCAGTTGACTTTCTACCTGTTTTAGTGATTCATTACGAGTTTTTTGTAGTTTTGCAGTATTTTTTACCCTTAGGACTATGCACCCTGATGGAGGTTTTTGTATGTCCCAAATTATTTAATTCTAACACAGGTTAAATATTAGCGGGTTAAGAGCTGGTCCCCGGTGTACCTCTGCTTTTACTTCCAAAGAGATGCTGAGCCCTGCTGAGCTTTAGGGGTCACTGAACAGGAGATGCAATCTAGGTCCATCGTTATTCTTAATGTTTGAATGGCATCGATAATTGATTTTCCAGGAGCGAAATCGAAATGGTTGTCAGTTATTTGGCAGTAATCCCTTATATATGAGGCAATGATTCTTTCAAATAATTTTAGAGAATTTTAATTTTCTTAGTGGAAGAAATAACTTTTTGCATATAAATTGAATGTCAATTCGCTTCAAAATAATTTAAGTATGAGCGGAATGTCTGAACCTATGTTTATCATCATATGAGCATCCCCTTTTAATAGCTTTAAAACACGAAAACGCAATATCGTCAGGTAGTACGTTTCATTAATACACTCGCATAGTGTTGTGTAGTCTCGGTAGCGTACAGTGACCTTAATTATAATGAGTTTATCAATCCGCTTACCTTACTTTGCTTCGCTTACGCTTACCTCGTATTAATATACGTGTTATGCGATGTATATAGAACATATATTTTTACTCTGAAGCTTTTAGCTTGTGGCAGCATTAATTACAATCAATAAGTAAGTGTTTTGCTTTTATATTGCAAAAAAAAAATTTTTTAATAGATTTTTTTCTTATTCAATGGAGCTAGGAAAAATAAATTTCGGTCATAAAAATGCACTTCTCGATATCCAGTTATTACATTGGGTACTGTAACTTTCAACCAGAAACTAGTGTTAAATATTTGCACTAAAGCTTTATGGAGAAACCCTACTTCCCATGTCAGTCCCGTAAAATGCGAAGTGCATAGTTTCTTCTACATAATATTTATTTACCTTTTCTTATAAATAAAAATATCACTGCTCTGGATGCGTGGAATAGACGAAAGAAGGCTGAATTTATGTAAGTAACTTTTAGAGGGAGAGAGTAATCGCATCATCAAATATCTGTGGTCTTATCCAATACCTTGATAATAGAAATATCAATGTTTTTTAGAAAAGACAATACAAAAATTATGCCCTACTTATAATTGATAACGTATCATCGTGCCACAGAGATTTCTTAAAATACCTAAACGCAGCGAATTACGAAACGACATTTTACTAACTAAGACATCTTAATAGACTTCATTAAGATAATTATTAACGCTTCGATTAGCTTCCCTTTATTCGCTTAGTCGTCGTTTTTGACGTAATATCACCTTCATATTAAATCCCGAGTCTTTAATGTAATTGCGACGGAAACTGTTTTGAAAAAGTTATTTAATATAACGTAGTGTGAAAGTTTTTTGTTGTAAAAAAATATTGCATCAGTGTTGTTGCTATAACGATTTTAGATTTTATTTAAAAATATAATTAAATGAATAAATTGTATAAATTTTACATGTTTAACAATGCAATGATTTATCATATCGTGTAACGTTCATTAACAAAATAGATTTCAGAAAAATGTTTTAGTCAAGGCCTAAACCTGTACATTGTATTGGTTGAAAGATAACGGGTTAAATAAGTAAAAATAATTAGCTTGGTTTTTTTACTTTACAGTATATAAGTTTTTGTATTTTTTGACTGCGCGTACAGTTATGCACTATAGCATTTTATGCGCAGTTGGCTGATCTAGGATATGGTAATAGAGGCCGCCGTAGTCGGAATGGACTAGGAGGACATTATATGTGTACTTTGTTAACTCTTTAAAATTGTGATTGTTGGAATCAAATCTTGTTTGTCTTTATTTTCAGGGTAATTGCTTTTGACTCGAAAACTAACCATTAGATTACATTTATGGCTGCAATAAGTTTGCTGTTTATTTCGCTGTATACAATTCTTATACAGGTCTTGTGATGGGAATAAAGTAAATAGTCATATAACGTGTTACATGCCCAGCATGTAGCGGAATCGCTGACAAGAAGTGTTGCAGTTTCACCATTGCTTATATCCTATATTACAATCCCCGAAATTGACGTCAAAGCCGATTCGTAATTCTAAAGTTGTCTTCATATTTTTATTATTACACTTCTGGTACTTGAATCGACCGGACTAAATTTCATAATTTTATATAAGTAACTTTTAATACCATTATTGTAAACTTATACAATAAAATAGTTTTTAATCACTTTGTTTTATTTAAAAACCTTCGGTCGCGGTCGATCATAATTATCACTACTACTATCATTATTACTACAGAAATACTACGCATTGTTGACATAGACTTCATTAATTTTATTTTAGTTACAGAAAATAACTGCAGAAACTGAATTAGTGGACCGAATCTAAAGACTTAATAAATCTGATTTGATACCGAGTGCACGGTTCAACTGGCTTCCTATCGCAATAAATTTTCTTTCGTTCTGGATATGATTCAAGAAATACGTTCTTCGAATAAGATCTAAGTGAATGAACTTAATGTTCTGTTTTCGTAAACAATTATCCATAACGATTTGGCTTTTGACAACATCCAGCGAAGTTTAACTATTTAAAAATAATTAGTCTTACTATTTGCAAGTTGCTTATTACGATCGTTAAGGCATAGTTTATATTACGCTTGATTTCTTATGTAATCAAAAGTAGACAAGCTTAATACAAGATTTAAATCATCTCGTCTTGTGTTTAACTAATGATCTAATAATTATTTCTTATATTTACGCGATTATTATACATATCAAATTCACTAATTTATGGATTTATCAGTTATTTAAATATATTTTTGCTGACGTTTCGGATTCTTTCAAGCATCCATGATCACAGGTAGATTAAGTTGGTTATCGTATCTCTATGTTTTCAAATAACCGTCAGAGTTTTATTTAAAATTGACATATCTTTCGTAATGTTGGTTTGACAAAAAGTATTTATGTTGTCCTTCGGTTTTGTAGTTTTATACTCTGCGTTTAATTTTTTGAAATTATTGGATCCCAGGAAGGTGGCAGAGACCAACCATCCTCTCTATTAAAATTTGGATATATATTCATTTCTATTGCTTCTGAATCATCCTTGGTATAAATCGATGTTCATTAGCCAGTATTTTTGGTTCATCAAATCTAATATAATGATTGGGCTTTCTAGAACATGGTCGCAAATTGCAGATAAAAGAATCCGAAACGTCGGGAATAGAATATTTAAGTAACACGAAAAATCTGTAAATTAGTGCATTTGATATAATGATCTAATGTTTATTTTATATATATATATATATATATATATATATATATATATATATATTTATATAATATTAAAGTGCAAAGGATTACCTACTTCAGTGTTTGGTTATGTGGTGAGAATAACTGATGGCCTATGGGCCATTACTTTTCTGTTGATGACATAAAAATCTCCTCTTCTTATAAATTACTCTAATTATTTTAGAAATATTATAAATTTGTTTACAACAGTAAATTTTTTCTTATAGTCTCAAAATATTTTTTGTGATATATTTTGATTAACAAAATGGAACATTTATTTAAATAGTATGTAGGTACGTAGTAACAATAATTCTTATGCTTATATTTTTTACAGTGGTATAATATGCCAACTAAAGTTTAGCCAATTTAGATGACAAATTTAATTATATTCTTAATAAACTACATCATATTCCTAAATATTACAACCAGTATGTTAATCTGATATGTGTGCTAAATTATTGCCAAATATCATTCAGTTCACAAATGTGGACGCTTGTTATCAGATCTTAAGTGAAAAAGAAACAAACATCCTTACTTACAAACTTTTTCAAAAACTTTCGCATTTATAATATAAGTATGATATTGCATATCCAAGTGATTCAACTCTACTGCGCTGGCCCTAATACCTAGTACCCCGTAAGATGCAAAAAATTAGGATAAGTTGACAATCTAGGGAAAGCTGTCAGCTGTTGTGTATGGAACGTCTCATTTAACATCGACTCCCGAAAATTGATGTCTGTTTAATTGCAACATGCTCGCGCATGTTTTACCAAAATAATAAGCATGTTATACATGTACAGATTCGTTAAGACCATAAGGTAAAGAGAACAAATATATTCATTAGCTACAAAAATATAATTACATGCATACTTTATTCCTGTAAACGTTCTAAAGACTCATGTTATAATTCAACATGAAGATGGTTGTAAGATGTTTTAAATTGACGTGTTATATTTGTAGATGTTGAAGAATAATTATGTATTTTTAGAAAATTTCAACGAAAATTCTCCTACAATAGCTTTGATCTAATTCATGTAGTACTTACATTCTTTTTTAAACAAACATTTGACTCGGAGGATATAATTTAAAAATTGAGGAAATTCAGCAAAAGTTCAGTAAAAGTAAACCAGTGGGTGCTTATAAAACAGATTCATAACTTAATTTAATGTGGTAAACAAGATAAAGATAAAATTGTTTACTAAACACTCATGAGTAAATAAATTTATTTATTTGCTATTCTCAGGTCTCGCTTGGTATTTTGACAAATTTTTAGGGTAATATTATAAATGAGAATAGAATTTGTTAATGCATTAGATTAGATTGATTATTCGTAAATAATGCCTATGCAAAAACAGTTTAATATTGTTTTTTCTTTTAGGAAATTATATTTTTCTATTGAAAGTTATAATAAAGACAAAAATTTACTCTTAACTCAATTTTTTTTTTTTACCGAAAAATAATATTTAAGCACCCCATGGGAAACCTATTTAATGTTGGAAGTTTAATCTAAATTTTAGATAGGTACCGCTTTCCGCCGCCGGGCTTTGTGATACATAATAATAATCTATCCAAGGTCCTCCAGCAATATTAATGTTTAATATTTACGTTCGTTCTGTAAACATTTTTTTTCGGTTGAGTGATTGAAATAAAAATTTTGTGATGTTGGTTCATAGAAGGTAAAGTCCTCGAGTTTAAATTTTAATGACAGTGTAATTTGAGAAGATTAAGATGAGTGTAAAAAGAAATTTTGGCGAAGTAATAAAAATAGTGTTATTTTCTTGAATATATAATTTGTTTGTATAAATAGTATTTGATACTAAATTACCAGGGGTCTCACCAACGCGCTGCATACATACCTGTGACAGGATGTTACATATCATTTATCTAGAGGCCCTGGCTTTGGTGCCCTTTAAACCGGAACACGGTAGTGCTTACATACAACTACTTGGTGGCATTAACAGGCACCGCAGTAGTTTGATTTTACGGATTTATATTACGGATTTATATTAGATGGCCATCTGAAAAAGGGGACCTACCACTTCTACAACATATATACATATTGGGTGTTATCGCCCTATTTTCAATTATTCTATTAATTGACTCATATCGCCCAATTCAAGTTAAATATCCAAAATACGAGCATTTAGAAACCGGGAACTATTTCAGATATATTCAATCCAAAAGCTGATAGATAGATAAAAAAGGCATACAAGAAATCCAGAAACTATTAAATGATATTTCAATACGGCGAAGATTGATCATAAAGTATGTGGTTTTGATAATTTTGAAAGTACTAAATCAAACTTTTTTCTTATCGTAAATTTGAACTACAAAAAGTGTCTGATGCATCATAATGAGTTATTAAAATTTAACATGAGCACAAAACAAACCAAAATTATTTAATGACATTTTAATACGGCCAAGATTGACCATAAGGTATCTGGTTTTGATAACTTTATGCTTGATGAAGTACTAAATCAATGCTTTTTCTTATCGTAAAGTTGAACTACAAAAAGTGTCTATTGCAATTAATGAGTGAAGAAATTACAATATCTTAAACTTGGTGTATTGAACGACTGCCTGCATCACAATGCTGCTAGGTTTTTACACTCCATCAATTTAATTAAAATAATTTTAATTTAATAAAATTAAAATTATCTTTACTCTATTTTAAGCTTTTACGTTTTGCTACTGCATTCATGTATATTATGTCCTCTACAGCTAGGTTGCAACAAATGTAGGTATTTCCAAAATTCATTTTATTATTATTTGCATTCATGATATTTTTCCTGTACAGCTAGGTTGCAACAAATGTAGGTATTTCCAAAATTCATTTTATACAGCGTATTTATCTTATTTTTATTTTAAAAAAGAAAAATTTGATATAAAATGCCCTAGGCTCTTATTAAAATGTAATATTTGCTATATCCAGAGGTATTCTTTATGTTAGGAGTTTAAATGAGATGGGTACTGTTCCTCGCCACTGGACTTTGTAAAAATAATAATCTTTCAAGATTCTACGTGTATATTAACACCTATTATTCGTTTATGTTATATTTGCATTTCTTGGTCTAAATTGAGCGACTATTATTTTGCTAGGATACAGCAACAGTTTTGTTTTTAATATCTAAACAGTTAATTTAGAGTTCAATTTACAAATGTAATGCGTTACAATTGTGCCATTATTCAATTGAATCCAGTAGTAATTTAAAATTTAAAAGCAATGTCCATTTTTAAAAGGGTCCGTCAAGGATTGTACTCCCGCGGTGCCTATTTCTGCTGCATATCAGTAGTGTTTAAACACTACCGCCTTCCGGTTTCAAGGGAACCATTTGCAGGGTTATTACTGAGTAAATGAGACAAAGTATCTAATGTCTTATTGCTGTGGGTGGGAAAGTGGCATCTTAAGCTTTCATTATGTGCGCCTGCCCATAAGAATGGCAGTTTTATAAGCCCGAGGCTTATGAGTTATATAAATAACTCATGACCAGGTTAGCTTTCTGCTCCTGTTATCGCTTTAAACAAAAAAAATCGATTGTGTGCTTATTACTTGACAGCTTGATGATATAAGTCTTATAACTAATTAAAAAATGTTAAAAGAATAGTTTAAACTTTACGGTACATGACCCTTAATTACCCTCTAAACAAAAAAAATACAAAGAAGAAAAAGAATATAAAATAGATTGTTAACAAACGACAAGTAACAATGTTAAATTCAAGATTTCAAAAAACTTCTGGTATTCTTAAAATGAATTTAGAATTTTATAATCAATGTACCTAATCAAACTTTTTAACCATAGATAAAGAACAAAGAAAAATAAATTTTCATGGCACATTTTTATCTACGTTGATGCAAATGAAATCCTTAAATTAAATATCCTTACACCACATATATAAACAACGTCTCGAATAAAAAAATACTTTATGCTAAAAGTTAGGCGAATTTGAAGGTAAACAAATTTCGTTCCAAAGTTTGAGATTCATGCTAACCGTTATTGAGTTTCGGTTTACCGTTAAAAGTTGACAAATAAGATTATCCCCTTAAAGCATTATTAATATTCAGTTACGTTTAAGCTGTAAATATTTTTGCAAATTGATCTGTTATTATAACTTGTTTTATGTACTCTAATATTAAATATAATGATAGCCGGTATGCAAGAATGGAAGTGTCACTCGATCACGCTAAAAAACTACCTAATGCATTTTATTGACATTTTATGATTCCAAACCTTATAGTTCATTCTGAAAACTTACATAGGTCACATAAAAAATATTAAGCTAAAATTTATAAAGATACTGTAGGAATTATTTATATTAAATGTAAAGAAAATAAAAATTACTATGCATGTAAATACTACACACAATATTTTTCGTAGTGAAGGCCTACGAGTTCACGTCTTCGCGGGGGTGAAGATAGATCATCAGACTTGAACCCGCCACTGCCAAGATGTTTCTTTGTGGCACTTAAAGACAGGGGTTACAGGGATGTTTTTAAACTCTCCTGTAATCCCGCTATGGCTGGCCGCTGAGGCAGCCCCATCTCAGGTCTATAACCACTTAAATGTGTATCTGAACTAGGGCGCCGATCATCGCGCCCCCTACACACTTGCAAGAGAGTACTCTAAAAATATTATAGGGGCATAAGCAGTTAGGTATTAGATCTTCTTGTTCGTATAAACTTCCTGACCCCAGTGGCCTCTATGTTAAACCCTGCCGGTGTTGTTTCAACCGTGAAAGGAGGACATATCGATTACACCGCTGCTTCTATGGCCTTAAAGAGCCTGCTAAGGTATTTCCTTTTTGATTAAAAATCATGATCATCATCAATAACCATCATCATCAGCCTGTGTTAGTCCACTGCTGACAAAGGCCTCCCCTACTGCACGCTACCGCTCTGATCTCCGGCTATTGTCATCTAGCCCAAACCGGCTACTTTGAATGTCGTCACTCCATCTTGCCGCAGGGGCGTCCCACACTACGTTTACCGAGCCTCGGTCTCCACTCCAGAACTTTTAGACTCCAGCGGTCGTCAGTTCTGCGGCTTTATATGACCGGCCCATGCCACTTCAGCTTATTAATCCGGTGAGCTATGTCGGTGATTTTGGTTCTCTGACGGATCACGTCATTTCTGATGCGGTCCTTCAGAGATACTCCGAGCATAGCCCTCTCCATAGCTCGCTGAGCTGACTTTAAATTTGTGGACCAGTCGAACCGTGTCCAAGTCTCGGCTACCGTAGGTCAAAACGGGTAGGACGCACTGATCGAAACTTTCGATTTGAGGCACTGTGGATGGGTGACGAGAAAACTCGACTAAGCTTATGAAAAGCCCAGCTGAATCCTTCTGTTAGCCTCCCCTCAAAGTTGTTTTACCTAGTTGGAGCGTTTGCCCTAGGAAAACGTACTCGGAAACAACTTCGAGGGAGGTGCGTCAATGTGATTAGTCCCGGATCAACGTGCTCGTTAAAAATCACCTTGGTTTTACACAAGTTCAACGGAGACCGATGCGTGCAGAAGACTCAGCCAGGCTTTGCACCATTTTTTGCAGGTCCTTAGCGGTCTCAGCCATGATGACGATATCGTCCGCAAATCGTAGATGTAGATGTACTCGCCGTTCACATTTATGCCGTGTCCTTCCCAGTTGAGCGTCCTGAACATGTCCTCAAGCGCGGCGGAGAACAATTTCGGAGACATGACGTCTCCTTGTCTCACACGCGGTGCGGGGATAGGCTCAGTCTGCCCACTTTGGACTATGACAGACATAGTGGCGGCGTTATACAGACATGTCAGCATCTCGATATATCGCCAATCAATTTGGCACCGCTGTAAGGACTCGAGGAAAGACCAGGTCTCGATGGAGTCAAATTCCTTCTCATAGTCCAAGTGCCATGTACAGGGGCTGATTATACTCAAGTGTCTTCTGTATAACCTGCCTCACTGTATATATGTAGTCTATGGTGCTGAACCCCTCCGAAACCCGGCCTGTTCCTGAGGCTGCGCTTCGTCGAGTTTTCGTGCAAGACGATCTGAGATGACCCTCGAAAACAATTTATAGACATGACTCAGGAGCGATATTGGCCGATAGTTCTTCAAAAGGGTTTTATCACCTTATTTGAAGAACAATACGAACAAACCCTTATGCTATGCCTCAGGAGTTCTCCTGGAGAGAAGGGCAGAGTTAAAAAGATGGCGGAGTCATTTCAGCACGGGTTTACCGGAGGCCTTCAGAAGCTCCGTCATGACTCCGTCCTCTCCGGGCTATTCCATTTGAAGTTGCTCAAGAGCCCCTCGATTTCAGTCTAGGGCCGACTTCTGGAAGATCCTCCGACACATGGTGGGTAAGAGTGGCTCGACAATCCTTCTCATCCGGCTCCGGGTGTGCTAATTCGACGCGTATAGCTGGCTGTAAAAGCTTTCAACCTCCGAGAGAACCTCTGGTCTAGAAGCGACGACTTCCGTTCTCTTCGGTCAACTTCGTTAGATGGCTTTTTCCAAGGTGTTGTACGAAGACTTTGGACCCAAGTTTTGCTCAATAGCTCTCTGTATTGAGAGCGTATTGGAGTGACGGAGGTCGCGCTTACCTAGCTTGAGATGGTCTTGTTAAGAACCCGCTGTTCTAACGAAGTGACGGTTGGATCATTTCGTCGCTTTGCCATGAGATCTAGTGTTTCTCCCGAAAGTTTAGACTTTTGCCCGTTTTGCACCTGAAGAATTTCTACCACTCGATCGAGTTCCTCGTCAACGTCCACGTCGATTGTATTTTCCAAGGCAGTAAATCGATTTTCCAGATGAATGTGCCAGGATCAATGATAGGCTGGAGCAGATTAGGTCGGAGCGTAGACTTCATCAATCGGACTGTTCAAGCTTCAAATCTATATTCAGGGTGCCTCTCAGAAGTCGGTGGTCACTTCCGGTCTTGAACCTTGTAATCACTGAGACATCCCTGAATATGCGCTTTGTCCGATATAATGAAGTCTATCTCATTTTGGTCATAGTATCGGGGCTCTACCACGTCCATGTCTTTTAGGGCTGTTTCTTAAAGAACGAGTTCATTAAGAACAGCCTCCTCGCTCGAGGAAATTGACGAGCATTTGCCCCTATGACTTTCTGCTCCCATAGCCATATGATCCCAGCATCGATTCGCTGCATGCCTGTACTCTTACTTTGGCGTTGAAATCCCCATGACAACGTTGAAGTGAGCCTTGCTGGTGTTATGTAAGGCTCTTGAGATGTCCCTCGTACATATCTTCGACATCATCATCCGGGTACGTCGACGTTGGTGCGTACACTTGATAATTTTAGGCTGTATCTATTGACCAGCTTTATCTACAAGGTACGCAACCCTCGCCGACACGCTGGATTCTTCAATTACATTGTCAATGAGGGATTTATTGACAAGGAACCCGACTCCGACCTGTGATGGATTTTCTCCCTGCCTGAAGAACAGAAGATGGCCCGATTCTAGGGTTAGAGAGTATCCTCGCCCTCTTTACGGACTTTACTCAATCCCAAAACGTGCCATCTTATGCAGCTCTTCCAGTTTGGCCAAATGAGAATCTAGCCGTAGCGTGCGTCCGTTGTACGTTGCGATGGTCAGTTGGTTTTGGCGGCACACGACTCCCAGGAGTTCTAGCACCCCGCCCTGCGGTTACCGTGCGCCGCCTTGGCCAGGAATAGCAAGGCTACCGGGAACTGGGGCCGGGGCGTTTTTCGTCTAACCATTAGGGGGTTTTGGATCGTATCCCACCACGCTGGTCCAATGCGGGTTGGTGCGTGGTTCGCCAGAGCCTTCGTTCGTTGATTGACAGGTGCACCACGTGCATGTGAGGTTGGCTAGGGTTTGAAGATGCTGTAAGGATCCCCTACACCTTCCTTTTGATTAAAAATATGTAAATGTAATTCTTAATCTTGCGATTTCAAATTTTACTTCGTTTTCTTTTAATTACCATATATTGAATTGAAGCATTCAATGTATAAAATGTGTGGAGAACCTCATTTCAAGTATTTGAAGTATAGTGCTGATGACACCGGTTCTGGAAACTTTATATATGTATTCAGTTTTTAATTAAATATTTTCGAAAATTACTTTACACAGTGTAAAAAACAATATACATAGTTAATTATATATTTTTCAATGCATAGAAAATGTGGTGTATAGTTATTTAAAATGTTTTGTTTTAAAAATAAATAACAAATCCATTCCACACTACACAAACCTTCTTTAGAATTGCCTAATTTCACATCGTTAGCGCAAACTGCGAAAGAAACCAATTAAAGGATTAAGCGCCAGGTCAATTATTCTTTCAAAACAAGCACAGGTACAACAGTCAGTAAAAAGCAAATGTAAAATTCTTGCCAGCTTCTGTGTTTTCCCTAAGCTACTATGTTAAAAGCATATTATACTATCGTGTTATTATTACAATTTATTTCAATAGCACTAGCTTATAAAGCTTAATTATGACATAGTTGTTTAATTACATATAAAACAAAACTATAAAAATCAATTTACTGTACCAAAAATTACCGCCCAAATTTGGCAATATAAATATGCGAATTTTTAAATATGGTTTATCTCAAAAAAATTATGAATATTTGATCAATAAATTCTCTTCCATTCAGATATGAACTTGTTATAAGTAATATCAACGATATTGTTAGAAATTGATACAAATATCAGCATGAGACACGGTCTTATTTCTTTTTATTTAAAAAACAAGACAAACGAACTCCTTCTCTGACGACAAGCAAGTGTCTTAACGAATAGACGACACAATATTGATTTAACGTGTACATACCACCAATTGTGTTCTTAAAGATAAAAACTTTTCTACTAATTTTACAACACAAAAAAATTAATATAATGATCATGATAATTTTTTTAACTAAGTTTGTCAAATCTACAATATTAATAAATTTTGACTAATCTCCTTACAAACCCCAACTACTACATATTTCATTTGTAACAATTCTTAACAGTCCTTCTCATTTTCAATAATAATGTGTTGTCAGAAAAAATCTTTAAACACACACTCGTCTCCTCCAATACCTTATTCACCTTTCTCACATCAAGCGCTCTTAATTATTCATTAAGTTTGTTAATTCTAGCTTTATGAGATTTTTTCAAACGACGTATGCATATATGTGTTTAAGTTTTAACAATTCATTTGATTTACATACAGAATAAAACTCCATGGTGATGTCACACGAAGATTTAAATAAATTTTATTATTCTAAATTAAAAAGCCAAATAATAGTACAATTTAAAATGAAAGTTAGCATTATTTATTTATCCTACCGCAAATCTACATTTTTATTGCTCTTAGGCATGCAATGTTGCACCGAAGGTTAATAAAATTTACAAATGGATTTAGAATGAGTAAACACAGTTTTCTCAATTTTGAATGAATTTGTTCCTATTAAATATTTTTTTATATTAAATAAGGACGTGGATCATTACGAAATAAGGCTACCTAGTAGGCAATAAAAAAAAATTAAGAAAGTCTTCTTTTTTATTGCCTACGCAGACAGTCCAAGCAGTCAGACCAACTGATGGGAAGTGGTCACCGTCGCCCATAGACTTTGGCAATACTAGTGGTATCACCAACGCGCTGCCTACCGTGAGACATTAGGTGTTAAGTCTCGTTTACCCAGTAAATACGCTGGCTACGGTGCCCTTCAAATCGGAACACAGCAATGTTTTCACACTATTGCTTTGCGGCAAAAATATGCACTCGGGTAACTACCGAGACGGTCCCCTGTAAAAAAGGGACCTACCACCAGTGTGTGTTCTTCCACTTAACATAACAATAAATTTCTACCATTGTATGGTCCGACTTACTGCAAGGTAAAATCGACAATATCTTAATGCTAAGCAATATATCCAAATACATTTTACGTCATGACTTTTTGTAATGTAATTATAGTTATTAAAATCACTTAAAACAATTAAGACGCACAGATAAAAAATAATCTTTCTTAGCTACGAATTTTCTTGTGAAACGTGTTCCACTGCTGTGCAACTTTGTTAGAAAATCTCCTTTTGAATGTTGTAATAGTGTAAGCAAAAATATTGTTAGTATTTACGCTAAAAGGTAAGCTATGTTGAAAGGACAAAACTTTATATAGGTTGATAGTTACTTAACTATCAACCTATATAAACTTTTATACTTTATTTTCACAAATTTTAAAAACAAACAAACCAATTTTCATAAATCTTTTTCTATTATAAAAGTACTTTATGATTGGGTACCATAGGAGACAATTATTTTTAGAAAAAAAGAATAAAAATCATTAGGTGTCTCTTCTAAAACCAATGAATATTTGAAAACATTGTAATTGAATTTAACCTCATTTAAATATCTTCTTCTATGAGAAATTGAAAAAAGAAAAATCAGGCCACCAGGTGAGAAAAAAAAAACTTTAGTGGTATATGTTTTTTAACTCGCATATTTTATGTTTAACACACTTATTCCTTATTCTTCAACATAATGTGATATATATTATAAAATTTTACACTACCACAGCAAAGTCTTAAATCGACCTGAGTTTTATGGCACAGATTTAAAATTTTAAAGCTACTCAAGAGATTGTTAATGGTCGGCTTCGTTATTTTACCTCTGACGAAGGAAAATAACTTAAAAAACTTTATATTGACGGTTAATCCACTTTTCGAGCGATTTACATGAAAACTTTGTCCAATTTTCTTTTGACTCTTTCTAATAATGTATATATTGAAAAAAATAAGCTTAAAATTGTACTTTAAAATCCTTAAGAGAAATGTAAGTTCACAGAATTTATTAATCGATTTAATGCTATCATTTTAGGCATTCAAAATTCAAGCCATTGTGTCTATGCAAAAATATCACAACAATCAACGTAAATTGTATACAAGCCAAAACCGCAATTAATATATAAAACTTAAGTCACTGCTGAGCTAGAGCTAGTGCTAGAAAATATGGCTTCGAATCCTGCTACAGTAACAAAGTTAACTTATAAACGCTTAAATTGCTTTAGTAAGCTAAAGTTTACTTAGAAATCCTTAAAATGGTAAGTAGTTCTTCTTCTTCTTCTTTTAGTAATAATGGCTCCACCAAGAGTAACTCGGTGATTCTGCCAATGTCAAGGTTGGATGAAACAAGAGAAGTATGCTTGAAAATGATCGGTAATACTGACAATTGTACGGTAAGGTAAGTAGTTGAAATAAAAGAAAGTTTTTATCCGACAATCGGTTGTTAAATAACAGCTATGCCAAAATCTGACATTTCTCAAAACATTTATTTAGTGAAAACTAGATTGAGATATTTATCATTAAATATTATAACGAAAAGATTTTATGTATTAACTAAAAAATTATTTGTCTTAATAAAGTAGTAATTTCATTGTATAATGATTTGTGACAGTAATGTCATATTGATGTTTTATTATCAACACATTGTGTGACACATTAATACAAAAGAATAAGGCATTGAACGAAACACGCAATATTGACATTATCCAAGAAATAGATCTAAATTATGAGTAAAAAGGCTAGTATTTCCTTTAATTACATAGTTACAAAGCTGCCGTAACTATGTCAGTTTATAATATCTATGTTAGACTGATTAGATTGACCTGTGATAGTCCACTGCTGGACATAGTCCTCCCCCAATACACCCCTATCCTTTCGGGGGTTTTTTGGACTGTATCCTACCACGCTGGCCCAATGCGGGTTGGTGGATGTAACGACTTTTTACATGCCCGTCCGACGCATGCATCATCTTACTTTTCAGACAATTGGTTTATCGGCCCAAATTGCCCTAACCAACTAGGAAACAACAATGAAAATTTGTTGAGTCCCCCGCAGGATTCGAACTCACGACCGCCAATGTCTAAGGCACACGCCCCACACTAGGCTACGGAGGCTTTTTCTATCATACAATTTAGAATGTAGATAGACAAAAATCAAGGCAAAAAACCCTACTAATTTAGTTAAACTTACTCTATGTACTGAATGAAGTGTGTCATATGAGTATATTAACAAGTCAAGTCGGAAGCATTACACTTTCTTATTGATTGTCAAATAATCTACCACCGGTTCGGAAATGGAAGCCTCTGACCCGAGAAGAACCGGCGTAAGAAACTCAGGGTGACGTTTTTTTCCTTTATTTCAATAAATTTTACAAAATTTTTGCATAATACCTACCATTTTAGTACTTTGAAAAAGCCTGCATAGCGAACAGTTCGTTACCAGGGTGTGTTATTAAAAGCTAAACGTTTTCTGGGATTTTATTGTAGAAGAGTATACATTGTCCCATGAAAGATTTCATTGTTCTTCGGGGCCTAGTTTTTGGGAGACCATAATTATGCTTATTCCTAGTATTTATATAATGTTTTACAAAATAATTTTTATGTTTATAAACATACATAATATTTTCAAATATGTGTTGAGAAAAAACAATCATTACATTGATTTCTGTAAACATTTTTATCAGCGATTCTTTGGGGTCCAAGTTATAAAATGCTCGAATCGTCTCTTTGAATTATGAAAATAGTATTTATATCGGCTGTATCCCACAATAGAATGCCATAAGACTTATACTGTGAAAATATCTAAAATATACTAAACGGGCTGTCTCAACATTGTTAGTTGTTCAATTTTTATGACTGCATAAGCTGCTGAGCTAAGTTTACTCGCCAGTCTATTAATATGAGGGCCCTATTGCAGTTTAGAATCTATTGTGATGCCGAGAAACAGGGAATCTACGTGGTCTAGCGCTTCTCCATCTACGACCACATCACACCAAGCTTGAGGAACATTAGGAGTCATAAACCTTATACATTTAGTTTTATTTTTGCTTAACAATAAATTATTTGCACTAAACCAGTATTTTACTTTCGAGAGGGTATTATTTACATCGTCATTTTGCAAGTTACGTCGTTTTATACTAAATATTAAAGAAGTATTATCAGCAAATAATACAATCTCGTTATTGTTTTCAACCTGGTGTGGTAGGTTATTAATATAGACCAGGAAGAGAAAAGGCCTAAAAAAGTTCCCTGTGACCGCCATACCTACCTACGCCCCGGGAAATTTCTTGCCGTTCATGTCAACTCTCTAAGTTCCATGGTTCAAGAACGAAGTCAGAAGGTCGAGTGCGGCATTTTTGATACCGTAGTGGTTTAATTATCTGACCAAAGTATCATGTTGTACACAGTCAAAAGCTTTGTTTGAGTCACAGAAGACACCTAAAGCATCGTGTCACCTCGGCAACAGTTGGAGAAGAAACAAGTAACTTGGTGGTAGAAACAGGAATGTCTGATTTTTTTTTAAATAGTATGCAACATCTTGATCAGAATTTATTATACTATTATTAACATTTAGCCGTATTTCAAAGTTCTAGTTTACAGCTCTTCCTGTTTTACCAGTAATTATTTTCCAAGTTATTTTTATTATGTTCGATGCACCTATAATTTTGTTTTTTTATGTAGAGTGACTTCGCTGTCTAGCACACTTTTCGAAATGTTTAGGAGTATACATTAACATATGTCACAAAGGATTGATTGTAATTGTAAGTCTTTTCACTATATAGTTCATATAATCTTTGCCTGCTCTTATGTATTCCAACTGTTGCCCATTCACTGAAAGATACAGATCTTTTTGATTTGACTGTTTTAGAAATAACAATGAACTAATTTTATTTATTATACTACTTCTAAGTTTTTCAATACGTTGTCTATACATAGGAATAACGATTTCTTTTTTGCACAATATTTTTGTGAGATCTATTATCAGAAACAAAAGAAGCTAATTGTCCACAATGATCAGATGATAACATATTAATAATGGATTTATTAATAGGTATACAATTTGTAAATATGTTATCTATACATGTTGCTAAGGAGGCAGTAATTTTTGTTGCTTCAAGAAATAAGTTTAAAAGGTTATATGAATTTAACAATGATCTGAATAAGACAAGGAAGTCTTTGATCAAATTGCGTTCTCGTGTTCCCAAGCTATAAAGACTAGAACGTTACACAAAAGGGGGCATATAAGCATAGAAATTCAATTTAAGCTTACACATACTCAAACGTTTAAGCGTTTTTTTTTTGTAAAAAAATAATAAATATCCCTAACTTATTATTGATTGAGACTATTCTCTGTTCTTCAACAAAAAATTAAATAACACTATTCAAGCACTCAACTCTTGTGTTTATAAACCTTTTGCTTATATCTTTCCTTGTATAATTTTTAAATAAAATAAATATTTTAAATAAAATGAAATAAAAATATTTATAATATATCTTAGATTCAAATACAATTTATAAGAGAATAAAATTAAACGTAATGTATATGTTTTAACTGAAATATAGCTTAATATAATTACGACTAAAGTGTCATAAAACTTACTCATTTTAGTTATGTCTGTTTGTTGAAAGTTAGCGGTCGTCGCATTGACTTTTATCGAACTCACAATAAGTTGAAAACTTAAAATCTGCTGACCATAAAATTTCGTCGATGTTAAGACCCGCATCTAACTTGCCTCCGCTAAAAGGCTTTAAAAACAAAACTTAAGTGACTCCGTTTCTTAGCTTTATCGACTTTTCTTTTTGAAGTTTTAGAAGTGATTATCCGCCTTAATTAGTCAAGTCAATTTCTAGTTAAGGTGAGATTTAATTTACATCATTCCATTTGGGTCATTCTTTGATAAATGACAATTTTCTTTCAGTATTTTTACACAAAAATATTTTGATATGTTTAAAAAAATGTGTTTTTTATTTGAAACTAGTACCAACTCTACTAGCTATTTTTATTGTACTAAGTAGTTCTATTGTCAAGATTTTCAATCAAACATTACAACTAAGCCTTTCTAAACAATTTCTGTGATTTAATTATATCACCACAAAGTCTTGTGAATGTTTTAAAAATTAACAATATAATTAATGTAATAAATTAATTTACACAATACATGCTGCCGTAATATTATATCAGTATAGGAGCATGCAGGACCTGACTTAATTGCGCACTCATGTCCCGAAGCTATTAAAATAGGAACCACATAGGAGAGGGACGAATTAGTCTAGAAATTCAATTTATTTTGAATATTACATAAGATTTTGCCCGAAAAACGTTAAAAATATTTGCCGAATTTTTATTGCGTATTAGACAAAAGTACGGAACTACTTATTACGTAAATAATTTTATTTCAACTAAAGGAGAATTTCTAGACAAGTAGATAAAATGTAGTAGTATGATTTAAGCAAGTATAGAAAATTGAAATTAATATTGAGTTTAATTTACATTAATGGAATGATTAAACTTATTAAAATCAATTTCAAACGATATCTAAAACATATTCTCCTTATGAAACTTTTCCATTAATTCTATTCGTGAGCGTGCTTTATAACTTTTAAGCTTAATTTCTTTACATAAATGACGGATTTATTCAAGAATTTAGGAATGATTATGCTTCGTTTTTCAAGGGCTGTGTAATAACTTCAATCTTACTATCAATGTAAATACATATTCATTCATTTTTAATTTACCACTCTTAACTTTATATAAATTTAAAAATCCAAATGTTATTTCGTTAATGTACTATAAACTTTTTTATGGGATAAAAGAAAAGCAAATATATAAGAAAAAGCAAATACCAATAAATGCGGAATAATAACAAAAGCCACGGGCATATTTTAACGTCATTTAATTTTCGAGACAAAGCAATGGTTGATAAAATGACAAAATTTCAAAGATTTATTTTTGAAACGAGTCCTGTTTTTATTAATTTATTTTAGATTGTTGATATATTTTAAGGCGCTCGCAATTCTTGAACCGACAGAGTATTTTTTTACAAAAAATTACATTTAACAACGGGTCACATAATTACGCATAACATTTTATTACACTTATTTCCTTATTGCATAATAGCGGAATACGACTTTTAATAAGTTACCACGCAAACAAAGTCGGTGGTAATAATTAGTCGATTATACAGCTTCCAATAACCTTGTAGAAAATATTTGTAAAACCTCAAAAGTTTCGATCTTTTAACATCTATGTTGCACAATTTAGCTCTCCAGCTTTTATATTTCATTTAAAGCTTATTTTAAGAGCTCATATTGCTGGAAAAAGAATGAGCAGAAATATTATTTAAGAACTAAGCATCTTACTGCTCGTTGTACGAAATATTTTAGACATATCTAGCGTGCTACATTTATTGAGTTTGCAATTTATTCGAAGTTCATGAAATTTAATAAACTCATACGGTTTGAAGTTGCCTGCAAATTACGGATGTACCATTTTGAAAATAGTTGTTGTTCTTATCTTGCAATGCAGTTCTTATAGCTAATTTTTTCTGTGTTAATAAAATACTTTTTTACTTTTATTTTTCTATTTGTAGCTAGATGAGAGCGCAATTTGTACTTAAAACATATAAAAATTATTTTATTTTATTTCTTGTTACCATTACGTATATTATTTATATAATTATATATATTATTTGTATATAACGAGGTTTCGAGCCCAACGGGATTCTTCGTCACGTATCTTTAAAGAAATTTAAGGGTACTCACGGGACAACCAGCCTTGAAAACACTAAAATCCTCTTTTTTTATATATTCTTAATTTTTTAAATCTTTTGTTTGTATTTAGGTCGTGGGATGCTATGGCGCCAAGGCTCGACATTTTTTCCTACCGTAATGATGCATTTGAAAAGCTTCGTAAAACTTTTTCCAGGTGTCTGCTGGTATCTGGTCTGGACCCATACCCTCGTGATATTTATTTTGGCTATGCCCTCAATTTTAGTTTTTTAAGCTATTTATTTACTTTTCATCTTCTAGATATTCTTTTTAAATATTAAATTTTTGTAAAAAATAGAACTGCAAAAAAATGTGTTAGTATCGAGATTACATTAGTAACCTCCACATTTTTCAGAATTTTTCTATAAATAGAAAATACTATGCATGTTTTATACACATAAACCTTCCTCATAAACCTAGCTTTTTAAAAAAACCGCTTTCAAATCCGACGCTTACTTAAAAAAGATTTAAGCATATAGGGGCGGAAAGAATCGAAGTGACTTTGCTTTATATTATGTAATGAATAGGTGCCATTCTTACATGTAAATTAATTTATTTGCTGTAACCTCTTTCATGATATTTTAATAATACTTTCAAATAAAACATTCACTGAATGTAAATATTATTAAGTGTAAGCGTAAAACTAGAAAACAGTATTTTAAACCTATGATTATCATCATATGAGTTTTCTGTTTTAATAGCGTTAAAACACGAAAGCGCAATTACGTCAGGGAGTACCTTTTGTTAATAAACTCGCATGACGTAGTCTAGTCTCGGTAGCGTACATTTACCTTAATTATGATGAGTTTATCAATCCGCTTACCTTACTTTGTTTCTATAAATGTTACGCGATGCATATAGAGTATACATATTTTTTTATTTTGAATCTTTTAGCTTGTGGGCATTCTTGACGGTCAAAAGTGTTTGATTTTTATATTGAAGAAAAATATGTTAGAAATTGATGTTTTTGTTATTCAATGGAGCTGGGAAATTATAAATTTCGGTCATAAAATGCACTTTTTTATCCAGGAATTATTTTAGGTACTGTACCTGTAATTTGAAACTAGTGTTAAAAAAACACGCTAAAGCTTTGCGGCAGAAACGGATGCATCCCTCAGTCGGTTTCTTGTAAAATGAGGTATGTATACTTACTTTTACATATTACTTATTTACTTTTTCTATAAAAAATATCACTATTCTGGATGTACGAAACAGACGGATGTAGGTTGGATAAATGTTGGTAACTTTGAAAGGAGGAGAATAATCGCAGTATTAATTATCTGCGGTCTTATATAATACCTTGGTTGTACTTGGTTAAGGAGAATAAAAATAGCTATAATTATCATTAAATTATCCTTATTAGAAAAGAGATTATAAAAATAATCTTCTTCTGGTCCAGATAAGGTATCATCGTGCCACACAAATTTCTTTAAAAAATTTTACTAACTAAGATATCTTAATAGACTTCATTAAGGGAGTTATTAACGCTTCGATTAGCTTCCCTTCATTCGCTTGGTCGTCGTTTTTGACGTAATATCACCTTCATACTAATTCTCTAGTTTTATATAGTATTGCATCGCAAACTGTTTTAAAAGAATTGAAAGAGTTATTTAATTTTACGTGGTGTCAATGTTGTTTTATTATAAAAAAAATATTACATCAGTGTCGCTGCGATAACAATTTTAGATTTTATTTAAAAATATAATTAAATGATTAACATTTTATAAATTTGACATGTTCAAAAATGGAATGATTTATCATATCGTGTAACCGTTCATTAACAAAATAGATTTCAGAAAATGTTCTAGTCAAGACACAAACCTGTGCATTGTATTGGTTGTAAGATAACGCGTTAAATAAGTAAAAACAACTAGCTTAGTTTTTTACAATTAAAGTTTATAACTTTGTGCACTTTTTTGTCTGCGCTTACGTTTGTGCACTATAATATCTGATATAGATCTGCCGCAGTTGTCGGAACAGACTAGGAGAACATTATTAACATGTGCACTTTGTTAACTCTTCAAAAATATGATTGTTGCTATCCAATCTTGTTTGTCCTTATTTAACCTTAACCATTAGATTACATTTGTGGCCTCGATAACTTTGCTGTTTATTTCACTGTATACAAGTCTTATACAGTTCTTGTGATGGTAATAGGTAATATATCATGTTACATGCCTAGTATGTAGCGGAATAGCTGACAAAAAGTGCAGCGTTGACGTTTCTCCATTCCTTATATAGTGTATTATAATTCCCGTACGAAATTAACGTCAAATCCGATTTGTAATTCTTAACTTGTCTTCATATTTCCATTATTACATTTTTAGTACCTAAATCTACTGGACTTAGTTTAAGAATTTTATATAAGTAAGTTTTAACTCCTTTTTTGTAAAACTTGTACGATACAATAACTTTTAATCACGTTGTTTCTTTCTTTTTTTTAAACAATCGGTCGCGACTATCGTAATTAACGTCAATCATTATTACTCAATAGTTACTAAAGAAATACTGCGTATTGTTATCATGAAATTTATACATTTTATTAGTGGACCGAATCTTAAGACTTCATAAATCTGATTTGATACCGGGTGCACGGTTCAACTGGCTTCCTATCGCAATAAATTTTCTTTCGTTCTGGATATGTTTCGGAAATACGTTCTTCGAATAAGATCTGAGCGAATGTACTTAATGTTCTGTTTCCAAAAACAATTTTTCACAACGAGTTTGCTTTTGGCGTAGTAAACAAAAAAAAATGTTTTATCGTCTATGCCAACAACCAGCGCAAGCTGGTTTAATTATTTAAAAATAATTTGTCTTACTATTTGCAAGTTATTTATAGGGTATTGTTAGGCTATTACAGGGTGAAATACGTAGGATCGTTAAGGCATAGTTTATATTATCGCTGTTCTCTTATGTAATCAAAAGTGGACAAGGTTTATACAAGATTTAAACATCTCGTTTGTGTTTGATTAATGATAAATATAGAAGTTATTACCCTTTAAAATTACTTACAATATGTCAATACATAATATACACTCTGTTATTATTTTTACGCTTCAATCAATATTTAATCTTTAGAAAACAACTTAAAGTAACGTTTGTATTTAATATAAATTTATATTGACTTTATTTTCAGGCTCTATTATAGTAAATTTATTATCGATAATTTTTTTTAAATATGATGTATCCGATATCACGTCCATAACAATTTACACCTAGTAACTCCGCCAAAATAAGTGATTAAAACTGTAAAGAAGCAAAATTTTAAAGAATATAGAAAGTAATATTAAAACAAATATCAGATAATGTTTATCCAAAATTGTTGTTTATTAATTTATCTATACTTATACATAAAATATCAGTGTTTGTTTTTAAATGCTTACATTGTGATATATAACCGATACTTTTAAAAAATCAATTATTTTTTTAATTTTTGCCCGTCTGTCCGTCGTATTGTTCTCGCTAATCACTGATGTGGCTGGTCCAATTTTAATGGGACCCTCACTGGAAGATATCTATTTGATTTTTATATTTATATTGCCACGTGGACACTATATGTCGTCACAATTAAATTAGAAAACAAACGTAATATAAAATGGTCTATATTTACCGTTATTCAGATAATTGGTTACACCAAATATCCTATCCCTAAATATAACAATACCAAATATTAATTTTGTATTCACACAACAATTAAAAAAATATATACTAGAAAGGTATACGCGAGTTTTATTTGAATTCGAAATTCTCACCTGTCTCCCTTCGTATTTTTAAGGTGACCCATTTGCACAGACATAAAACTGTGATGTTATGAGTAATAAAAAATTTTCTACCCCCGTGGCAAAAATTTGTGTTTATGGAAACACCTTTCTATTGGACAATATTAAAACGAAAATTTTTTGTGTTAAAAAAGATTGAAGAGTCGTTTTAAATTGTATAGAACATTGTATGATTCTAACTGAAACGTAAGATTTTTAGCGTCCCACGAGAAGCAACGTTCTTGCCGGGAGTTTAATCGAAATTTTAGATGGGTACCGCTCCTTGCCGCCGGGCATTCTAAAAGGTAATAATAATATTTCAACATTTCACGTTTATATTTTCGTCTGATATTCATTTACTTTGGTTAATATTTCTCTTTTTCGAATACTAAAGTTGTTGACTAAAATATGCAACAAAAATAAAGCTTTAAAAAATTTAAATCATTGACATAGTGTAAGGGTTTTAGTAGTTGCAGTGCCCGGTAATGTGGTGAGAAGAACTGAGGGCCTATGGGCCATTACGGTTCTATTGTTGATGTAAAAAAAATCTACTAAACGATGGACAAGACTTTATATATATAGTGATATCATCAGCCAAAAATGTTTCATAAATCGATACAAGACCAGGGCAATTAATTTGTCAGAGAGAAAGGCGGTAAAAGCATAGCTAAGTAAAGTTTAATTTAGTTAAAATCTACAGTTAAATTTTTTTTTATAAACTTTGAGCTATTGTGTATTTCACAGTATACAAACAATTACATTTGAGTAACTCAAATGATCTTATACACGCAGTAATAATAAATATTATAAAATACTAAATAATATACCACAACATAGTGAATACAAAATTTATTAAAATACTTGTTTATATTACAATTTTACAGATTAAAATTTAAAATAATCGAGAAAAATTAAAAAGAACAGTTTCTGTGGATATTTGCGATTAATTTCAAAGGTTCTATGAGAAAGAAACGGTTTACTTTTTATTTGATGTAATATATATAGAAGTGACACTGCATAGTGGTCCATCCATAGGACTTTGGGCTGAAATGTCGATAGTTGTGTTATGACGTCATTTATCACTGCAAGGTAGACAAATAACCCTTCTACCCCCAGGTATAAAAGAAATAGCAATAGCAGGAAAGCAAAATTTCATTTTGTGCAACCGAAGTGATAACATTCCAATAGTGCTAACTAGCGTTGTCTTCGTCGGCAAACTTTCTATTGGTTTAAAGTGTTGTCTTCTCGGAAATTAAAATAGTCGGTATGTACGATATTTTTAATCCTATAATGTCTCCTTTAACCGTGTCGTTATCTGTAATCAGCTCCATCGAGAGAGACTTCCGATTTCTTTGATTTTTACCACTTTGCTATATTTAATTTGACTTTTACTTAGGAAGGAATAATTCCCCATAGATGAAACATATATCAAAATAATCTCTTGTTTTTTTTATTTTAGAATCTGTAACATCTAGGTGCGCCAAAGTATGCCGAGGATTGCTCAGCGGTCATGGCAAAGACAAGATCGTGTATAGGTAAATTTGATACCTTAAGATATTTTGTGATTTTTATTTCTATATTATTGTGTATCATCCATCATCAAGTGTTCTTTTCCTCGAATGCTTGTCTCAGACACTTGGTTGAATGCGACAACTAAGAAAATGAAGCAGATAGATCTCGTGAAGTTATTCGTGGAATGCTAGCAAATTCTGTACCGGACACTGAAAATATAGACCGATTACTTAAGAGATTTAATTTGTAATTTCTGTAAACGCTTCGCTGCATAATGGAAGAAACTGGGGAGGTCAAAAGCTAAGATGATTGCCAAATACGGTGACTGGTTAAATGAGATCGAAGTCTGTAGTAGTAGAGTGAGTATTCTTGGGAGCTCTGGCGGAGGACTACATGAAAACGACGACGAGACAAGCGAATATCTTCAATTTACGAGCAGGACGCAGCACAGGAAGGAGTTTGGAGAATCCAGCAAGAGAGGCAAACGTCGCAGGTTGGCAATTTTATCTCAAAGAGACGATTCTGCTATAAATATTTTACTAAGTTAATCAATCAGCCGACGGTTTCTTAAAATTTAACTCTGATGAAATCGTTTTATTTATTACTGACGCTAAAGTAATTAAACATCAATACATTTTATTAAAAAACTTGATTAATTCTAAAATATCATATGCATTTCCATGTTATCAAAAAGTGTTGGAAGCGACAAAGCGTTGCTACCCACGTTGACGTTCGCGTAACGGAATCAGCTGCTGAGATTTATTTGCAATCGTTGTTAGATCATACATCATGTCGAATTGTTGAATCTCAAAAGCCTGTTTACATAATCTTCCCGTATCTAAAAGCAAATTTGTTTTAATTGGTAAATGGGGTTTTCATGGTAGCACAGGTCATAGTAAATACAAGCAGAAATTTTCAGATTCAGCATAGATGATTCGAGTTTATTTGTAACTTCTTATGTACCGCTACATCTTTTGGTTTCGTTACGTATTGTTTTGTCTCCTAGACCATATACTGAGCACGTGGTAATTGAGTTAACATCGACCGATTACCCAAAAAAATACATTGTTAATGCTGCATATATTCCCCCAAATTCTTCTGAAGAAGCGTACGTCACACATTTTGATGATTTAGACAACCTCCTTACTCAGTCTATTGAGTGCTTTTTTGTTTTCGAAGACTACAATAAACCTAATATAGATTGGACACTAAAAGACAAGGCATGTTTTATTAATTCCCACAGCATGCCTTACAAAGTCAAACACTTAAGTCATTTTATGGCAAGTGTAAATGGTACATAGTTTAATTTAAAAAAACCCTCATGGTAAAATTTTAGATCTTTGTATATCGAATTTAACATGTTACGTTTTGTGACACCTGATGAACGAACTAGGTTAACGTGACAATCAACATCCACCTTTATGCTGTAAAATAGATATCTGTGGTATATCAACGGCAGACACGCTCACAGTGCTTATTTTATGTCGACCCCTGCCGCTCTAATGCCTGCAGACGTGTTCCCGTGCGCCATCTAGTGGACACATATAATAAATACTTCATAGACATTGATATTTTTTTCCCTACCTGCTGGCAAGTTTAAAAATTTATTATTGATAGTTTTTAGTATAAGTGATACATTGTTCTTTCCATATAATTGTTTTTTTATTCAAAAATATTGTACCGGTATTTATATCTTTGTATGATTATTTTTTTGTCTAATAATATATCTTTTTTTAAGTTTTTTATTTTACTTATATTACCTCTTTGTACGTTACACTTCATCATAATTTACTTTGCATACAATTTTATTGGTCCCACAAATATAAATAAGTATTATGTGTATTGTGCGCCCTTCCCCTACTTGGCCAATGACCAATTCGTTTCCAATTTACTAAGGAATGAAAAGAACTTTCTTTACAAGAACAAAATTATTTCAAAAGTCAAATCTATGAATTAGTTGTTATTAATGATCATCATCATCATCATCATCATCATCAGCCTTTGTTAGTCCACTGCTGGACATAGCCTCTAATACACCTTTATCCATTAGGGGTTTGGACCTATCCCACCACGCTGGTCCAATGCCGGGTTGGTGGTGGACCGACTTTTTTACATGCCCATCGACGATGGATCATACTTTCAGACAATTGGATCGGCCCAAATTGCCCTAACCAACTAGGAAACAACAATGAAAATTTGTTGCGTCCCCGCAGGATTCGAACCCGAGCCTCCGGTTTTAAGGTACGCCTATACCACTAGGCTACGGAGGCGGTTAATGATCCAAATTAAAATCTCAGTTGATGGTAAAGTGTGTTCTGCTTTTAGGATTATCTACGAGTAGGTATTACATTAGTGGTGGAAAGTGAATGAGTTAAATAAATGTTTACAAAGGATGTTGTAAATTTGAGTTTCTTATCTTTTCCTCATTCATACATAACATTTTTTGAATATTTCATTCACGTTTCTTATCGAATTAATTTTAAAAGATTGCAAGCTTGTTCGGCCGAGGATAACGCGTCTCTTGCTCAGAGAAAAGAGTTAATTCATCAGCAGTCTAGGAAAATTGGCTTGTTTGTTTTTAAACCCCGAAGTGGAGGAAGTGGCACATCCAATGATGGATACTGCACGTAAATTTTTCCATGACTTACAAATTTCTGCCAAAATAACTGGTATAAAATAAGTTCTAATAGACAGGTGCAGTCACCTTCTGCAGAGTCTATCAAAAGGGTATGAAATAAATTCACAAAGATTTAAAAGTTATGCTTTTAATACTGCCAAAATGCTTGTTGAGGAATATCCTTGGTAAAATACCAATTCATCTTTTCAATTTGCCTACATCTATACATAAAGTTTTAATGCACTGTTTAAAGGTGATTGATTATGCTATATTGTCTATCGGTGAATTATCTGAAGAGGCCGCCGAATCTTGAAATAAATTAATTAAACTATTTAGACGCGATAACACTAGAAAACATTTCCGAGAATCAACTAATCTGGATCTTTTGAACAGACTTCTTCTTAATTCAGACCCACTTATTTTTAGCATAAGAAAGTTACCTTGTAAGAAGAAGTTTGTATTGGCGAAAGAAGTGTAGGATTTATTATATAATTAAACTATATTGCAATAAAAGAAACCTATGAATATTGCAAATTATAATGTTTTCTATAATGTAAAAAAACATTTTAACCCAAACGAACATTAAAACATCAAGCCTATAATTAATCGTTATTAGAAATCGATAGATAGCTATGATTCATCTTAAAAATGTCGCCTATTTTGAATGGAACTATTTATAAGTGACTAACGACTAACTTGACTACACAAATAACTTAGTTCTTTATTTAGCCAAACCACATCGTATACAAAAGATCTTAGCATTGATAATTGTGAATTAAGGACCCTGTTTGGGTATAGCAAAGTTAAATCTACTACAGTTTTATATTTAATCTACATTACTTAAAAAGACGATGTTTTATATACAATACTATGTTGAGTTTTCTAATATCTAGTAAATTTTATTATTTAAATGTAAAATAAGCTATGTTAAGAAATAATTTATAAATAAAACTTATTTTGTTGTTACCCACTATTTATTAGTATGGGTTTCGATGTTAATATTACAAAACGAGGTCAGTTATAGACATATAATTTTCTTACTTAAAATCCAATTTACTTAATCGACGAAGCTTTATGTTAGGTTATGCTTCTTTCCCTTTGCAACTTGTTTGGAAACCTCTTAAAGTTAAACAGATTTATCTACTTAAGTTGCTAAAATCAATAATGTTGAAGTAGAAATATAAGTTAGGAAAATTTGGAGCATTAAATTGGCGTAAATCCGTGCTTCAAATTTTTGAAACGAATTTTATCACGTTTAACACTTGAAGTTTTCTTATTAGCATTATTTTTCTAACCATTTAATATCAGATGAAACCAAATATTGTATCGCATCAAAGAAACTATTGATATAATCAAAAGAATATGTTTTTAATTTTTCTTTAAAATATTAAAATAGAAAACAGAAATTATGTTCATATTATATCAGTTACTCATATTTATCTTACAATTATAACTATTTCGTTTACTGCTCGCTTTGTTATCATAACATGGGTGTCGGTTCAACCTGATAATTGAAGTTCGCTCGAGTGAGAAAACTATATTCTCGGGAATGCCGCAAAGCTAATTGAGCGCTCACTCTTTACCGGCATATCGTGCAATATACTCCTTAAAGATTTCGTTATTGGAACAATAATTCATTTGTATTTACGACTGTAAATTATTTCACTATTTTTGATAAACATTTATTTAAGAAGTATTTATGTACGTAGTAATAATTTGGCATATTTTTCAACAGTGCTCTTGTAGATAATTCAAAATTTTATTTATTCCGTGTCATACTTAGCGTCTTAGTACGCTTATGACACGGAATAAATAAAAATTTTAATAAGCTATGCTATATCCCTAACTAGTACAGCCTGTATGTAATTCTGATAAACACACACAAAAACATACAAGCGAAAGACACTACAGTAATATTTCTACAGACATAATTAATTGAAACGAAAAGTTATCGCCATTAAAAATACAAAGACACTTCTGCGCATATGGCTAATTAGTTCAGGACAAGTTTTAATACTGAACTAACAAGCAGTCAAAATAGATTTAACACTTAATAAAGTAATTAAGATGCTGATAAAATGCTTTAAACTGACTACAATAACGAAAATTAATAATTATAAATGAGGATGGATTTTGCTAATGCATTGGATTAGATTGATATATATATATATTGTTTATGTTCGTACATAATGCAATGATAAAAACAGTTTAATATTTTTTTCTTAATAAAATATATTTTTATATTATCAATTTTATTAACTTCAAAGACAACATTTACTTTTAACTCCATTTGCTAACTTGCTACTGAAAATAATATTTAAGTATCCCTATGATAAACTGTATTGTAATTGTGATTTAATCGAGTTTAAAATTAAATATTTTCTGCGCCGGCTATGTGATAACAAAATAATCTATTTAAAGATCCTCCGGCAATATTAATTATTCGAATATTTATGTCTGTAAACATTTTTAGGTTCGTCATTGAAATAAGAATTTGTAGATAAAGTTGTTAAAGAGTGTCTACAATGTTTATCATTGAAAAGGTAGTTTAATAGTAAGATTGATTGTAAAATAAATTTTTATTTCAACTACAATTATATATTAACAGTTTAATAGTAAATCGTTTATTTTTAATAAGAATTATATTTTTTGTTAAAATAACATTTGAAACAAAATTACAGTTCACCCATATGCTTGCCTACTGTTAAGTTGCACTACTTGTAGCATTGAAAACAGTAATTGACGAGTATTAACTTTAATTATTTTGGCAAAAATAAACGCTAATGGTTAATTTCAATGGCTCAAAAGGAACTACACTTTTACTCTACATGTAATTTTGCACTTATGTTTAAATATAATATAATAAGCTTAAAATATCTATATATTTATAAATGTATATAATGAATATGATTATATTGTATTAACAATAAATTAAAACGTATAAATGATGTAAAATGGCTCATGCATTTTGAAATTATTTTCATTATATCCAGAATTAAAATCTTTAATATTAGGTAATTACAGTAAAATTTTACAACGGGTACTGTTTCTGCCACTGGTGATTTGTCAAATAAAAATAATCTGTTTAACAATAGTCTTATATTAAAGGACTATATTCGTTTATTTAGTTTAAAAAGCTATTTCTTAATTTTAAGTTGATAAGATTATAATTAAAGATAACTACATATGCTTGTTAGAATAAGTAATCGTGTTAATTTATAAAAAATAAATATAACTTGTCCTTAATTATCTTAAGCATAAAAAATAAAATAATGTAAAAATGATTATTATATTGATGACTTAATAAATTGCAAGTTTAATCCAATGTGATATTGAGTTACAAATTCATAGTTTAAAACAACTGACATTTAATAATAATCATACTTAGGATTTATATTTTTAAATAATTAAATTATTTGATAAAATAAATTTTATTCACATCTTTTGATGGATCTAGCTTTCATGCAACTTCATCTAAAATTATTATCTACCATACCCATTACCTGTCCTCTAGAGCAGCAATAAAATGAAGTTCATTCAATCTTGGACTCGATTACTAAAAACTACCAGATTGTTCACTTTTGTATGTTTCATACGAATGACCCTATCATGGTCTATGGTTGAGCTCCATTTTAGCCGCAGAAGGAGGAGCGATCATTGACACCATGCCGAATGTCCCCTCCTCCTATAGCTCCTCCACACCAGCGGTGTAGCCCTGCCGAGTCTCGGTAGATAGGAAGAGCGGCCTACGGAATACCGACACTCCTCTTTCCCCGCGACTCCACCTTGGTTGCGAAGGACAGGAAGGGCGGCACACCTACCTCCTGCAACCCGTCCCACGACCCTCCAGGCGCATCCAAAGCGGGCTTGTTCAAACCGCTTGAAGCAGCCTCCTTCACGGCCAGCCTGGTTCCTCTTAGCTTGCCGGTGGCTGGCCAGGCCGATCGCCTCACCGTCAGAAGGAGAACCGTTGGGGGGCCATGGCTCCCCAAACAACCCATCTAGGTGTATGGCTCAAAACCACTTGAGCGTGTGTCGGAACTAGGGCCATCATTGTGCCCCCTCACACTCTGCAACAGAGTACTCTAAAATATATATATAAGAGGCATAAGCAGTTAGGTAATCGATCTTCTTGTACGTATAAACTTCCTGACCTCCAATGGTCTCAGTGGTTAAACTTTGCCGCTGGCCTTAAAACCTGAACCGTAAAAGAAGGATATATCGATCACACCACTAATTCTACGGCCTTGAAGAGCTTGCTACGGTATTGCCTTTTCCAAAATTTTAAATATTTAAAACTAATTGTTATCAACGCGGTATCCATTTTTTTATTTAACTACAGCATTAAATGTAGAAAAAGTGTGAAAAACTTATTTTCTTTTTTTTAATTATTTAGAAGAAAACACATAAAGTTATATACTAAAAACCCATTCAGTTCTGGACATTACTAAATGAGTACACTGTACTTGCGTCGTGATAGTAAGGTCCGTTAAAATATATTAACAATTCATATCCAGTGATTCGGAAACTGGGGTCCCTTTCTTAGCTTTTATTCTTTTGTCGAAATAATGCCTCGTGAATTCGGGACTCGTTTGATGGAAAATTTGTTATGAATGAGCCGAAAATAATGCCTTTGTCTTTTAAATTAGATGACCGTCAAAATAACTTACGGACCATCGTTAGCCATTCGCTCTTTAATTTCTTTTTGTCTGGTACAATTAAACAGATAGATTAACTTTCTTATGAATAATATTTTTTATGATGTTTGATGTTAAAAAATTAATTTATTTTAATAAATTAAGAGTAGTTTAAAATTTGTTAAATATATTGGTTCCGAGTGTACTCAGAAAAACCGCGTGCATGTACAATTTCAACCGAACAAACCGACGTTTTAAATACTGCCTGGCTTTTCACAATTCTTTGGAAAGATTATTTTAAAGGTAGAAGCTTTTTGACTGTTTAATAATCCTGATATCGCTTAATTGGATTCACATCTCCTCTTCTTACATATTTAACTCTTAATCGTTTTGTAGTGGAGTATAGTACTGATGTCACAGGTTCTGGAAACTTTATATATTTGTACAATTTATAACTGTATATTTCCAAAAAAAAAAACTTTACACAGTCAAAAAAAAGTAGGTATGAAATATTATATATTTATTCAACACATAGGAAATGTATTGTATGGTAATTAACGTGAAAATTTAATTATTTAATAAAATAAATATAAAGCCATCCCAGATTTTCACAAACCTTCTTTGGAATTGATATTTTGTGTATCCAAATTATATTGCTCGAATTTAAAAACTCTTTTCTACTATATTTTTCCGATTCATATATTGAGGCAATCTTTTTTGGTAACTTCACTTAGCCCATACTATATCAGGCGTCATATCGGTATAAATTATTCGCATAGATTGGTTCCAATTAAAGCATTCATATTAGGATATAGCAATTTGATAATATTAAAATAAAAGTGTTAATAATAGATTTTAGGTTAAGTGAGTAGAGACTTAATCGACTCAATTATTCGAGGCACGAATTACTACTTTTTTATGTTGTTAGTGCCTGTCAGCAATTTTATAATTTAACATCGTTAGTGCAAACTTGAAAGAAAACCAATTAAGGATTGAGCGCCAGGTCAATTATTCTGTCAAAACAGCACAGACACGAACAGTCGGTAGCAAGTAATCGCTTTTAAGTAAAATTCTTGCAAGTGCTATGATTCGGCCAATCTCATGCTATCCTATACAAGGATATTATGTATTTTGTCCTTATTACTAAAATATAGTTTTAATAGTACTTGCCTAAAAACTTCATTCAATTAACTCAATGCTAAAAGCTACCTATAAATAGCATATGTAAATAAATGTTAACTATAATTTGGTTTATCGTTTCTTTTATATTTTAAAATATCAATATTATCATCAGCCTGTTAGCCCACTGCTGGATATAATCCTCCCCGATTGCATGGCTTCTCCATCAGGGGGTTTTGGACTGTATCCCACCGCGCTGGTCCCAGGCGGGTTGGTGGGTGGACTGACTTTTACATACCCATCCGACGCATGGATCAGCTTATTTTTCAGACAATTGGGTTATTATCCCAATTACCAGAAAACAACGATTACACAAAGTTGTTTCCCTGCGGGATTTTAAACCCGCAACCTCCGATGTACAAAGCAAGAGTCAATACTGCTAGACCACGGAAGCCGTTCTTAATTAATGTAACAAATTTTTTTAATAATAATTTCTCAATTGGATTTTCTGCTACCGTAGCAGACATTTTCTACTGTGATAATATGTCAAATAAGATTAACTAATATTAATATTCTTAATAGCAGGTGAAGTAAGCATGCATAAATAAGAAAAATGACAGTGTCTCATGTAGTACTTCCACATATATTATTTACTTTACAAGTCAAACAAATTCTTCCTCTGACGAATGTATCCAACAAAATGATGATGACAAACTTGAATTAACGAGAATACCATTCTGTACTTTAAAGTAAACACTACTGATCATGATGTATAGTTAGTTTTTATGTGACTAACTTAAGCTTTATTTATAACGAGTTAATAGCTCCATATATATCATAGATATATCTCACAAAACGTCTTCTAACTGTTCTTTATTAAACTGTTATGTTTAAAAATTAGTAGTTAAAATAAAAAAATAGTTTTATAGGTAATTCTGTCTGTCTTACTAATATGTCTATTATGAAATATTTAGCACATTTATGTAACAGATTGATTATTATGAATCGAGTCCATTTTTGTTTAAACGGGTTTACAGAAAATAACGAAGGCAGTCACATATCTTCTATTATATCCAATGTTGTGAAATTACTAAAGGGATGTTTTAAGTAAAATTAAGATTATTAAAATAAAATTTACTCATTTCTTTCATCATCTTCATTCATCATAAGCCTGTGTTACTCCACTGTGGACATAGGCCTCTCCTACTGAGAGCCATCTCCAGTAGAGGATTTGAGATCATACCATGCTGGTTCAACGCGGGATAGTGGGTCGCGTCTTTTACATGCCCACCGATGCATTAATGATATTACATTGCAGACAATTGGGTGATTAGCCCAAATTGCCCAAACCAACTAAGAAACAATAAAAATCTGTGTTTGCAGGATTCGAACCCACTACCTTCGGTTCCTAAAGCACGCGCCCTTGCCACTAGGCTGCAGAGGTATTGTGACTTACGGCGCACATTTATATGATAGATTTTACATACGGCAATTTTTTTATTCAAACGTTTTTGCAGTACATAACGAAGGCAGTCTCATATCTTCTATTGTTTCCAATATTGTTGATAAAGGGATGTTGTTAGTAGCATAAAAGATAACTCAAAGAGTGTTTGCTCATTTCTTACAATAAAATAATATTCTAGTGCCTTGCGGAAAACGTTGGTTATTTCGGGAGTTTAATCAAAATATAGGTAGGTACAGTTCTTGCCGCCCGGCTTTGAGATATACATTAATAATTTATTCAAGGTGCTACGTTAACATTAATATTTAATATTTGCCTTGGTCCCATAATCTTTTTTTCTGGATTAAGAAAGTGAAATAAGAATTTTTTATGTTGGTATATAAAGTAAGAAAGCATTTTTCTGTATTATTTTTCACGTAAAAGCGTTATTTTCATAATATTGTCAAAAGAAAAATATGGGCATTTTACACTGAAATAACTTCAAAAAAAGCCGTTTAAGCTTCTTATTATGACGATAGAATTGTATTCAATTTGTAAATAAAAATGATTATATGCTTCCGTAGCCTAGTGGTATGGGTATGTGTTTTAGAAACCGGAGGTCGTGGGTTCGATTCCAGGTTGAGTCCCGCAGGATTCGAACCCAGACAAATAATGATCAAGAAACAATGATTATGTTTATTACCTTTGGATTGTATGGGTGCAAATGAAAACTCGGTTGTTATTTGCTTCGTAAAGTACATCTAACGGTACATTAGGAAATACAACTAGTGTTTTTGTTGCCTTGTGCACAATATTAAATATTTCTTATAAATTATTAGAACAGTCTGGAGATGTGTTATATTTTATTTTGTTTTATAAAACATGTAGGAGTAATAGTTAGGTGCTTGTTTTGTAAAGATTATATATTGTTTCATAGATCAGGTGAACAGTAAAACAAAAATATCAACAGTTGTTTCTTTCTGTTTTCCAATCGATATTGCTACCTAAGAGTTTGTTGCGAACCCTCACTTGGGATATGTAAACCTAGATATCAGGGAAACACTATCTTCCTTCGATGATTATCAGCCCACAGGGGGAGTATGGAATCAGACAGTAATACAACTCCGTTGAAGTGCGTGATTATATACCCAATTTTTAGATTACTAGTTGATATAGAACACAAACAAAGTCAAAATATCCGAGACCTAACATTTTCGAGTCTATGGTGTAGTTCTACTGCCATTTTGTGGGCGAGGATATTACCGATCATCAGTGAATGACCTGCTACGTCTATGTTACTCTAAAATAATCCTTCAATTGTATAATAACCATCTAAGTACTTATTTTCAGCAGCAAATATTTCATATCTGAAAACATCAACTGAAAAACTATCACGATTCTGATAGGTGCTTTGCAGTCAGCCTGAGTGATAGGTCTAGACATCAAATCGACAACGGAGTCTAAGTAATAAGGCAGTTGTTTTAATTAAGGTCAAGAACAATACCTTCCATATTTAAAGTAGAAGTCTGAGTTCCATGTTTAAAGGTAGAAGGTTCTTACCTTTTAAATATGAACTCAGAAGCGATAAATTGTTGACAATTTTATTCTAATTATAGACTTTCGTATTTAAGCATTTATACTCGAACTCGAAACGAATATGTTAATAAAATATGTTTCGATTGAATAATGAAAACATTTTAAAAGGAAAAAATGTCCAAACATTTATAAAGTATTAAGTAGAGATGTCAGTTAGGAGAGTCTAATTGACCTCTGCTCAATGTTTAGGGAGTTTTATGCGATCTAAATTCTTTTTTCCGAAACCAGATAATGGATGAAGTTGTAAGAAGATGTAGATATTTAAAATGTGAAACAGGAGCCGACAGGGAAAACGTCGAGAAAATAATTAAAAATATTCTAATAAGTTATACAAAAATATGTTGATATAAATTGAGAACCAAAAGTATGGCTAGCAATTTCACCAGTGTTTTACAATTGTTTTACAGTAATTAACTATAACTTACTACCAGTTACTGGAACAAACGTTACGGTATTTTCATTTATTTATATTTATGGAATTTTTTTTATCTTATTAATTAACGAATAATAATAAAATAATAATAATATTTCTGCACAAAGGACACAACATCATCTAGTCCCAAACTAAGTAAAGTTTGTGCTATGGAAACTAGATAACTGATAAATACATGAACTTACTTTACTTTTTAAAATAATTACATATTATATAGATATAAATACGAGAAAACACTATGTTCATCACACAATAATTAAAAAGTTTCTTGTAAGGTTTTATCAAAAGCCACCAAGCAGTTTTGCGCGAACTAATACAAACACAAATTTTAACAAACTATCGCGTTCAAAATATTAATTGGATAACGATAATAAAAAAATATATTTTTTTAGTTTGTATCACAAAAATAGCAAGAAGTTTCTCGACGAATATTTCTATTTAAATTGTTACGACAACCACTTTTAGGTCCCTAAGGCCCTAACAGATTGAACACAGTCAAAAAAAAGATTGACTAATGTATTAGAAAATTAAATGATTCTCACTATAACTTTAAAACTAACACATATACAATTAATAAAATCGTTCAAGCCATTTTTCTGTTCAATCATATTTAAATGGTCCCAGAAGTTATATTGTCAAATAAAATCCGCCTGTCTCTCGTAATTATAATGGGAGATTTTTATATTCCTCACCGAAAATACATATAAAATTTATTGAACCTTTCCTGGTAAATGGGTCACCTGTGAAGCGCATAAATAACAGAGGGTTCACTCAAGTGAGTTTCGAATAAAACCTCCGGAAGCAATTTCACACCCCTCATGGGTAACTGCTACTTATAATTTAGTACGGTCTATGATGGTTTCAAATGATGTAAATGGTTGTTATTTTATTTACGACCAGCTGACACCTTTCAATTCTTAGCGACACACAAGAATATATACTACTGTCCACATTCTTACTAATGTCATCTTTGCAATAGACGTGAAATGTTAAACTGTTTGTTAATAGTACTTATGCTATTCAATAAAAAGACAAAGCATCTAAGTTTCTAAGGTCAGGAGCATCCGAACTTGTTTCTTATCTGTACTTTGTACTGTGTAATTCTGCACTATTAACAGTGAAAATGCAAGTATCAAAAGGATTTGGAATTAAAGCGTAGTGTGATTTACTTTAAATGAGATAAACATATTACAAAAAGTTTTATATTCAAATTCATATCAACCCAGGGTAACTGTTCAGTTATTGTAATAAAAAGTTTATTGATAATAAAAAAATCTAACTGGACTTAATAACAAATGTATGATTTCTTATATGTATGCAAAATAATAATATAAATAATTTTTTTTTTTAAATAATAATAATATTTTTTTTATTTGTCAAAAATTAACACGTAAATATTACGTAAAAAATAAAGTTCTGTATAAAGATTGTACAAAATTCTTATTAACACTTGCAACTTCGAAGGGTCTTTTTCCTACAAATGCTTTCTGCTAAATTCTTTGAACGTTAAACTAATTCTCGCCTCTATCCCTTTTTCCTCTCAATTTACTGATTTACTTTTTTATCTAATCCACCAGAAGAAATGGGACACCTTTCAGCAATTCCCTTCTTTATTTAATGGAGCGATTTTTCTTTAGCTTGAAAAGAAATCCCGGAAGAAAATTGTTTAAAATCAACGACTTTTGAGTATTATAAGATAATTTAATACATTTAAATTTATTATGTTATTATACGCATTTTTTGTAATCAATAAAAAAAAGATAAAACATTTGAATTAAGCTCTGGTTACTTAGTTGATGTATTACTAGAATGAAAATAAAATGGTCATAATTCTGAGTACTATAAAGCATTTTTTTTGACCAGACAAAATAAGGAACATAAAAAGAAAATTTACTTTTTTTTTTTTTATAGCTTACGCAGGCAGACTGAGCAGTCGGGCCACCTGATGGAAAGTGGTCACCGACACCCATAGACATTGGCAATACCAGTAGTATCGCCAACGCGCTGCCTACCGTGAGACATAGGGTGTTGAGTCTCGTTTACCCAGTAAATGTCGCTGGCTACGGTGCCCTTCAAACCGGAACACAGCAGTGTTTTCACACTACTGTTTCGCGCAGAAATAGGCACCGCGTGTGTACCACCAGACGGTCTCCTGTAAACAGGGACCTACCACCTTTAATAAAGTTATCAACTAGCCGATCAATGACTTTATATTAATGAAAAATATTTTAGAAATTGATTTTTTTATTCAATGGAGCTAGAAATTATACGTTTCGGTCATAAAATGCACTTTTTATCCAGTAATTACTTTGGTTACTGTACCTATCAATTTGATACTAGTTTTAAAAAAACACGCTAAAGCTTTGCGGCAGAAACGGATGCATCCCCAGTTGGTCTCGTGTAAAATGAGATATGTATACTTACTTCTACATATTTGCTTAGTTACTTTTTCCTATAAAAAATATCACTATTCTGGATGTACGAAACAGACGGATGAAGGTTGGATTCATGTTAGTAACTTTGCAAGGAGGAGAACAATCGCAGTATTTAATATCTGCGGTCTTATATAATACCTTGATTGTACTTGGTTATAATTATCATTAAAATATCCTTATTACAAAAAAGATAAGTGACTTTTAGAGGAGAAAGTAATCGCATCATCAAATATCCGTGGTCTTATCGAATACCTTAATAATAGAAATATCAATGTTTTTAGAAAAGACAATGCAAAATTATAATTGATATCGTGTTATCGTGCCACAGAGATTTCTTAAAGTACCTAAACGCAGCGAATTACGAAACGACATTTTACTAACTAAGATATCTTAATAGACTTCATTAAGATAATGATTAACGCTTCGATTAGCTTCCCTTTATTCGCTTAGTCGTCGTTTTTGACGCTATATCACCTTCCTATCCATTCCCGAGTTTTAAATGGAATTGCATCGCAAACTGTTTTAAAAGAATGGAAAGAGTTATTTAATTCTACGTGGTGTGAATGTTATTTTCTTGTAAAAAAATATTGCATCAGTGTTGCTGCTATAACGATTTTAGATTTTATTTAAAAATATAATTAAATGATTAACATTTTTATAAATTTGACATGTTTAAAAATGCAATGATTTTTCATATCGTGTAACCGTTTATTAACAAAATAGAATTTCAAATTTTGGTCAAGACACAAACCTGTGCATTGTATTGGTTGTAGATAACGCGTTAAAGAAGTAAAATAACTTAAGCTTATTTTTTTGGTTTATAATTTTGTGCACTTTTGTCTGCGTACGTTTGACTATAATATTTCCTGCGCAGTTGGCGAATCTCTGATATACATCTGCCGCAGTTGTCGGAACGACTAGGAGAACATTATAACATGTGCACTTTGTTAACTCTTCAAAAATATGATTTTGGTTCAATCTTGTTTGTCCTTATTTAACCTTAACCATTAGATTACATTTATGGCCTCGATAACTTTTTTTGTTTCACTGTATACAAGTCTTATACAGGTCTTGTGGATGGTAATGGTAATATATCATGGTTACATGCCTAGTATGTAGCGGAATAGCTGACAAAAGTGCAGCGTTGCGGTTTCACATGCTTCTATAGTATTATAATTCCGTACAAATTGACGTCAAATCCGATTTGTAATTTTGAACTTGTCTTCACATTTCCATTATTAGATTTTTAGTACTTAAATCTACTGGATTAGTTTAAGAATTTTATATAAGTAAGTTTTAACTCCTTTGTAAAACTCTTACGATAAATAACTTTAATCACGTTGTTTCTTTTTTTAAACAATCGGTCGCGACTATCTTAAACGTCACTCATTATTACCAATAGTTACTAAAGAAATACTACGTATTGTTGACATAAAATTTATACATTTTATTTTTAAGTTACGAAAAAAATGCAGAATTGAATTAGTGGACCAGAATCTTAAGACTTCATTAATCTGATTTGATACCGTTGCACGTTCAACTGCTATCCAATAAATTTTGTTTCGTTCTGGATATGATTCGGAAATAATTAATGTTTGTTTCAAAAACAATTTTTCTATTCTATTTTAACTTTTTATAGGATATTGTTAGGCTATTACAAGGTGAAATACGTAGGGATCGTTAAGGCATAGTTTATTTACCGCTGTTCTCTTTTGTAATCAAAGTGAGCCAAAGGTTTATACAAAGATTTAAACATCTCGTTTGTATTTGATTAATGATAAATATTAAAGTTATTACCCTTTTAAATTGCCCAAATATGTACAAAAATACATAATATACAATATGTTTTAGTCAATATTTAATATTTGAAACAACTAAAGTAACGTAGCATTTAATATAAATTTATATTGACTTTATTTTCAGGCTCTATAATATATCTTACAGCTAAATTTATTATCGATAATTTTTTAAATAGTGTATCCGATATCCGTCCAGTAATTTTTTACCACCTAATTCTCCAAAATAAGGATTCAAACTGTAAAGCAAAATTTAAAGAATGTGAAAACAATATTAAAACAAATATCTCTTTATAACAACAGATAATGTTTATCCAAAATTGTTGTTTATTAATTTATCTATACTTATACATAAAATTTTAGTGTTTGTTTTTAAATGCTTACATTGTGATATATAACCGATACTTTTAACAAATCAATTTTTTTTTTAATTTTTGCCCGTCTGTCCGTCTGATTGTTCTCGCTAATCACTGATGTGGCTGGTCCGATTTAATGCGACCCTCACTGGAAGATATCTATTTGATTTTTATATTTATATTGCCACGTGGACACTATATGTCATCACAAATAAATTAGAAAGGCATGAATGTATTATAAAATGCAGTCTATATTTTACCGTTATTCAGATAATTGGTTGCAGGCATGTAATGTAAGGAAGCTGCATTCACACTTATAAACAGCCAAATCGTCTTGCAATATCCGTTAATAGGTATTTTTATGTTTTATGTTAACAATGGCTATTACTTGAATATAATTGATTTAATTAGAATTTATTCATTTGATTTCAATTGAAAAACGCTTAAAGAACACCAAATATCCTATCCCTAAATATAACAATACCAAATATTAATTTTGTATTCACACAACAATTAAAAAAATATATACTAGAAAGGTATCCAGAGTTTTATTTAATTAAATTCACCTTCTCACCCTTCGTATTTTTAAGGTGACCCATTTGCTAACATAAACTGTATGTTATTAGTAAAAAATTTTCTACCCGTGGCAAAAATGTGTTTTATGGACCTGTATTGGACAATATTAAAATGAATGTTTTTGTGTTAAAGAATGAAAGTCGTTTTCAATTATAGAACATTGTATGATTCTACTGAAACGTAAGATTTTTAGGTCCCACGAGAAGAACGTTCTTGCCGGGAGTTTAATCGAAATTTTAGATAGGTACCTCCCTTGCCTAAGCATTCTAAAAATAATAATATATTTCAACATTTTCATTTATATTTACGTCGATATTCATTTTTGTTTATTTTCTTTTTCGAATAATAAATTCGTTGACTAAAATATGCAACAAAAATAAAGTTTAAAAATTTAAATCACTGACATAGTAAAATTTAGTAGTTGCAGTGCCGGTCATGGGTGAAGAAGAACTGAGGCCATTACGGTTCTGTTGATGAAAAATCTACTAAAAGATGGACAGACTCTATATATATATGTATCAATAAAAAATGTTTCATAAATGATTAAGACCGAGAAATTTTTTGTCAGAGAAAGGTGGTAAGAAACTATAGCTTGAAGTAGAAGTTTTAATTTGGTTAAAAATCTACAAAGTTGAATTCTTTTTTATAAACTACGAGCTATTGTGTATTTCAAAGTATACCAACAATTACATTTGAGTAACTCAAATGATCTTATACCGCAATAATAATAAATATTATAAAATACTAAATAATATACCTACAAATAAGTGAAATACAAAATTTATTAAAGTACTTGTGTATATTACAATTTTACTGATTGAAATTTAAAAATAATCGAGAATAATTAAAAAAGAACTAGTTTCTGTGCCATTATTTGGCCGATTTAATTTCCAAAGGTTCTAAGCAAGAAAAGAAACGGTTTACTTTTTTATTTGATGTAATATATATAGAAGTGACACTGCATAGTGGTCCATCCATAGGACTTTGGGCTGAAATGTCGATAGTTGTGTTATGACGTCATTTATCACTGCAAGGTAGACAAATAACCTTCTACGGTATAAAAGAAATAGAAGGGAAAGCAAAATTTCCTTTTTGGCAACCAGATAACTTCATAGTGCTAACTGCGTTGTTTCGTCGGCAACTTTCTATTGGTTTAAAGTTTGTCTTCTCCGGAAATTAAATAGGTGGTATGATATTTTAATCTATAATTCTCCTTTAACCGTGTCGTTATCTGTAACAGCTCCATCGGAGACTTGATTTCTTTATTTTTACCACTTTGCTAATTTTAATTTGACTTTTTACTTGGAAGAATAATTTATAGATGAAACATATATCAAAAATAATCTCTTGTTTTTTATTTTAGAATCTGTAACATCTAGGTGCCAAAGTATGGAGGATTGCTCAGAGGTCATGGCAAGAACAAGATCTTATAGGTAAATTTATACCTTAGGATAATTTGTGATTTTTATTTCTTTTGTAGCAACATCCATCATCAAGTGTTCTTTTCCTCGAATCTTGTCTCAGACACTTGTTGAATTGACAAGAAAGAAAATGAAACAGATAGATCTCGAAGTGTTTCTGGAATCTAGCAAATTCTGCCCGGACACTGAAAATATCTAAACCGATTACTTAAGAATTTAATTTGTATTTCTGCTACGCTTCCAATGGAAGAAACTCAAGTAAATGATTGCCAAAATACGGTGACTGGTTAAATGAGATCGATGTCTGTAGTAAAGAGTGAGTATTCTTGGGAGCTCTGGCGAAGGACTACATGAAAACGACGACAGAGACAAAATATCTTCATTTACGAGCAGGACCAGGCGGAAGGAGTTTGGGGAATCCAAGAAAGCAAACGTCACAGGTTGGAATTTTATCTCAAAGAGACGATTCTGCTATAAATATTTTACTAAGTTAATCAATCAGGACGGTTTCTTAAAATTTAACTCTTTGAAATCGTTTTATTTATTATGACGCTAAACTAATTAAACATCATCATTTTATTAAAAACTTGATTATTTCTAAAATATCTATGCATTTCCATGTTAATCAAAAGTTTGGAAGCGACAAAACTTCTACCACCTGATGTTCGCGTAACGGAATCATGCTGAGATTAATTTGCGTCGTTGTTAGATCATACATCATGTCGTTTTGAATCTCAAAGCTATTTTCTTCTTCCCGTATATAAACATAAATTTGTTTTAATTGGTAAATGGGGTTTCAGTGCGGTCATAGTGAATACAAGCAAAATTTCAGATTCGCATAGATGATTCGAGTTTTTGACTTCTTATGTACCCTTCATCTTTTGGTTTCGTTACGTTTGTTTTTCTCCAAGACCATATCTGAGCATGGTAATTGAGTTAACATCGACCGATTCAATAAAATTCATTGTTAGTGTATATATTCCCCAAATTCTTCTGAAAAACTTACGTCACACATTTTTAGATTTAGACAACCTCCTTACCCAGTCTAAGGTGCTTTTTGTTTCCGGAGACTACAATGTACCTAATATAGATTGGACACTAAAAGACCAGGCATGTTTGTTAATTCCGCATGCCTTACAAAGTCGAACACTAAAGTAATTTTTATAGCAAGTGTAAATGGTAAACAGTTTAATTACTTAAAAAACCCTCATGGTAAAATTTTGATCTTTGTATATCGTTTAACATTTGCTGACACCTGTTGAACGAACTAGTTAAACTGACAGTCAACATCCACTTATGCTGTAAAATGATATCTGGTATATCCGGCAGACACGCTCCACGGTGCTTATTTTATGTCGACCCATGCCGCCTGCAGACGTGTTCCGTGCGCCATCTGGTGGACCATATAATAATACTTCATAGACATTGATATTTCCCTCATGCTAAGTTTAAAAATTTATTATTGATAGTTTTTAGTATATAAGGATACATACTCTTCCATATAATTGTTTTTATTCAAAATTTAAATTTTACGGTATTTATATCTTTGTATTTTTTTTTTGTCCAATAATATATCTTTTTTAAGTTTTTTATTTACTTATATTACCTCTTTGTACGTTACATTCATCCTAATTTACTTTGCATACAATGTTATTGGCCCAAATATAAATAAAGTTTATGTCTTATATAAATTGTACAACGTGTATTGTGGCCTTCCCTTCTGCCAATGCAATTCGTTTCCAATTTATAAGAATGAAAAAGTTTCTTTACAAGAACAAATTATTCAAAAGTCAAATCTATGAATTAGTTGTTATTAATGATCGCTAAATTAAAATCTCAGTTGATGGTAAAGTGTGTTCCGCTTTTAGCGATTTTTCTACGAGTAGGTATTAAATTTGTGGTGAAAGAGATGAATGACTTAAATAAATGTTTAAACAAGGTACCTGATGCTAGTAAATTTGAGTTTGGCTTATCTTTTTCTTATTCATACATAACATTTTTTGAGTATTTCATTCACGTTTCTTATCGAATTAATTTTAAAAGATTGCAAGCTTGTTCGGCCGAGGATAACGCGTCTCTTGCTCAAAGAAAAGAGTTAATTCATCAGCAGTCTAGGGAAAAATTCCGCTTGTTTGTTTTAAACCCCAAGTGGAGAAGTGGCACATCCAATGATCCGCGTAAATTTTTCCATTACTTAGAAATTTCTGCCCAAAATAACTGGTATTAAATAAGTTTTAAAGACAGGTGTAGTCACCTTCTGCAGAGTCTATCATCAGTTTTGAAATGAATTCAAGATTTAAAGTTATGCTTTTAATACTGAAAAATGCTTGTTGAGGAATATCCTTGTTATTATCCAATTCATCTTTCAATTTGCCTTCACCTATACATAAAGTTTTAATGTACTTTTGTTAGGGTGATTGATAATGCTATTTGTTTATCGGTGAATAATCTGAAGAGGCTGCCAATCTTGAAATAAATTAATTAAACTATTTGACCTGATAACACTGAAACATTCCCGAGAATTAACTAATCTGGATCTTTTGAACAGACTTCTTCTTAATTCAGACCTACTTATTTTTTACTAAGAAAGTTACCTTGTAAGAAAAGTTTGTATTGGCGGAAAGAATTGTAGGATTTATTATATTAACTATATTGCAATAAAAAAACTATGAATATTTAAAATTACAATTTTTCTATTATGTAAAAAACATTTTAACCAAACGAACATTAAACATCAAGCCTATAAACTTTTAATCGTCTAGTTAAATCGATAGATATTTTGATTCATCTTAAAATGTCGCCTATTTTGAATGGAACTATTTATGGTGACTAACGACTAACTGACTACAAAATAACGTTCTTTCCCAAACCACATCGTATATAAAATATTTTAACATTGATAATTGTAAATTAAGGACCCTGTTTGTTATATAGAAAGTTTAATCTACTAAGTTTTATTTAATCTTCATTCTAAAAGACGATGTTTTATATAAATACCATGTTTAGTTTTCTATTATCTAATAAATTGTATTATTTATATGTAAAAATAACTATGTTAGAAATAATTTATAATAAAACTTATTTTGTTTTACCATTTATTAGTATGAGTAAGTTTTGTTTATCAAGTAAAAAAATAAGTCGGCTTTCGATTTTAATTTCAAAACGAAGGTAAATTAGACATATAGTTTTCTTATTTACAATCAAATTTACTTAATCAACTAAGCTTTATGTTAGGTTATGCTTCTTTCACCTGTTATGCAACTGTTTGGAAACGCTCTTTAAATTAAACTAGATTTATGTTATTCAAGTTGCATAATCAAATAATGTTGGAGAATATATAATTAGGAAAATTTGAGCATTAAATTGGCGTAAATCCATCCAAATTTTAAACAATTTTATCAAGTTTAACATTGAAGATTTCTTTAGTATTTTCTCCCATTTCGCATCAGATGAAAACAAAATATAGGCAACGCATCAAAGTACCTATTGATATAATTAAAAGACTTAAACTTTAATTTTATTTAAAATTTTAAAATAGAAGACAAATACGTTCATATTACATCAGTTACTCATATTTATCTTACAATTATAACTATTCCGTTTCCTCGCTTTTTTATCATAACAAGGGTGTCGGTTCAACCTGATAATTGAAGTTCGCTGAGTGGAAAACTTATTCTCAGGAATGCCATAAGCTAATTGAGTTCCTCTTTACCGGCATATCGTGCAATATCTCCTAAAGATTTCGTTATTGGAACAATAATTCATTTGTATTTGACTGTAAATTATTACTATTTTGATAACATTTATTCAAAAGTATTTATGTCGTAGTAATAATTTGGCATATTTTCAACAGTGTTTAGATAATTAAATTTATTTTTCCGTGTCATACTTTGTTGCTAAAGTACGAAAATAAAATTTTTAATAAATATTCTACAGACAATTAATTGAAACGAAAGTTATCCATTAAAACAAAGACACTTCTCGCATATGGCAATAGATCAGGACAAGTTTAATACTGAACTACCAAACAGTCAAAAGATTCAACATAATAAAGTAAACAAGAATGCAGATAAAATGCTTAAACTGACTCAATAATGAAATTAAATATTATAAATGGAGGATAGTTTTGCAACCTGGTTAGATTGAATATATATATATATATATATATATATACACATACTTCTTTATGTTCGTACATAATGCCACTGATAAAATAGTTTATTATTGTTTTTCTCCGAGTAAAATATATTTTTATATTAAAAGTTTTAATAACTTCAAGACAGCATATTTACTTTTAACTCCATTTGCTCATACTTTACTGAAAAATAATATTTAGGCATCCCATGGGAAACGTATTTAATGTTGTAAGTTTAATTGAGTTTAAAATTAAATTTTCTGCCGCCGGGCTATGTGATACAAAATAATCTATCAAAAGTCCTCCGGCAATATTAATATTTAATATTTACCTTCGTTCTGTAAACATTTTTGAGTTAGAGTTAAAATAAGAATTTTGTGATGGCTCATAGAAGGTAAAGTCCTCGTTTTTTTTTAATGAAAATGTAGTTTAATAAGAAGAAGATGATTGTCAAAGGAAATTATTAACGAAGTAACCATTATATAAGGTATAATTTAATAGTAAAATCGTTTTATTTTCATAAAATTATATTCTGTTTGTTAAAATAACATTTGAAACAAAATTACCAGGGGTATCACCAACGCGCTGCATACCGTGTTTAGCTTGCCCTAGCTTTGGTGCCATTAAAACCAGAACACGGTAAAGCTTTCATAGTACTATTTTTGTAAATAGAACCGCTTTGGTTTAATTTCAGAATCCTCAAAAGGTTCTACTTTTACTAAATGTTCCAACTGGGTTTTAAAGTGTTAAACCTTTTAAAATGTTTATTAAATAAAAAATTATATTACGATTCTGATTTAAATGGTTGCATTTTAAATGTATTCTTTAAAAATTTTATTTGGTTTAAAAATTAAAGAAGGATTTTCGCACTTTTGTTAAAAAAAACTTAACAAACGTTTATATTAAACCTTATATTTTTTATGTTGAACTTAAAGAGAGATTATTTTCTAATTTGTTAAAAAGAATGCTTACATAAAAAATACATAACAATGATCAAATTACTTCTAAACAAAAATATAATTAAAAGTTTAAAATTAAAAGGATTAAATTAGATTAAAACTTTTGTATGAAAAGATTTTTAAAAACTTATAAAAAAATAAATTTTAATGTTAAATTTTTAATTTCATTTCTGCTCATTACAACTCTCATCTTAAAAATCTTCACATCACTAATATTAATAATATTAAGGTAAACAATGTATTTTAGTTGTTAAGGAATTTGAGGTTAAAATTTTTTCAAAGTTTAATTCATCTAACCGTTATTGAGTTTCTGTTTACCGTAAAAAGATGACGAATAAGATTATCCCCTTAAAGCATTATAAATATTCAGTTACGCATAAGTTGTGAATGTTTTTGTAAATTGATCTGTTAATTTAACTTGTTTTTATTTACTTCAATATTTCACATTCCTTTAATAATGCCAATATGCCAGAATGGAAGTGTGTTTGGCACTCGATCACGTAAAAACCTACCTGACACATTTTAATGACATTGATAACTTACATGGGTTACATATGAGAAAATTAAGCCATTATTTATAAAGATAGTTTGAATTATTTATATTTAATTTAAAGAAAATTAAAATTATTATGCTACGCATACGCATACCTGTCTCGCGGGGCTAAAATGGTTCTTCAATCTTGGACTCGCACTGACTAAAACTACCAGTTGTTCCTTCTGTTTGTCTTCGGACCCCATTTTGGTAGCTCCATTTTAGCTAAGGAGGAGAGATTCACTTGATTGACACCATCCGAATGTCCTCCTCCAGCTCCTCCACACCAGCTGGTGGGTTCCTGCCAGTCGCGGTAGATGGGAAGAGCGGCCACGGAATCCGACACTCTCTTTTCCCGCAGACTCCGCCTTGGTTGCGAAGGACAGGAAGGGCTGGCACCTACCTCCTACAACCCGTCCCACGCACCCTCCTAGGCGCATCTAAAGCGGGCTTGTTCAAACCGCTTGGAGCAGCCTCCTCCACGGCCAGCCTGGTTCCTCTTAGCTTGCCGGTGGCTGGCCAGGCCGCTCACTGAAGCAACCCTATCTCAGGTGAGTGGCTCAAAAACCACTTGAGCGTGTGTCGGAACTAGGGCCATCATTGCGCCCCCTACACACTTGCAACAGAGTACTCTAAAAATATATATAAGAGGCATAAGCAGTTAGGTGATCGATCTTCTTGTACGTATAAGCTTTCTGACCTCCAATGGTCTCAGTGGTTAAACTTTGCCGCTGGCCTTAAAACCTGAACCGTAAAAGAAGGATATATCGATCACACCACTAATTCTACCTTGAAGAGCTTGCGATGTATTTCCTTTTCCAAATTTTAAATATTTAAAACTAATTCTTATCAACGCGGTATCTATTTTATTTAACTACAGCATTAAATTTAGAAAAATTGTGAAAACTTATTTTCTTTTTGCAAATCATTTAGAAGAAACACATAAAGTTCTTTACTAAAACCATTCAGTTCTGGATATTACTAAATGAGTACACTTTACTTTGCGTCGTGATAGTAAGGTCCGTTAAAATATTAACAATTCATATCCAGTGATTCGAAACTGGGGTCCCTTTTTCAGTTTTGTTCTTTTGTCGAAAGATTGCCTCGTGAATTGGACTCGTTTGAAGGAAAATTTGTATGAATGAGCCGAAAATGCCTTTGTCTTTAAATTAGATGACCGTCAAAATAACTTACGGACCATCGTTAGCCATTCGCTCTTTAATTTCTTTTTGTCTGGTACAATTAAACAGACAGATTAACTTTCTTATGAATAATAATTTTTTATTGTGTTTGATATAAGAAAATTAACTTATTTTAATAAATTAAGAGTAGTTTAAATTTTTAAATATATTGGTTCTGAATGTACTGGAAAAACCATGCGTATGTACAATTATTCGTATTTGGAATAGCTTACATCAACCGAACAAACCGACGTTTCAAATACTGCCTGGCTTTCACAATTTTTTGGAAAGATTATTTTAAAGGTGGAAGCTTTTTGACTGTTTAATAACCCTGATATCGCTTAATCGGATTCACATCTCCTCTCTACATATTTAACACTTAATCGTTTTGGAGTGGCGGTATAGTACTGATGACACAGGTTCTGAAACGTTATATATGTACAATTTATAACTATATCTTTAAAAAAAAAAACTTTATACAGTCAAAAAAAAAGTAGGTATGAGACATTATATATTTATTCAACTCATCTGAAATGTATTGTATGGTAATTAACGTGAAAATTTTAATATTTAATAGAATAAATATATAGCCATCCCAAATTTTCACATACCTTCTTTGAATTGATATTTGTTATCAAATTTTCGTACAATTTAAAAATTCTTTTCTACTATATTTTTCCGATTCATATATTGAGGCAATCTTTTTTGGTAACTTCACTCAGCCCATACTATATCAGGCGTCATATCGGTATGAATTATTCACATAGATTGGTTCCAATTAAAGCATTCATATTTAGGATAAAGCAATTTGATAATATTAAAATAAAAGTGTTTATAATAGTTTTTAGGTTAAGTGATTAGAGACTTAATCGACTCAATTATTCGAGGCACGAATTACTATTTTTTTATGTTGTTAGTGCCTGTCAGCAATTTTAATTTAACATCGTTAGTGCAAACTTGAAAGAAACCAATTAAAGATTGAGCGCCAGGTCAATTATTTTGTCAAAACAAGCACAGACACAACAGTCGGTAGCAAGTAATCGCTTTTAAGCAAAATTCTTGCAAACTGCTATATATTCGGCCAATCTCATGCTATCCTATACAAGGATATTGTGTTATTATATTCTTATTACTATAATATATTTTTAATAGTACTTGCCTAAAACTTCATTCAATTAACTCAATGCTAAAAGCTATCTAAAATAGCATATGTAAACTATAATTTGGTTTATCATTTCTTTTATATTTTAAATTATCAATATAATCATCATCAGCCTGTTAGTCCACTGCTGGACATAATCCTCCCCGATTGCATGGCTTCTCCATTAGGGGGTTTTGGACTGTATCCCACGCGCTGGTCCCAGGCGGGTTGGTGGGTGGACTGACTTTACATACCCATCCGACGATGGATGAGCTTATTTTTAGATAATTGGTTATTATCCCAATACTAGAAAACAACGATTACACAACGAATTTAAACCCGCAACCTCCGATTTACAAAGCAAGAGTCAATACTGCTAGACCACGGAAGCCGTTCTAATTAATGTAACAAATTTTTTAATAGATTTCAATTGGATTTTCTGCTACCGTAGCAGACATTTTCATTGTGATAATGTGTCAAATAAGATTAATTAATATTAATATTCTTAATAGCAGGTGAAGTAAGCATGCATAAATAAGAAAAATGACTGTGTCTCATGTAGTACTTCTACATTTATTATTTACTTTACAAGTCAAACAAATTCTTTCTCTGACGAATATATCCTACAAAATGCTTGATGATGACAATCTTGAATTAACGAGAATACCATTCTGTACTTTAAAGTAAACGCTACTGATCATGATGTATAGTTAGTTTTTATGTGACTAACTTAAGCTTTATTTATAACGAGTTAATAGCTCCATATATATCACAGATATATCTCACAAAACGTCTTCTAACTATTCTTTATTCAACTGTTGTTTAATAATTAGTAGTTAAAATAAAAAAAACGGTTTTATAGGTAATTCTGTCTGTCTCACTAATATGTCTATTTTGACATATTACGCACATTTATGTAACAGATTGATTATTATAAATCGAGTCCATTTTTGTTTAAACGGGTTTAGAGAAAATAACGAAGGCAGTCACTTGTCTTCTATTATTTCCATAGTTGTGAAATTGGTAAAGGGATGTTTTAAGTAATACATAAGATTACTAAAATAAAATTTACTCATTTCTTTCATCATCATCTTTCATCATTAGCCTGTGTTACTCCACTGCTGGACATAGGCCTCTCCTTCTGCGCGCCTTCTTTAGTAGAAGGTTTTGAGACCATACCATGCTGGTTCACCGCGGTTAGTGGGTGCACGTCTTTTTACATGCCCACCCGATGCATTAATGATATTACATTGCAGACAATTGGGTGATTAGCCCAAATTGCCCAAACCAACTAAAAAACAATAAAAATCTGTGTTTGCAGGATTCGAACCCACTACCTCCGGTTCCTAAAGCACGTACCCTTGCCACTAGGCTGCAGAGGTATTGTGACTTACGGCGCAATTTATATGATAGATTTTAAATATTGAGCCGACCACCTACGGCAATTTTTTATTCAAACGTTTTTGCAGTACATAACGAAGGCAGTCTCATATCTTCTATTGTTCAATATTGTTGATAAAGGGATGTTTTTAGTACATAAAAGATAACTAAAAGAGTTTCCTAATCTTACAATAAAATAATATTCAAGTGCCTTACGGAAAACGTTGGTTATTTCGGGAGTTTAATCAAAATTAGGTAGGTACCGTTCTTGCTGCCCGGCTTTGAGATATACATTAATAATTTCTTCAAGGTGCTACAGTTAACATTAATGTTTAATATTTGCCTTGGTCCCATAATCTTTTTCTGGATTAGAAAGTGAAATGAGAATTTTTTGATGTCGTATATAAAGTAAGAGTTCTTCTGTATTATTTTTACATAAAGCGTTATTTTCATATTTGTCAAAAGAAAATGTGGACAATTTACGCTGAAATAACATCAAAACGCCATTTAAGTCGTCTTATTATGACGATAGAATTGTATTCAATTTGTAAATAAAAATGATTATATGCTTCCGTAGCCTAGTGGTATGGGTATGTGTTTTAGAAACCGGAGGTCGTGGGTTTGAATCCTGGAGACTCAACAAAATAATGATCAAGAAACAATGATTATGTTTATTTTTAACCTTTGGATTGTATGGTCGCATGCAAACTCGGTCGTTAATTGCTTCGTAAAGTACATCTAACGGTACATTAGGAAATACAACTTGTGTTTTTTGTTGCCTTGTAGACCACAGGAGAAACACTATCTTTCTTCGAAGATTATCAGACCACAGGGGGGGAGTGATATGGAATCAGACAGTTGTAGTGCGTGATTATATACCAATTTTTTAGATTACTAGTTGATATAGATCACAAACAAAGTCAAAATATCCGAGACCTAGCATTTCGGGTTACATGCGGTGTAGCTCTACGCTGCGATTTTTGTGGGCAGAGGATATTACCGATCATCAGGTGAATGACCTGCTCGTTATTTCGGTCATTCTAAAATAATCACTTCAATTGTATAATAACCATCTAAAGTACTTATTTTTCTAGCAACAGATATATTTCATATCTGAAAACATCAACTGACAAACTATCACGATTCATGATAGTCTTTGCAGAGTCTAAGTAATAAGGTATTGTTTTAGGTAAAACAATACCTTCCATATTTAAAAGGTAGAAGCTCTGAGTTCCATATTTAAAAGGTAGAAGGTTCTACCTTTTAAATATAAAACTCAGAGCATAAAACTGTTAACAATATTATTCTAATTATAGACTTTCAGTATTTTAAGCATTTATACTCAAACGAAACGAATATATTAATAAAATATGTTTCGTATTGAATAATGAAAACATTTTAAAAGGAAAAATATGTCCAAAACATTTATAAAGTATTACGTGGAGATGTCAGTTAGGAGAGTCTAATTGACCTCTGCTCAATGTTTAGGGAGTTTTATGGCGATACTTAAATTTTAACTTTTCCGAAACTAGATAATGGATGAAGTTGTAAGAAGATATTAGATAATTTAAATGCGAAAACGGAAACGACGGGAAAACGTCGTAAGAAAATAATTAAAAATATTACTTAATAAGTTATACAAAAATATTTGATGTAAATTTGAGAACCAAAAGTATGGCTGGCTTTCAATTTCACCAGTGTATTACAATTGTTTCACAGTAATTAACAATAACTTACTACCAGTTACTGGAACAAACGTTACGGTATTTTCATTTATTTATATTTATGGGATTTTTTTTATCTTATTAAATAACGAATAATAATAAAATAATAATAATATTTCTGCACAAAGGACACAACATCATCTAGTCCCAAACTAAGTAAAGTTTGTGTTATGGAAACTAGATAACTGATAAATACATAAACTTACTTTACTTTTTAAAATAATTACATATTATATAGATATAAATACGAGAAAAACATGTTCATCACACAATAATTAAATGTTTCTAGTAAAGTTTTATCAAAAGCCACCAAGCAGTTTTGCGCGAACTAATACAAACACAAATTTTAACAAACTTTCGCGTTCAAAATATTAATTGGATAACGATAATAAAAAAATATATTTTTTTAATTTGTATCACAAAAATAGCAAGAAGTTTCTCGACGAATATTTCTATTTAAATTGTTATGACAACCACTTTTAGCTCCCTAAGGCCCTAACAGATTGAACACGGTCAAAAAAAAGATTGACTAATGTATTAGAAAATTAAATGATTCTCACTATAACTTTAAAACTAACACATATACAATTAATAAAATCGTTCAAGCCATTTTTCTGTTCAATCATATTTAAATGGTCCCAGAAGTTATATTGTCAAATAAAATCCCGCCTATCTCTCGTAATTATAATGGTCGATTTTTATATTCCTCACCAAAAATACATATAAAATTTATTGAACCTTTCCTGGTAAATGGGTCACCTGTGAAGCGCATAAATAACAGAGGGTTCACTCAAGTGAGTTTCGAATAAAACCTCCGGAAGCAATTTCACACCCCTCATGGGTAACTGCTACTTATAATTTAGTACGGTGTATGATGGTTTCAAATGATCTAAATGGTTGTTATTTTATTTACGACCAGCTGACACCTTTCAATTCTTAGCGACACACAAGAATATATACTACCGTCCACATTCTTACTAATGCCATCTTTGCAATAGACGTGAAATGTTAAACTGTTTGTTAATAATACTTATGCTATTCAATAAGAAGACAAAGCATCTAAGTTTCTAAGGTCAGGAGCATCCGAACTTGTTTCTTATCTGTACTGTGTACTGTGTAATTCTGCACTATTAACAATGAATATGCAAGTATCAAAAGGATTTGGAATTAAAGCGTAGTTTGATTTACATTAAATGAGATAAAAATATTACAAAAAGTTTTATATTCAAATTCATATCAACCCAGGGTAACTGTTCAGTTATTGTAATTAAAAGTTTATTGATAATAAAAAAATCTAGCTGGACTTAATAACAAATGTATGATTTTTTATATGTACGCAAAATAATAATATAAATAATATATTTTTTTAAATAATAATAATATTTTTTTATTTGTCAAAAATTAACACGTAAATATTACGTAAAAAATAAAGATTTCAGAAGAAATTCTTATTAACACTTGCAACTTCGAAGGGTCTTTTTCCTACAAATGCTTTCTGCTAAATTCTTTGAACGTTAAACTAATTCTCGCCTCTATCCCTTTTTCCTCTCAATTTACTGATTTACTTTTTTATCTAATCCACCAGAAGAAATGGGACACCTTTCAGCAATTCCCTTCTTTATTTAATGGAGCGATTTTTCTTTTAGCTTGAAAAGAAATCCCGGAAGTATATTGTTTAAAATCAACGACTTTTGAATATTATAAGATAATTTAATACGTTTAAATTTATTATGTTACATATAGTTACATTTTTGTAATCAATTAAAAAGATAAAACATTTGAATTAAGCTCTGGTTACTTAATTGATGTATTACTAGAATGAAAATAAAATGGTCATAATTCTGAGTGCTATAAAGCATTTTTTTGACCAGACAAAATAAGGAACATAAAAAGAAAATTTACTTTTTAATAAAGTTATCAACTAGCCGATCAATTAATTTTCAGAGTTTCGTCATCATCAGGAAATTATTATGATTTATTTCGATTAGTTATTAGGTTTTTAAATTATATGCGTAGAAAATCCTGCCTTAAGCATAAAACTGCGTTGAATACTTTCAACGTCAAAATAGTGAAGCATAAAAACAAAAAAAATAATAAAACGAATCAACTCTGTTATGCTCGCTATACATGTTATAACGCTGACTTTGTTTACACATTTTTTAGTATTATTGATTGTAAACATCCAGGTGCGCAGTATTATCTATGATAATTATCTATCAACTATGAGACGAAGCTAGTCGAACTCGATGGAAGCTAGTATTTGAAAATGAAAGGTTTGTTTGTTTTTATAGGCTTTGAATCTACTGAGCCGTTTTGAAATCATCCCGTTTTAAATCTTTCAGTACTAGAAAGTTACATTATCCTTAAGTACCATAAGCTAATTTTTCATTATCATATGAGTCTTATAAAGTCTTCTACTGGATAAAGGCCTCCATGAACCACCACAGTTCATAAAGGGGGTTTTGCCGTCTCATTATTTGGGATCCGGAAGTAGAGATAGTTGTCTCCCCACCTGTAGTTTGCCATTGGATTGACTAGAATCTTGAGATTTTTCTTAGTTGTCTCTTACGACACCCACGGGAGGATATGGGTAGGGTGAATTCTATGCTGCAGCACCACGGCTGAGCTACCTTTTACCCCAATCAATCAAAACTTTAGAAATAACACGAACAGATCCGTGGATCGACTACCTATTTTTTTTTATTGCATACGCAGGCAGACGAGCAGTCGGGACACCTGATGGAAAGTGGTCACCGACGCCCATAGACGTTGGCGAAACCGGCATCACCAACGTGCTGCCTACCGTGAGACAAAGGATGTTAAGTCTCGTTTACCCAGTAAATGCGATAGCTACGGTGCCCTTCAAACCGGAACACTACTGTGTTGTGTTTTAACACTACTGCTTTGCGGTAGAAATAGGCACCGTGGTGGTACCCACCCAGACGATCTCCTGTAAAAACCACGGACCTACCACCGGTGGAATAAACATCAAATAAGATTTGTTTAGTAAATTTTATTTAAAAGTTTTGAGAAATAAGTTTGCGATGTATATAAGTTTAAGATATTTTTATAACAATTTACAATAACACTCCATAATTCATAAATACGGTTTTTCTTTAATTCTCAAATTGTATTTTATAACGTCCGAATTTCTTCTTCTATTTAAGAAATAACCTAGTCGTATTTTGAACATCTGAATTACTTTGTTAGAAAATATCAGAACAACGATAAAACAGAATTTTCCTCTTTGAAGAACTTTTGTTTCGAAAAAAGTTCGTCCGCAGTGTTTTCTAGATTTTCTCTCAAAACTTTAGTCATCAATTTGGCAGTAGTTGAAGTCTGTTTGACAGAAATAGAGGTGCAAGTAAATACAATCGTTGTTATTCAAACATTCCCACAGAATTTCGTTAAAAATTTATTTAAAACAAATTTTTATAAAAATATTATAAACGAGACAAGTATAGAATTACCGATTGTGTTATAATTTATTGAAATTAAGAAGTCTACACTTAAATATCATTTGCTTGAGAAATTAGTTTTATTTCATTCAATATCCACGTTTTTCAGTAGCTTTTGTAGACCAGAGAGCAGATTGAGTATTATGCAGCAACTTTCGCCGCAATATATTCAATGTAATGTAAAATTATTTCAAAATAAAAGAAGTAATAATTTTTGAAATTAAGATATAACTTATTATTGAAACAAATGATAAAGGTATATCTTGAAGGCTTTTTGTTAACTTAAATATTGTTTATGGAACTATCTAATATTTATTCCTTAACTTTAAGTTATTGTAAACTGTAATTATATTTAAACATATTTTATTTTGGTAGGTTTTTTACAGGACACCGTCTAAGGAGGCACCTCCGTTCTTCTGTGTTTTATAAATTTTATATTATTTTCTCATGTTAAATATTAATATTATACATTTATTTTTAGAAAGTAAATAATAAGCTACACCGTATTATTTATTGGCTAAAAAAGAATAAGGTTTGGACTGAGAAAGGCTGGTGGAGCTAGTGGAACTAATTGAGTTTTATGTCTTTTAAATAAAGTTGTTAACCCATGTTTAACAAGAAAGCTATTTTTAAAACTCCTTACTATATAAATGAAAAGAAAAATGTTCACAGGCCGAGATTACAAGTGTGTTGATAAATAACTTTTTGAAACGGAACCAAAGGTGTTAGCTTAGCCTCAATAGCAAGTGAATGTAAAAGTCAAAATTTTGTGTGAATGATGTGTGGATAGTTAAATGCAAACACATTAAAACTTGCATTTAAATAATTTTAACGTATTTTAATCTGTTTGTAGTTTGAATTAAAATTAACATTTTTGTGAAGTTATATATAATATTAAAATTGATTTCTTCAATAATTTATTTACCTAAGCTTTAGCTCTAGCTACATATTTAATGAAGTATATCAATCGATAATTGGTAAACGTCGGTGAAAGAGTTATTAAATTATTCTTATAAATTAGTAAAATTACGTACGCATTTTTTCACGAAAAATACAACAAATATAATACACAATAAAAATCAATAATCTTAAAAGGATTTAAAGAGCAAAATTTTAAAAGACATTGGTAAAATGTGTTACGTAATATGTAAACAGAAAAAACCGGCGTAATGCATGTCGAATTCTTGTATAACGGTTCCGTAGTATTTTAATAGACAACTTATTTTAATTTAACATTTGTTTTGTATTGTTGGATAGTATAACTAATTTTTTGTGGATATTGCAAGCAAAAGGTTTATGTTACTATCCACAGTATTTGGACTGAAACGAGAAACAAAAATCACGTCAGTTGCATTGGAGAATGACAAATGTTTATATTAATCTGGTGACTACTTTAAAGGGACAGTCAGCGAGTTAATACATAAAGGATTCTGTTTTATCCTTAGGGTACGGAACCCTATCATAGTATTTCTTATACAATAAGCATCCATAATCAGCAGCTCTGTATTACGTTGTCTCAGGAAAAAAAACTTGGTGAAACCTTGTAAATTTTGTATGAAGTTATGAAAGCTTAGATTTTCCCGATACGTCGACGATAATTGATGACGAAACTTTGGTAAAAGCTGGAGTTATAATGGATTGAGAGGGGCACGTCAACATTTCTTCGAAATAAAAAGTTGTATGTAATAGATATCGTTGATTTAATTTTTTCGTCACATGGTAAATTAAATCGGAGGAAGGTTGGAAGCCGGAAAACCAGAATTTCAAACTTGAAGAGGAGTAAATAAAACTAGTACAAGTACTTCTTAAATTATATTGAAACCGCATCCATGGTCTCTGGTCCTCGTTTTAGGAACCTGAAGTCGTAGGTTTTGAATCCTTATGTTGATTTATATTTATGGTCTAATGTTGTTCTAATGCCTGAAAATTAAGATGACATGAATAATTTTACTACGTCACAAAAGCGTTAGCTCCTGGTGTAAAATATATCTTTAGCAAACCTTATACTAATTTTAGGTTGAGGAGGTCAGATAAAGTGATCGAGGAAGTCATAGCGACTGTGTGTTTGCTAAAGCTGTTTTTAAAATTATGTGCTCTACTTGAAAGAAGTACGGTAAGTTTTTCTTAAATCCTTTCGAATATTACAAAAGCGAAAGTAACTCTGTTTGTTTGTCTGTCTGTCTATCTGTCTGCCTGGCTGTCCGTGTTAACTGTCTTAAGCACTGAACCGATTTAGATCAAATTTGGTACATTACTGAGATGATAGATGATGACAGATTTTGAAAAACGACGTAAGCTAATTTTATTGCGAAATAGTGGTTGAAACGGTTGCAATAAGAGTTGAAAATTTCTGTAAAAATCGCCTCCGTTTAACATGAAATGTAATGTCTAGATACTAAATACGAGCCAAAAATGGAGTGTTTTCGCATTTTTTTACTTTAAAACTGAACAGGTATGAACTAGAGGTTAAAGAGGGGATAAAAGTATTTATGGAATTTCGTCATCATCAAAGCAAATGCCATAAAAGTTAGTGCCTAATAATAGGCACATACAATAAAAACAACTTATTTGTATTATCCATACTAACATTATAATGCGAAAGTTACTCCGAATTTTAAAAGCAAACGTGGTTTTGTGAGGTAATAAGATTCAAATCGTGTTAATATAATAAACGTAAGACATAATGACATCTCACTGAATTTAGACACAAAGCTAATTAAATACGGTTGTCATTTAAAATATGATTGTAGACAGATTACAACATTTTTGTTATGTTTTGTTGTAAACTTTACTAAGGAATTCTTTAATAAAATAAAAATGAAACAAAGCTGTAAATTTGCGACTACTAAGTTGACTTATATAACAATCGAATTGATTAAATGCCAGAAAAATTTAAAAGCAACAAGATCCGTCATGTATGCTCCTTTGATAGGTTTAATATTTGGATTACTTCCAAAAATTCAATTAAAATACCATAAAATAAAGGCTATAATAGAACACAAATTGCACAAATAGACAATTTTCCTGCTTAAGCACTAATAGAAGGTTCGAATCCTGCGAGGCAACAACTTTGTGTTACTATTCTTAACCATTAAAAGCGATTTGTGCCAAAAGAATAAGTTGACCTATGCAATATTTATCTATCTAAAATTTGGTTCAGATCTATCCAATTAAAATAACTTTTTTGAAAATGAAAGGATTGCACTCGCTTATTGATTATCAGGGACGCTACCACCGGTTCGGAACAGGACAACTCGCATCTAGAAGAATCGTCGAAACTCAGCAGGCTTTTTTTGCTATCTTTTAAAATTATCGAATATACATTAAAATTAATATAAAACAGATTTATTATACATTCTTTATTTTAAAATGCCTGAGGCGAATATTCCGTTATCAGGTTGTTTTATTATTATATAAGTAGATTTATGTTGTGATAATCTTTATTTTGTTTGATGATCTTATTGCATAGTTAAAAATTTATTCATTTAGTTTAGTTATAATTATTGGTCAATGTTGTAACTGCCTGCGTAGCCAAGTGATATGGGTGTGTGCTTTAAAAACCGGAGGTCGTGAGTTCAAATCCTGCGGGGACTCAACAAATTTTCAATGATGTTTCCTAGTTGGTTACGGCAATTTGGGCCGATCACCCAATTGTCTGAAAAGTAAGATGATCCATGCGTCGGATGGGCATGTGAGAAAGTCGGTCCTCCCACCAACCCGCATTGGATCACCGTGGTGGAATACAGTTCAAACCCCTCTAATGTATAGGGGTGTATTAGTGGAGGCCTATGTCCAACAGTTGACTATCACAGGCTGATGATAATGATGATTGGTCAATGTTGCTTTCCATTAGAAACTTGATTTTTACAAGTTCAATAGGGTAGGAACTTGGTTGCATGACAGATAGACATACGAGTATATTCCGATACGCATAAAACAACACCCGTAATAATAAAGAATAAACTATGTATATACCACATACAAACGGGCTTTATATTTCATAAGTTGACTTTCTGTTTAAATTTCGAACGCCATATGGCACGTATCGTTTATAGACAGACATTTTTAAACAAATATCGCAGTCCAGTGAATCTGTCGTCAGGCTCCTGATATTTCTTTTGTATTCAACTTTTTTTACAGTACGGTGTTTATTTGCAAATAAAATGCATTGAAAAAAATATAAATTCGTAGTTCCTGATAGGAGGATAGGAAACGATAGGATTGATAACTACTTATGCGTTTGTACTCACAAGCTAGTTGATTTCAATATAGATTAATCATGATTTTATACCGAATTTTTAAATGAAGGGGGTACTCTATTCGGAGATGGTTTTTTTTATTATATATATATATATATATATATTTTACCTCGCTCCTAGTGCTCTAATTTTATTCATTCTTTTAATCTCATTAAAATGACAGATATTAGAACCTATTGGTGTCATTTTTTTAATCATTTTAATTATTATATAAGGAGTTTAATGGATATTTAAAAAACTACGTGACCACAAATCGCAACCTCATGTGATTAAATTACAAACGCTGCCAAAACTGTAGAAGATGGGCGTAAAGCATGTAACATAATTGTATATGAATGCATTATTTTATATAATACACTTTATGTTCACATAAAAGTTATTGCATAAAAAAATTTTCATTCTATGCATAAAACATATGGTAGATGACATTTTGATGGAATAAACACAAAAGATTTTAAATGCAGTGACAGAAAACTCGACGTAATTTTGTTCGGAGAGCACGTTGTTACCTGCTTATATTGCGTAAAATGGTTCTGCACTGTTTGAGGTCAGTCATATTTTTTGTCAAAATTTCCTAATAGACTATGTGTATTCTTTATTATACGTATTATACGTTCTTGCTGCCTTTACTTTTTTTCAATCCAAGGCTTAATTTTTATCAAACATTGCTTGAAACAAGTTTAACGCAAAAAAGAATGGTACTACACCTACCCTTGAATACCTTTTCATATAATATACAATGCCTTTTCCTTTTAGAAAGTAAGTCAAAAAGTAAATTAGTCAAAACTGATTCAAAGTATAATTGAGTGAATTATTGTACAAATACACAATGTATATGAAAGATGTAGATCTAAATTATACTACACGATATGACAATGATTTGATTGAAAAAGAAATTCACACGACCCACGTAATGTTAGGCCTAAAACTACTATTAAAAATAAAAAGAAGCAACGGCATACTGCTAGACCACGGAGGCGGTTATTTTATTTATTTTAATAGATATCTTAGAAATAAAGAAATTAAACGGGTTTATATTGTTGAAGACACCAGTGAAAGAGTTTGAAATAAGAATTATAAACGCCTGCTATAAACTTTTAAGGTTAGTCATGATTTTGTGAAAAATACTTTTGCTAATTTAAATCAAAATGTTTTCTGCAATATATAATAGGTGTAACCAAATCTGCATTTTAGAGTCAAACTATGAAATCAAATTATGGGGGAAAACATCTCTTTATTACACCAAACATAAAGGTTATGAAGCTGTAAATTAATAACCTGTTTTCATTAAACCTTTGAAATATATCTGATTTAAAATTTAACTCTCTTAAATTTAAGTGATAATTTAATTTTTATTGCACGATGGCTTTAATAATAGGTTTGACAGACGCCAACTAAGGTGTGATGAAGCCCCCTCGACATGCACTTGACATGCTCGTCGAATCGGGAAAAACTCAACGTTATTATAGTTTATTAATTGGAGGAAAGTATTTTAACATTTTCAAAATATTAAATTGAATATCAAAATATTGGCACAGTTGTTCGTAAAATTTTATGTCGTTTGAAACGTAATAAATTAGAAAAATTGTTACTTTGTACAATTAAATCTAGTAAATTTTAACAATTCAACTATTCAAACATTTTCATCATTGATGGTTAATAATCGATGCTAAAACCGCTTAAAGTTAAATCGCTTAAATATAAATAAAAAGTGCTTTAAAAATGTGCGTTTCTCTAACTAAGTACCTATATACTTAGTTAAAGTTGGGCTTAATTTGCATTTAATTGATATTACAAGCAACGAATTTTGTCGTTCGTTCTATGTATTCTTTATGTGTATCACCGTTACTATATTAGGCAAATGATTTAAAATGTTATCTATCTTTTTTTTTAATAAAATCAAATAGATTTATGTAAAACAGAGAAATAATCTTATCTGAAAACTTTATACGGTTAACCAAAAATCAAATTACAGTTAGATGAAACTCAATCTTTGAAACAAAATTTATTTACTCAGGAATTAATCTAAACTTTTGAGCGTAAGCGTAAATTGTTTATTCATGATTCATTTCCATTTGGTGTATCAGAATTTTTTGTATCAGCAAAAGTATTTACGGTAAATATTCTTCCAACTTTATTAATATCGTGATTTATTGTACGTATATTTATTACAATTTCTTTATTAAGAATAAAATAATTCATATGTATATTTTTTGAGTAAATTACAGGATAACGTGAAGCCTTATCTTAGTAATAAAGCTTTAAATAATAGTAAAATAGTGATTTAATTTTTTGTTACCAAAATGAATTAAACATATTGACATTACATATTAGGTAAAAAAGTACCCTTAAAGATATAGACTAATTCTGTTTTTAGCAAATTTACACGTAAGCACCACATAGTATTATACAAAGTCGCTTTCTCTGTCCCTTTTTTATTTTTTTTTTATTGCATACGCAGGCAGACGAGCAGTCGGGGTCACCTAATGGAAAGTGGTCACCGACGCCCATTGACATTGGCCATACAGGTATCACAAACGCGCTGCCTACCGTGAGACATATTATGTTAAGTCTCGTTTACCCAGTAATTACGCTGGCTACGGTGCCCTTCAAACCGGAACACAGTAGTGTTTTCACACTACTGCTTTGCGGTAGAAATAGGCACCGTGGTGGTACCCACCCAGACGGTCCCTGGTAAAAAGGGGACCTACCACCGGTCCCTATATCCCGATGTAGATATTCTTAAATCTTAAAAACTACGCAACGGATTTTAATGCGGTTTTTTTAAGAGATAGAGTGATTGAAGAGAAAGATTTATATGTATAATTCATGCATAGTATTGTAGTGAAAGGCTGATAAATTTATATAATTTCCCGTAGATTTCAGATGCCAGTAGTGGACCCGTGCGGAGCCGGGGCGAGTCGCTAGTACAATTGAAAACACATGGGGTTAGCTTTTATATATATTATATATATATATGTTTCATGATACTACTACTAAGAGCTCCAAAAAATATCAGAGAATACAATAAGAATATCCGTGATAGTGTGATGTTATTTAATGCATTTGACAAAAAGGTGGTTAATCCTTTTTGATACTTTATACTCGATTCTAGTGTAATGTTTAAACATTAATCTGAAATTAAAATCAAATCATATACGTACGCATACGTATATTCCATTCCGTATAAACCTAATGTAAAAATGGTATTTGTTTACCGGTGGTAGGTCCCCTTTTTAAAAGGGACTACTCTCCGTATTCGGAAACCGTTTCGAAGGGTACCTATTTCTGCCGCGAAGCTGTTATGTTAAAATACTGCTGTGTTCCGGTTTGAAGGGCACCGTATCCAGCGTATTTACTGGGTAAACGAGCCTTAACACCCTATGTCTTACGGTAGGCAGCGCGTTGGCGATACCACTGGTATTGACCACTTCCTATCAGGTGCACTTTGTAGAACATTGTATCGTCTGCCTGCGTATGCCATAAAAAAAGTTAGTCGGTAAGCAGTATAGTCACCTCAGTCTTAAGTATAAAATGCTCTGCGTATTCAATTTTTTTCTCACACAATGCCACATTTTTTCAATTAACTGACGCAAAGACAAAAGAACGGTCTTATAACGATTCTATTACGTAGATACGAAGCAGGAAACCTAAAAAGGAAAATAAGTACTATGTAATAAAGAAAATAATTATCATGACGATGCTTATTACATGCAAGTGCTTATCTATATGAGGTTATAATATTATCGAAAAACTCTATGGTGTATTTTTATTACCACTTAAATAATGACCAAACTTTATTAAATCTCTCCAAAAGAATGGGTCACTTAAGAACCGCATAAATAATAGAAGGATCGCTCAAGTGAAATTCGAATTAAACCTCCGGAAGCAATTTCATACCCCCTAGTAGCTACTGCTAATAATACAACATGATTTATTATAGTTTAAATGACGTGAACAGCAGTACTTTTATTTATGACCTGCCGACATCGGAAATTTCATCTGCGTCACACGAAAAATCTTCGCAGTAATTCTTTACAGCTAAGCGTAATGATAGCCAATGTTTTCTAAGTAATTACTTAGGCTTTTTTTTTAATACAGTTGCACAGACACAAATCTAGAGATGTGTTCAGTTCAATCATGATTTTAAAAGAAATAATTGAGTATTATCTAAAAAACACCTCAGTAAAAAACCAATAACTTAATGTTATTTATGTTGTCCTTAAAAAATAATACAATGATCCTGAGCATAGAGGATATAATAATTATACTGATATGATATGATAAAGGATATAATAATTATATTAACAATAATACTTCAAATGATCCTATACTCTACTGTTTTTAAAACTTCTCAAAATAACTTGTAAAGAAGTTTTATTAAAAAAAATATTTATGACAAATAATTTAAATAAAAGCTGGGCGTTTTTAAATCTTTAAATGTTATTATTGATTAACTTATCTTAATTATTTATTAAACTAAACTACATACAAAAAAGATGTACAAACATTTTTACATGTGGGACGTTTAGCAAATATTTGGCAAAACCATGTTAATTTACTTTTATATCATACACAAAAATATTATTTAATATTTATTAGGTAACGTAAAGGTAGTCATAAAGATGAAGTTAATAATTATTTTATTATTTAACAAAGCTATTTTAGAATAGTTTTTTTAGAACACAACTACGTTGGGTATGAGTAGATAGAAACTAAGACCAATTCTGAAACGGTTTAAAATACTATAACTAATTAGTTAGAATGTTATTATTATATACTTAAAAATTAAATGTCAGATACATGTATATTCACACATTTTCAGTGAATTAGTTAAATACGTATAATATTGTAGAACATTGTATTTGTATTCTATAACTAAAGGTTCAATATTTGGTTTGAAAGCTTTTTATATAAAATACCTCAAGATTGTGACGACTTACTTATTTATTAAACATCTAATGAAACAACAACAAAAAGAAACCATATAACAGACGAGACATTTCAAGTTTATTCAAATATTTTTCAAGATCCACAACCAATAATATCACCTTCTCTTTTTGAAAAATTAATTAAAATAGGAAATGGCTAAAATTTTAAGTATTAAAACAAAGACACATAATATATAATAGTGGTGTTAAAAGGAACTTATATTTCTTTAATGTTTTTATACCTAAAGTACTATTATCTGTCTCTCAACTTCTTTGTTTATTAAAAGAGAAGAACAATGACAAAAACGTGTTTTCGCATACAAAGAACTTTTGTTTTGCAAAAATTCACATGCTCGAAATGGTCTTTTTTGCCTAAAAGCTTTAGTCGTCAATTTCGCGTTCGATGTATTGAGGAGAACACGCGATTTCAAGCGATCGTCATTTTATAGAGCATTTTCCGAAGCGCTCTATTGGAGCTTTTAAGAAACAAACAATATTGACAAAAATGCAAGTAGTTTAAATAAATGGATTGGAAATTTTGTTCATTGAATATATCGTTTCATAAGCATTTTTTATTTATTCAGTTCAATGTTTTAATCATAAACTGATTCCTTTATAATAGGTCTGGTGAGAAATTAAATTGTATATTTTCCCTTCACAGTTTAAAAAGAAAACCATATTGTATTTATGAATTGTAAATATAAAGGTACTGACGTTATGTATCATAACAAATATATAATATGACAATGTATATAAATTTTCAGGCATTGTGAGTCAACGACGATACCAACTTATTTCCTGCGGTATTTTAACCCGCAAAGTCCAATTCGTAAAACAAGAATAAATACAGAAGTATCCGTGAAATCATGGAGGCAGTTGTTATACAGTAGACGTTTTTTGCCTACGCATACCCACCCTCGCGGGGGTAAGGTCGGGTTTTGTCGGAATTGCATTGACTAAAACGCCGCATGCCTACCACCTTCAATCCATTTCCCGAACCCTTCAGGGCGCATCCAAACCTGCACCTTCATTATTCGTCCTCGCTAGGACGGATATGCGTCGGCATTTTATTTCCCCGCGGTACAAAAACAGTAGTTGTAGGGGTACATCTAAAACGAGATAGACCTGACTTAATAAATGGTTTGTTCGTTGTTAATTAATACCTTGACTGCCTCCGTAGCCTAGTGGTATGGGCGTGTGCTTTAGAAACCGGAGGTCGTGGGTTCGAATCCTGCGGGGACTCAACAAATTTTCATTGTTGTTTTCTAGTTGGTAAGGGCAATTTGGCGCTGACAACCCAATTAGTCTGAAAAGTAAGATGATCCATGTCGGAAGGGCATGTAAAAAGTCGGTACAACGCCAACCCGCATTGGACCAGCGTGGTTGGATACGGTCCAAAACCCCCTAATGGATAGGGGTGTATTAGGGGAGGCTTATATCCAGCAGTGAACTATCACAGGCTGATGATGTAATTAATACCTCTAAATGAAAAAGTAAAAGAAAGTATACTATAAAATAATTAATTAATATGTGATTTTTTCTGTGTTTCCAAGTGGACGTGTTAACTACTTAAAATGTCGTGTATGCACGTAATAATCTATTGTTTTTTAAATCGATTTCCAATAAACAATTTTTTAACTGCATAATATTATATCATCACAAAAACATAACGATCAATAATAGTATTTATTTAAGTATATTTGATAGAAAATTAATCTATATGAGTGATTGTTCAATTACTTGTTACAATTATTAAAAAAAACTAAAATAATATTGTCTTCCAAGTTGATTCCGGTGGCTGATCTATATTAGAGGTCAGCCAACTGCTCAGATAATATTATAGGCCACAAATGTACGCAGAGACACAGGTGAACTCCCTATTTCTGCACCTTCAAAGTCCGATGGGGCGGATAACAAACACCACTGGAGTGATCAGGCGCAGCACCGACTATTAACATGCCCATCCGAAGCATGGGTTAATCATCGGTTAATCAACCCGCATTGCCCTAATTAACTAGGAAACAACTTAGGTCGCGGTTCGAAACCTCCGGTTTTAAATCACTAGCCCATATCACTAGACTACATAGGTAGTAAAAAAAATATTTTCGTCATATAAACAACCAATCGATACGACACTTCTTTCTTGAATTTATTTATTGTAATGTACATTTACTTGAATTAATATGAATAGTAAGAAAAAAGAAAATATTTCTCTATTTATATGCATGGTGAGCTTTTATGTTACGTTTCGTTAAGAAACAGCTCAAAAGATAGGCCAGACAGACAACAACTTAGACGCGACAGAGTCTGCTTGACAAGTACTTGACCTGCCGCATGTTATACTATTATAAACGTTTTCCCAAGGTGTATTGGTATATTTAACGTAGACAATATGTTAAAAAGCGACAAAAGTAGTCTAGACTTTAACAATTTAATAGTTAATGCTTTTTCTAGGCACTATTTACAAACTACATATATTTAAAATGAAATAAACACTAGAAAATTAGAGTATTGCCTTACTTTATTTGTTTCCAATGAAGGCAGACGAGTAGTCGGGCAACTTGATGGATAGTGCTCATCGATGCCCATAGACATCGACAATACCAAAGGTATCACCAACGCGCTGCCTACCGTGAGACATAGGGTCTTAAGTCTCGTTTACCCAGTAAGCACACTGGCTATGTTGCCCTTCAAACCAGAACACAGCAGTGTTTTCGAGACCACGGGCCCTCTCAATTTAGGTATGTTCTAATGGGTTCACATCACAGAGCACGAGATCATCAGAAATAAAAACTTCTTTTTATTTTTTTTAAATGTATAAAACTTATTACTAAATTGTTAAAAAATAAAAAGGTTTGTATGATCAGAAAACATACGAACCTTTATACGTTAATAATCAAAAAACCTACACAAGAAAATTACTTCTTTGTTTTAAAAAATACGAGTACAATTTGTTACGCTCACAAAGTCGGAAAACCATTCGCATAGCAGTTTCTCTCGAGAAAAAACTCGGTGGAACTTCCTATAAATTTTGTATGGAGTACCGATTGCTTGGATTTACCCTGATATACCGACAATAATTGATGACGAAAGTTTGGAAAAAGCTGGAGTTTAATAGATCTAGAGGGGCACGTCGAGGTTTCTACAAAACGGAAAAAAGTTCATTGTTATAGAAATCGCTGATTCAATTTTTTATTGCGTCGTTTATTTCATCACAAAAAGACCGGGAAAAGCTGAAATAGAACTTCAAGGACCGTCTAAAAATTTAAGAATCAATCGCAAATGAGATGAACAGTAACACTACACCTACTTGTCATTTTGTGTTCCTATAATTTCAATGGTTAATGTTTTTTAATAATATCATTTGGAATGGCTATTTGTAGTTTACGCAAATCATAATTTGTTTGATTTGTTATATAATTTTAACTGGTCTCCCAAAAGGAGGATGTTCTCAAGTTGAATACTATGTTATTTATTTGTTACGTAATTGACTTTAGATAGACCGATTTCTAAAAAAAATTCATACGAAAAGCACCAAATGTCACTTTTAAATAATTCTATATGTGTTCTTCAGTAAAAATCAGATTCAATATTCGTTTTGAACCACTTTAACTAATCAATTCCAAGTACATAGACATTTTTTTTAAATTAGCTCATTGAATCAGATAATACAAAACTAAAGGTTAACTGCAACTTTGACCTATTTAGAGTAAATTGACATAATTTGTAAAATGTATGTATTTTCTAAAAAACCTATATTTGATGCACCACAGATCGTTTCAAACATTCATTAAAGAGTTTTAAACACTGATTGGATATGCATGCTGCTTATGTTCTTGAAAATTAAGAATTTCAATTTAATTTTTTTACTGCTAAAGTTGCCAAATATTCAATTTTTAAAATCATAGCAATTCAGTAACAGAACAAACCTATAAGTTATGCTTTGTTTTAGCTATAAAAATATTAAAAATTATAATCTATTATATACATATAATAATTATTAACATTATAAAACATCAATCCGTGTTCTAAACGTATAATTTAAAAGAAAGGTTTGAGGGATAATACTGGGACTTAAAAACTTTTTAGGCTACAGTATGACAATTAGCCTATTATTATTATTATTATTACTAGTAGAACAAATGTAAACAGAAAGAACGAGGTAATCAGAGTGAATTAGTACACATTCATAGCCTTTGTATGAATCCACTGCTGACATAGCCTACTAATAACACCTATCCATTAGGGTTTGGACCGTATCTCACCACGCTGGTCCAATGCGGGTTGGTGGTGGACTGATTTTTATGCCATCCGACGCATGGATCATCTTCTTTCAGACAATTGGGTGATCGGCCCAAATTGCCCTAACCGGCTCGGAAACAACAATGAAAATTTGTTGCGTCCCCGCAGGATTCGAACCCACGACCTCCGGTTTCTAAAGCACACGCCCATACCACTAGGCTACGGAGGCAGTTATCAAAGTTCACATTCTGGTTATTGAAAAAAAAAATAATAACTACTGCTGCTGCATAGAGAAAAGATACCAAGTACTATCACCCTCTTAGTACGATAAATTAACATAACTATTCTTTCCATCAGGAAAACTATGTTGTGTAAGAGTGTAGTATTAAAACGAAATTTACATTAAAATTGAATATCTCATCGAGTAAATAATTAAATATGATTATGACATATCTCTTAAGTTCATGTTTTGAGTTTGCTATGTTTTATCATTCGCGTTTTCTTTCACATTTTGTTTACTATGGAAATTTCGTGCACAAACAAACCTTTGTTATACAAACATCGCAGTGCAGTGGAACTATCAGTATATTTAGAATGCTTCGTTTCGTATTCATGTGCAGGTAATTAAAAGAAGTCGAAATATCTGATTGAAAATTTAAAAAAGATATTTTGATTTTGCAATAAGATTTAAATAATTTCAGTACATAAATATTAAAGTTAACTTTTATTTGTATTTATTTTATTCGGATGATTTTGTTTAGTCTTATTATAACACACATCTTTTTTAAAAAAAGTAATTCGAATTTATAAAATAATAGAAATAGTAAAATAAACATATCAATAACATCTAGACCTATAACATAACATCATAAAACTCAATAATAACCTAAGCTTGTTTTACGAAAACCAGATGACTGTTAAAATTTTAAACTTCTTGTTCTTTACATAAAATCATATAAAATATAAAGTAACACCAAGACACGAGTAAAACATTATGTTAATTATGCAATAATCTTTTGGCGTAACAGTCAGGGTCACTACGCCAAGCGGGTCGTCATAATTATAGCAAGGTTTAAGTTTTGTTAATTAATGAAGAGCGTGCCGGAATATACTTATAAATACATTTCCGTTTAACAATCCTTGAACTCTCTTAAATTCAAGTGATAACTCGAGTATTGTTACGCGATTGCTACATCGATAGGTCTGACAGACCCCGACTCAGGTGCGATAGTACCCTCTCGACTTTGACTTGATAGCCCATCGAATTACGATGATCATTGAAAATGTTAACAGTTTTTTTTTTAGTATCGTCAGAAATATTGAGGCGAAAAGTTTCCGCATTCGTTCGATAGCGATATATATACATGTACTCCAAAAGTAAGGTCCATAGAATGTAGCAAATAACACAGATATTGTGTACATTGTGTATTGTTTTTTATTGTTGTTAAATTTATGTCAGACGTGTAAATCAGTAATGCTGAAGTATGAAATTGCAAGTTTTATAAAAAAAAACCATGACGCAATAAAATTAAGTCTAAAGCCTTTTTGATAAAATAATTATCAAATACTGAAATATTTATTTTGAATATAACTGTCTGTTGTGAATAATTATTTCACTAACAGTTCTGTCATAGAAATACAGAGAGTTCATAAATTTGTAGAGGCTTAATTATTTCTTTTGTTTACGTGCATACTATACATTACTAAATAAAATGACTTTTTAAGGATTTTTTCGCGTTTATTTTACAAAAAAGATTATTCTCTGCAGTAATCTAATATTTGTGGAAATGATATGAAGAATTTCAGATAGAGGAAATTATCTTAACATGACTAATATTGTTCCAAGAACGTAGAATTCTAGAGCTTTCGATCTAATATTTGCTGCCTAATAAGTAATATTCGTGCTAATATAGACTTAATGATCAGTGCTTGAGGCATTGGTAAAGGCTCCTTAATTTTCCTAATTAGCTAGTCGTATTTCTCAAGTATTTATACTCTGACTAATATAAAATTTTATATCAAATTTTATATTATTATTAACGAGTTTAATTTTAAAGATTAGTTAGAGGTAACTTTATTCTTTTGTGTTAGACTGGTCACTCGAAGTGTAAAACTTTAGGTTACGAATTTGATTAATGAGTAGCGAATTACGAATTGAAGTAATCAATAAAAACGGGCCGACATTGGTGGAACAAATAAATATTACTTACGACAATATTACTCTCAAATTTAAGAAGTGTTTAAAAGTATACGGATAATTTTGAGACTTAAATATAAACATTTTTTAATCCTTGTAAGGTAGGGAGATGAGCAGCATGTGACCTGAAACCGATACTCATGTCATATACTGAATAATGCAACTACAAAACACCTTGTTCGTATTGCCTTTCAATAATGAAGGGCAGCTATTGTATTTTCACACTAATGAAAAAGTCTAAGCATGGTCGGTTCTCTCACCGATCCCGTGTCAAAAGCAGGTTATTGTAACACCTGCAAAAAATGTATTATAATATATGAGCAATTAAATATTTTGAAAGTATACTTTTTTATAAAACAATATAGTCACGTTTGATCATAGAGAATAAAATATAAATTTACTTTGTTCAATAATTGAAATAAGAACGGTCGCAACTTTTATACTACGGGCTGTCTAACAATATTGCTTGTTCATTGAAATAATGTTTTAATACATTGTTTTAAACTAAGAGAACGCAAAATTTGAAACAATATATTTAAATATTTGTTTTAGTAGGATTTGTTATTGTAATATTTAAAATATATAAATATTGTTCGATCTATCATTGATGTCTATTAATAAATGTTCTAGTAAAGCGGATAAGCAATAGCAAGTACGCTATAAATTTGTTATGTTGTAAGAGTTTAATAAAATTGTCTATAGTGATACTCGTTTTAATAACATAGTTCTGATTAATGTTTTTAATTACTTATAGCATTGCCATGAAATTTATGTTTAATACGTATAATATACGATAGCAATTAATAACCTCTTTAACAGCGGAAAACTACGCGTTTCGTATTTATTACAAAAATAATTTTGAAATTAAATGTTAAAAGTAGACTTCCTGAGTGTATCCTTGAACAGATAAGATTGTAGGCTTCACTTACATTGTTATCTTCAAAGGCTTTTTTGGTCATTCCCTAACTTTTGACTTTACTAAATAAAACAACTCCAAAGTTTAATTACTTATTTATCAGAAATAGATAATTACTAAAGATTAAATAGAAATTAAGACTAATAATGTTTTTATTGAACAGATTTTAATGTAAGTTGGTAGTGGCTAATTAAATATTATTAGACACCGGAAAAAGTCATGGATACTGCGAAAAATAGAAATAATAGAAGAAAAGATGTACTATAATGATGCGGAGGACAGACAAGAACGTTATTTGTAAAATAAGATTATTATCGACTTCCGAAAACAGATACTATAATAGGCCATGTGTAAAATGATTAAAGATAACATAAAAGGTATTAATTTTATTAAAATGTCGCCTATGACACGTTTTATGTACATAGAATAAATATTTTTAAATTTCGATGACGTTCATGTGAACATAAACTATATTATCTTTAATAAGTTTTGGATGTGCCTGAATACAATTTTAAAAAATATATACATTAAAATGGCTACAGTGCGTTATTCTAAAAACATAGATATATGCAATTGCGGATTTTATAATAGACCAATGCAAGTAGTACAATTATTTAAAAATACTTTACAAACCGAAAACCCCCTGATGAAGAAGGCGTGCATTAGGGGAGGCTTAATTTCAGCAGTGGACTAACACAGGCTGATGATGATACTTTACGGTTTTGGCAGCGTGTCTAGTTTAATCGCACGAGGTAGTGATTTTGCTGCCGTAATTATTTTATCTATTAAACTACTTATCACATAATTAATAAAAAAATGGGACCAATGGAATCTATCATTTAAATAGAGAATGAACAAAATCGTAGCTCTAGGAGCGGAGCAACGAGGTAACATTCATATGTATAAAAAAAAACATACGCTCCGAATTTAGTACCTTCTTCTTTTGGGATAAATGATTTATTTTGTGAGAGTAACATTTTGTGTGATAAGATGTTATGTGGATAGAATCTTTGATGAGGAGAAATCACAATCGGAAGAATGTGTTTATGTTATTTCAACTTAAATTACTCGTGAATTGACGTTTTTAAACATAATTTATTATAGAAAAACAATGATCTTATGTTTTATAATACGTAAACGTTCAAGTATTATAAAAGATACCATATTTTACGGCTTGTTGAAATGGAAAGCATATTTTTGTTTCCTTAACGTGTGCCCACGCTGTACCTTTCCTTGGATAAAAATACTTACAATGCAATTGGGGATGTAATAGAAAAACAATAAAATGCATGGGTTTACCATATTCGATCATTATTGTTTTACAATTATTTGAAGTAAAGACCCATAACATTCCATCCTACAGAAGTAACTTCTTATATTAAATCATTGCCTTTTAGGTATATTTTTAATAAAGAAAGGTCATATATAGTGGCACATATAATTTATTATCACAGCTTATTAGAGCTTAATTTGTCTTCTAGCTTCGTACAATAATAGTTATAGGAGTTTACAAAAGAGACCAGTGCCTTTAGTGTGGCTGTATTTATAATAATAGAATTGGCGCTCGGAATCCCTAGTTCCATTTTTTAAGTAATTTTTTGCTCATGGTTGCATTTTACTACTACACTATTTTGTATGTTAATCACTGAACTCTGGATTTTCTTGTAACATATATAAACTCTTATTAAAATTATCGTGTTCTGATTCTAACAAGGTTTAAGCTTAATCTTTCATCATTTTGTATTTAGAATAACAAAAAATATTATAAATAAAAAATACTAACGCAAAATAATATATGACATGGTAAAATAATTAAAATAATATATAATATTATAACATTTACTTCTTTATTCCATTTTTTACAATAGCAGCTTAACGATTAGGTTTTTATGTTAAATGTGGAGTGTAATTTTTGTTAATATAATGTATAAAATAATTAATGTAATAAGAATGTTATGATAAGCGCAGGGATAATTCTAAATAGGGTTGATAATGCACGATAGCGAAATGGCACGTACAATGGAAACAAGTTATAAGATTCAGGTAACCTCAATTAGAATTAGAGTAACTCTATTTACTCTCTTATATGAATCACATGTACATTATACTAACTGCAGTATAGTGTTATATTACTGAAATTTTCGATTGTGTGGCAAAATAATAATGAAAATTGTAGAAATACACGTACATTTTTGGTTACGTATGCTCACGTAATGATCAGTTTGCAAATTAAAAAAAAAAACGTTACTTTAAATCACTACATAATATGGTTTATGAAAGCTAACATAGATTAAGGACTTTACTGAAATCGCGTCATTTTCAATCATAATTAAAACTAAGAAATAAATATTAATTTTATAATAATTTAGTTGCGACCAAGACTGATGATAATATTAAAGGGGAACTATCAATTTCAAACTAAGATAATTCTTCGTTCGGCAGACTGTGTTTTTGTTACCTACCGTTCTACTTCTTATATCAAACATATATGTCAATCTAAGTACATCTTGATAATGAAGATGAATTGAATGATGAAATGACTTTATCGCAATGATTGAACAATATTTAATTTATGTTTATTACGATGTTAAATGATCTCAATCCAACTTCGTTGGATTTGTATGTGAAAAGTAGGTCCTTTTTGTTAAGTCTATCATAAATAGTAGTCATAAGAAGATAGACAAATCTATTAAGAACTAATACAATTTCCCACTGCCTCCGTAGCCTAGTGGTATGGGCGTGTGCTTTAGAAACCGGAGGTCGTGGGTTCGAATCCTGCGGGGACGCAACAAATTTTCATTGTTGTTTCCTAGTTGGTTAGCAATTTGGGCCGATTACCCAATTGTCTGAAAAGTAAGATGATCCATGCGTCGGATGGGCATGTAAAAAAGTCGGTCCACCCACCAACCCGCACTGGACCAGCGTGGTGGGATACGGTCCAAACCCCCTAATGGATAGGGGTGTGTGATTAGGGGAGGCCTATGTCCAGCAGTGGACTAGCAAAGGCTGATGATGCGTGATGCGATGCGTGCGTACAATTTCCCTCTGGATTGTACTGGTCAGAGTCGGTTGGGTTCTGTCCGTCGCTAAGTATTAAAACTGTTACTCACCTAAATCTGGATGGATTACAGATCAATCTCATGATAAACTATGTAACATAAGTAAATGGCTAGGAGGAAGTTAAAACACAACGGATTAAAATGTTAGCGGTTTTTACAATTTTGATTTAAAAGGTGCAGGTGAAGGTATGAGTATGCCTAGAACTAATAATTATGGAACGCCTTATATTTTCATACAGTTTGTTATTTCAAACAAACACTGTTTACTTCACACAGTGTGATTTGTGTCTCGATGCTCTTATAAACCGCAGCACTTTATTTTCGTCCATGCATCGGCCTCTCGTTTTACAAGTCACCGAATCTGCTTGACAAACGACGCAGTATAAATCTGCGCGAAAACTGACACCTCTCTTTCACCTCCACCCACTCATGGAAAATCGACTCGGTATGAAGGAACAGGTTGATTAAACGCTTTTCGATTCTGTACGAAAGCTAACAACTCATTGGAGTACATATGAAATATGCTTCCTATTTTTTATGGTAAAAAGATCTGGTGGGGTGAAAAAAAGTTAGTGAAAAGAATAAAAATGCGTTAATGATGACGAATAGGATATACTTTTATTATTCTATGTTTAGAGTAAGACAAAATATATTTCAACGAAGTTACAGTAACGTTGTATTTTAAATTTTTAAATGTGTGTTGTATGCTTTACTCAATATTCAGTTTTCGTTATAACCTATGTCTCTCATAATTGTCTGTGTAATATATCTAAAGCTTTAAAACTCAAACGTGTCTTAAATATCGACATAAAATAAAATTAACAAAAGAAAATAATAAGACTATAGTATAATATATAGTAATAAAATAAATTCAAGAAAGCCAAAGTTGCCTCCTGTACTAAAGCGTTTCTCAAGTGTTGCTCCAATTTAGGATATAAGTGGAACTCTAGGAAAATGCGTTCAATCTTCACCGACGGCCTCGCACTTCTTTGCTCGTTGTGGACGTCTACGCGTCCTTCGGAGAACACCTTTCACGATTTTCATACTTTTTCCAACCATTTATGAATTCCAATAGGTTTAGGCTCAGTTTCTTTTGAATATAGAATCACTGATCGGATTTCACACCTGGTTGTTAGACTACTACAGACACATACAGTATAGACGTCACAGTGATCGCTACGGTAGTGGAATCGGAGTGGACAGACCGAAAATCACGGCGGTGTTGTCGGATTTCACCCAATATCTCGATCATCGAGTGTACAACATAAGGAATCTTTTTTACTTACCCCTCGAATATACGTTAGATATACCGTAATTTTATTTTATAGGCCTCCCCTAATATACCCCTATCCATTAGAGGGACCGTATCCAACCATGTTGGTCCAATGCGGGCACTTTTTACATGCCCATCCGACACATGGATCATCGTACTTTTCAGACACTTGGGTGATCTGCCCAAATTGCCCTCACCAACTAGGGAACAACAATTAAAATTGGTTGAGCACCTGCAAGATTTGAACCCATATCCTCGGTTCCTAAACCACACGCCCGTACTATTAGGCTACGGAGCATATATTTTATTTTCAAATTGCAAATAAAATCGTACTCGAGTACGAACATTGTCATTATATATTACATGATGCAGATCATGTTCTGATGATCTGTTTACGGATCCTCAATTTTGGACATTTATATGATTAGGTAAGTCTTTTTTCTAAATGCTCCTCTGTACTTTTGTAAATATACTGCGCCACAAAAGCCTGCTAACCACCAGCTGGATATTACATGCGATATATCGAAGCGATTAACATAGCGTTTTGCTCGTTGTAACTGTATTATAGGTATTTTTATAAAAAAGTATATTCATATATTAGTCGTTCATCAAGTTTCCATAGTACAAGCTTTTCTTAGTTTGGGACTAGATGATGTTGTGTTCAGGAATATTATTATAATAATTGTACTATTCATAAAAATTTTTAAAATCACCATTGTATAGTATGGCACAGTTTCAGAAACTAAATTGTTTGCCTATTGATACTTTCCTCAAGTCTTAAATGGTAACGCCATTAATTATTATAATAATAAAATTTAATTTTGTACTTGTATTCTTTCTAAAAAAATGTTATTATGATTATGCTAAATGAAATTAACAAAACATCTTACATTTGTTTCTTAGTTTGGATATCAACTGTTAATTCAGTCTTACTAAAATTAAATAATTGTAACTTATGTTTACAACATATAATAAATCCAATTAGTTTAACTTAATACTTATAATTTAAGCTTTAATTAAAATTCAGCAGGTGTTTATGGTTCAGTGAGCTCCAATGCAACGCGTGTATAAAATTTGAAGTACTTTCAACGTAAGCATCTCTCTCATTTTACGATTTCTTTTAATTAGTATCGAGATACTGAAATTATGATTATAATTATTTATGTTTTATTCTCATTTGCTAATTATTGTACAAATGGTATATATCCATTAAAAGATTCTGAAAATACTTTTGTTTTCAAAAAATAGGCGAGGGTTCCAATACAGTAATTCTTACTAGGTTAAGTTATTATCTCAAAAATTGACGAATTAATTCAGATTCTAAATGTGTGTATTATGTTTAATTTTATTGTGTAAATAACTGACCCTGACATCTAGCTATTATATTTAATTCTATGATTTTCTCATTTAGTTCAGAATTGACAAACATCTATTGACAAAAAACAGATTAATATAAATGTTTTAAAATATGTATTTCCTAACAAATTAGAGTGTACATTTTACGTTAACCTTTCGATACACCTTAAGTAAAACGTTTATAAAAGTGTTACATGCGGTAGGTCAAGTAGGTCTCGAGCAGACTCCGTCGCGTCTGAGTTTCCGGGCGTCTAGTCTTTCTTTTCATCACTCAATTATACTTACCTATAAATAATAATCTTAACATATGAACATTATACCAACAGTTACAAAGGTGGTATTTTTATCATAATGAAGGATCAAACGACTTTAGATTAGTCTTTTGTTTCATCGTTATGATGAAAAAAATGAGTACCTATATCTTTTCGAAACCTGTATGTATATATTTAATAATTAGCTGTAGAACAATGCATTTTTTACTGCAACTCATATAATAAATGACTTGCAGCCTCGACCTTTGTTTAAAATTCAGGTTAGAGAGGCATGAAAGAGTTTAAAATGTTGAACCTTGTTGAAAAATTATTTCCCACCGTAGTTTCACGAACATAATGCCGCTTTTGTCTTTTGGTAAATTGTAACAAGTCAAATTAATGTATACGAAAGAATTAATGATAAAGAAGAAAAATCTAAACTATTACGGCTGTTCAGACAAATTTTTAAGAAGAAAAATTAAATTCAGATGAATTGGTAATATGTCTAACCCATTTTTTTGTAACGTAACGTAATCAATTTTTGCATGACAGTAAAATGAAAACTCCGTACAATTTTATGCATAGCTTTAGATAGCTGGGACTTACTCTGATATACCGACAATAATTGATGAAGAAAGTTGGAACAATGCTGGAGCCATAATGGATTGAGAGGGGCACGTCAACATTTCTTTGAAACAAAAAGTTCTATTTAATAGAAATCAGTGATTTCATTTTTCATTTTGTGGTTGATCAGTCAGAAGAGGGTCGGAAGGAAAAACTTCAGAATCAATGACGTAATCGGTAAAAAATAAATAAACCAACAATTTTTTTTCATATCTGTCTATTATTTAGAACTAACAATTTTATTGTTTAGTTTTTTTTTCCAAAGGTACTTTTATAAAACTTCACAACATACACTTATCAAATATCTTGGACTTAAAATAAATTGTCAAAAAAAGGCCTGTACCGTAAATAAAAATGGTGTTTTGCGCTTGTAATGAGAAAACCTTACAATATGTATCAAAATATGTTACGACGTTATAATTATACAAAAATGTGCAAATAGTAAATGGCTAAATACTAAAATAATTTCACAGTAACTATTCTTTATGTAATAATATGTATAACAAAAATGTGTAAATTAGTGGAGTGAAAGGATATATTTTAACATTTTGATGTAAACAATCTTGATCTGAAAACAACCCTTGTAACATGATATCGACACTTAAAATTTATATTTATATTTTTATATTTTTAAAAATTGTTATAGTTTTGACATATATATAACTATAATATATTTTATAAATGCTTGTAACGTCTAAAAAAATTATTTACATATTTACGACTAATAAAAAAATCTGTCATACATTTAGTTTGTAAATAAACACAAAACTTATTAATAATCTAGCTGCTGCCTGCAATTTCATTAGCGTGGTAATACGCATAAAAACAATTTATTTTTTCACAAAAGCGGCCTAAGTTACTTCCAGTTATATCAGCTATCTTTTAGATATAGTTCCATCAAAGTCGCACTAACCATCTGAGCGGCGAGCCAAAACAAACAGACAGAGTGACAAAAATTTAAAAAAATTGTTTATATATCACAATGTAATAATTTAAAACGGTTATTTTTATTTTACAAACAGACACGCCAATTTTATGTTATTGTACTTAAAAAAATTACTTTTTTACTCATTAAAAAAATAAACTAAAAGCACGCAAAAAATTTACTTTAATGCGTCTTCCAGGCAAAGTAAGTGAGCTATATAGCTAAGACTGTGAGAAATTATTTCATACGAGTATACCAACATAAAAAACTAAAAAGCTATATTTTTTAATCAGGCCTCGTGAATGAAAAGTATCAACAACCATTTGGAAAAACCTTAAAAATAAAACCGATTTTCCAACCGATCAATTAAAAAAAGCACTGTAAGCTGCTTGAATAGGCAAAAATACAATTTTGGTTTTGGTCCGTGTGAAAAACATAGCCAGAATATACCTTTCAATCTTATTTGCTTTAAAAAATAGTTGATCTCAAGCGATAAATAAAGTTTCGTGGGCTTTAATCTAAAGCGGTGGGTCGTACTCGCCATCGACTTGACATGCCCATCGAATAACGAAGGATAGAGAGAAAGAAATGCTAAATTATGCTATACTGGACCAATGAAGAATATCGTGAAAATATCAAAATATATTTCTGGTAATATAATGCTGATTTCAGTTGTTTTTTTGATATTTTTTCGTCAAAAGGGTATGGTAAATAAAAAAAAGATGCTCCGATCGATCACGATAAATCCACCAAAATTTGATACATTTGTTGCATTGGCCAGTTAGTTTTAATCTTAGCGATGAATATTGTTCATAGTACATTCTTTTACAAACATGTGTCGAATATGTTGAAACACATATATATGATAAAAGAGATAGTAAAGGCAGCAAACTAATTGCAAAGGACTAATTGAGTTCATTTACTAATAAATTCACATTTCAATTAAAAATGGGTTCATTCTAATAATTGAAACCTCTTTTGTTTGACGCTGTTTTAATTAGTCACATTACGGTAAACCGCTCGACCACACCATACAGCAACTTTCAACTAATCAATTAATTAGAATTGCACAAAATTCAATGCAAATATTCAAGTATGGAATTTGGTTGTAGGCCTAATGATGAATTATTTTTAATATTTTGTCAATTAAACACATTAAAAGCGGATACAATTTATCTATTTCAGAAATAATATTTTTGCTTGCTGGAATTACACTTTAACACGAATTCTTTTAAACGGAAATAACAGTAAAAGTCTAGTTTTACAAAAAAAATCGAATATTTAATGGACGAGAAATGCTAGCCATTAAAATACTATAACATGGTTGATCCTATTTAAAAAATAATACATTTAAAGATTCTTTTCGTTTTGTTATTAATATCGTGGTGGCACTTCCCCAGATGGTCGCTTTTATCAAAGAAGAAAAGAATAACTACAAGAAAGATATGCCTAAAAATAATATAGATTGGGAGTCGAATGCTAAATGGAGACAACAAAGTCCAGTGTGTGTCCAAAAGGAGTAAAGCTTAGTGTGTATATGGGCTGCAATTTAAATAGATAAACTTGCGTGATATTCCCTTCAAGAAAAATGAGGGTAAGTAACGTTCTTAAGATTACCCCAATAATCTGAACCAACCAATTCACAGAGCGGATAATATTGTCTGAAACCAATTAAATAATTTTGTCATAAACACAATATACAAAAAAAAAATTAATTGTTTTAAAAATATTTTTTTTGCTTAAAAATTCACAGCATATTATGCTATGAAGTTTTATAGAAAAAATTAATATGATTATCTGTACATAATACCTGTTCCAATTAAAACCATTTTAATGCATGTTTTCAATTACTTAAAGCGCTTTAATTAATTTTCATTTTATCGGAGTAATCGACGAAGGCAATTAATAACTGCTCTAAAACAGAAAACCCGACGTTTCGAAATATACACGAAAAATACGATACATGAATATTAGTCGTAAAGTATCAAAATGTTTAAGTGTATGATATTTATAGGTAAGTATTCGTTGAAAATGAATAGATTTTAAATATGTCTTTATAGTATACTTATTTGTAAAACACACTCTATTTCTAAATTAAACTTGATCACTTGCACTTTTTCTTAATATGTCCTCCCAGTGGATTTAAGCTGGGGAGGCTTAAGAAACAGCCAATTTCGCAAAAGATATAATAGTGCAAAGTATAAGTGTAGACACAGGTGCACTTGTACGGATAATTGACAAGACCGGTGATAGATCAGACACAGGACCGACTTTCTTCATGCTTGTTTCATTAACATATGCAAACAATAGACCTAAACTATTAGGCTTACTTTTTAACGTAGCAATAACACATAACCAATTTTCTTTTAGTTTCAATAGTGAATGTTGCTTTAGTCCGTGAAAGGAATGTAAAACAACCAAAAGTTTTTTCAGTCAGATTGGTCTACGTGAAACTATTCTAGGACGGTACGTGTTTTATTCTTAAAGTTCTAAAATAAAGAGTATTAAATCTACTTTTTTAAGGATCTACCCTGATTTTTTTAATTTATTTCTGAGGTTTCATTCAGATTTTCTTTTTATTCCTTTTTTCACTGTTGAGATTTTTTTTATATAAAAAAACCAAAACAATAATATACCTCGGACTTTGTAAAATAATATTCCTCTTTTCAGATTTTTTCCTTCCACAAGCCACCCGCTGAATAAATATTGCAAATGTTCCAACGTTTATAAGCCCGTGTGCGGGTCCAACAATAAGTCCTACTACAATGCTTGCTATTTGACCTGCAATAACAATAACAACACGATTGTTGTCGAGCGTATGGGAAAATGTTTATCATTTTAATATAACAATTCAAACAAACGGATTCGTTTCTCTAATAACTTTAAATTCATTTGCCGCTTTTAAGTTACCAACATCTATGTGAATAAAAAGATTTACTCCTCAATTTATAAAGTCTGCACCTAAGGAAGTGTAACAATTTGCCAACGAAATCGTGCCCGTCCGAGAATCATTTATCTTACGTGTAAATGGAACATGGCCTTTTACTGAGCTAGTGTTTTTGTTCATAGTAAATATCAGAACACATAAAATATTAAACAAAAACAGCAATTAATAAATAGTTAGTGGCAATTTTTATACTAGTAGGCAATATGAATACGTTTATATTTAAAAAATCCTTTTTATTTAACATTCAAATTCATGCTACCATACTTTCATAACTAAATTCATAAATAAAGCTCTGGTTTTGCCTGTATTTTGAAAGAAAGAAACAAAGAAGAAAAAATGTTTATTAGGTACATAACCACAAATATACATAACGTTTCCACTTAGCGTAATTTCACAAAATTAAGAAAAAAAATAAGCCATCACGGGATGCCTGGCAGATTTGAAAGATTGACATTGTTTTGTTAAAGTAATATGCAGAAAGGAACAGATTGTGATACGAACAAAATATGTCATAGTGATATTTATTTCATTTTATCACATATTACGATTATTTTCCAGATAACGGTGACTATTTATTTAATAAACATTTATTTTTAATAAATAAAAAAATACTACTTAATTCGTTTAATCAGTGAATGTAATAGGTGACGGTAATAGTTATAGTCGATGTTGCCTCTGAGGAAATCGGCATTTTGTAGACGCCTCCTTCTTTCCGCTTCACATTGTTTCAATTTATCTCTGTTTTGCTCCTGTATCTTTGCAGACGTTCTTTTTTTTTGTGGAGAGCATATAGTTCATTACCTTGATCATTTCTTTGAATGGATGATGGATGATTTTTCGAACCAGATGATCTTTAAATAGTAATTATTTCTTCATTATTCAGTTCTATTCTATTCGTGTTTGAAAAGGTTGATGGTCCGACAATACTTTGTGAATATTGTATGCATTCTCTTTTTCCGCTTCAAACTGCTTTTGAAAAATTAGTATATTCTGGTACTATTAGATTAATATAATCTAACATAACATTAAAAGTATGTCTTGTGTCTTGTAATACTGTTCTTGGTGATGTCCAGTTTCAATAGTAATATTTTGTGACCCCCATGATGATTGTTGAGTTATGAAGTATTTATAAAAAATATGTGATTAAAATAAAATGACAAATTTAAATTGGCTTCAATGTAAACTCAAGAATCTTAGGTAGTTATTTTAATATATTACAAAAGATCGTAAATAATAAAAATAAATGATGAATGTTTCACTATAAATTCCACTATGATAAAAAAAAATATTTAATTTTTAATGTTAGTATAATATTTAACAAATAAGAAAAATATGCATGCGCTGACGGCCAAAAGCTGATTCAAAACACAATTATATATATTCGTTCTGTAAGCAATTGTTTTTATGCATTCATTTTAATAAGAATGAAATAAAACTAATAATTTATTCAAAAACATTATATGCAATGAAATTTATGTGAATTTTAATCCACCAAGAGAGTAGATTTGACATTTACTGGCGCTCAAAACACACCAAATATACGCGTGCCTAATGTAAAGATAAATACATAAATTATAAAAATATAATTAACTTACTGATGATTTGATAGTGTGTCATAGTGTGATTTTGGTTTTTTTGCAGGAGATTGTTCACTTTCACTCTCTAAATTATCACGGTCAGACATTTTATTATCAGAAAAATAATTTGTTTAAAGTAAAACACGGGTTATGTGTATTGTAGTAAACAACACTGTATAAACTATGGAGTATACACTATAGGTATTCGAGCTCAGTGGCGATGGCTTAGTGCGGGATCGAGTGGGAGAGAGTCGCACAGTCGATTGCCCATGGCGATGCGTAGACACACCGTACACACTACTGCATATAGACTGTATATATATCCATCATATTGCCCGAAATCAGTTTAGCGGCTATAGATGTTTCAATTCAAAAAAACTCTATAAAATGCTGATTTTCAGTGGAACCAACTGAAAGCGATAGGTGACAGCAATTGATACGAAAAATAAAGTAACAATAAATTATAACAATAGTGTAACAAAGAAATATACAGTATAAAAAAACATAATAACTTAAAATACAATGTCATCATCACCATCAGCCTGTGCCAGTCCAATGCTAGATATAGGCCTCTCCTAATGCACTCCTTCTTCAATCGGTGGTTTCTGGATTGTATCCTCTCACGATAGTCCAATGCGGATTGGCGAATGGACCGACTTTTTAAATGTCCATTCGACGCAAGTTCATTAAGTTATAAGATTTTTTATTGTTATTATACGGAACTACGTTAGTAATAAAAGCACGTTAAATACGTTAAATATTATTAGCGCCCAAGCATATACAGTAATAGGTATCAAGATACCGTTAGATGGCTATACGTAGACTATATCAAATAATGATAAAAGCAAGTAGCTGTAGCAAACCGCGACTTCGTCCGCGTAGAATAAAATAAATGTCCGCGAGGGGTATTGAAATATACTGTATAGTAATATATCATTACACGCAAAGTTTAATGACTTTTTCTTCAGATTACGATTAATGGAGTTACTTTTGCATTTATAATATTAGTATGAATAGTCGATGAAATAGTGCGCAACAAAGGTGACAGGTCCTACATTTTCAGGAAACCGTCTTGGGTAGTCCCGCCGCGATATAAACACTACTATCTTCTGGTTTCAAGGGCACCGAAGTAACTATAATTTCTAGGCATAAATAAATTAAAGAATTATATAATAATTAATTGAAAAGCTTCCGAGGGTGATACATTCATTGGTTAAATAATAATAATTGAAGGAAAAGTAAGCTCCTCATATGAAGGTGGGTTAGGCATTATATTTATTTTCAATATATAAATGAATACCTATTTAAAGAATTCTTGCTCTTTTTAGCCTATCCCCGTGATCCCACATTATTATTTCTGCACCACCTAACGGTTGAAGTGTAGACAATGTCATTGGCATTAAGGCCGCCCTTGTACATAATTTGTGCATAAAGAATAAAATGAATAAAAATATCCGTAAAAACAAATTTTCGGATTTAAAATACAAAAACGACCCTTATAAGCTATTTAAATCGACCCATTGCACTTAAAAGGGAGCGTCAAAAACGGACCCCTTATTAAAAAAAAGGTCACCGTGTCGCTTGGATTTTAAATATGATTTAAGGCTAAATTATTTTTTCTCGATGAATTCTCATTTCTGACAGTGATTAATGGACACTTGTGAGATCTCAATAATAAGAGGTCCATACCCTAAGTAAAATTAAAAATTCGTGCAAGATAAAGTTTTATGATTACGTTTATCGTTCATGTTATTAAAAAATGTCAAGCAGGCAATGTCATATTTGCTACTAGCTGTTGCTCGAGACTTATTCCGATGGAATATAAAAAAAAATTGTAAGTTTTTTTTGTAAAAAAAAAGTAGCCTAAGTTACTTTCATTTACATCAACAACCTTTAGTGAAATATCCGTCTAAATAAGAACTGCTATTCAAAAGATTATTAACGAGATAATAATCTTTTGAACTTTAACTTTGATAACTGCCTCCGTAGCCTAGTGGTATAGGCGTTTGCTTTAGAAACCGGAGGTCGTGGGTTCGAATCCTGCGGGGACTCAACAAATTTTCATTGTTGTTTCCTAGTTGGTTAGGACAATTTGGGCCGATCACCCAGTTGTCTGAAAAGTAAGATGATCCATGGTCGGATGGGCATGTAAAGTCAGTCCACCCACCAACCCGCATTGGACCAGCGTGGTGGGATACGGTCCAAACCCCCAATTGAAAGGGGTGTATTAGGGGAGGCCATGTCCAGCAGTGGACTATCAAAGGCTGATGATGCATGTGATGATTAACGAGATTGTTTTGTTGTATATATGAGTTAATTTAAATGTAAACATTTGAAAAATAATTTTGTTGGAGTTAAAAACAGTCGCTCCAATTTCATATATAATATTATAATTGAATTTAGTCCTAAAGACATTGCGGCTAACATAATGTCTTGTGGCATGTAGTGTATTACGTATCGGAGTTACACGTATCATTGACTATTAGGTTAATGGTTAATATAAGGTTAACGGTTTGCTCGTCGTCTCGTCGTCGTAAGTCTATTTGCGACCACATGCAAACACACACCACGCACAATCTTGATCACTTGTATGTTGACTTATCTTTCAGGACTTGAAATATGTTTTTTGTTTAAGCCTTCTAACTTAAAATACCTACTATAGATCTTTCATAGGTTTCTAGCCTCTAGAAACCTGTGAAAGCTCTATAGTAGGTATTAGGTTTAATTTTAAAATAATTGTAACTCAATAAAACGCGATGAAATCCATAAAACAGTCTTATCTATCAACTAGAAATTTATCATCACCGACAATACATTCTCTTGTACTATGACAGTATCCGATATAATATTTAGTAAAGTAAATATGCTTCAAAAATATCCTGTCTACTCTTAAAACAAACTTTTTTATACAAATGCACTGGATAGATAGCTGTATGAAAAACAATATGAAACCAACCTAAATTCAACTAGTGTCTGATCGAAATTTCGGTTTTGGTTTCGGTTTCGGCCGATATTCGGCTACAAAAGGTTTCGGCGGCTCATTTTGATCAGTCGACTTTAGTTCAGACAACCACTCCATGATATTGATGATGCTGCGAGGAGGGATGTGAAAGTACTAGTTCTAGTACCTAGCAGTTTTATTTGTGATATTTATTTGTTCCCCAAAATTTTATTGTTCTAAATTGAAAAAATCGTCATCATCATCATAATCAGCTGCTATCAGGCCACTGCTGGACATAGGCCTTTTTTAATGAACGCCAAGACGGCCAATCTCCTACTGCTCGCTGATAACCTGAACCGCCTACTGCACCGAGATCGCCATCCCACCTGGTCTGGGGTCGACCAACATTCCGTTTACCTAAACGTGGCCTCCACTCTACAACCTCATGGGCCCATCGGCCATCCGCTTGGACCACGTAACTGACCTACTGCCTCTTCAACGGGCTAATGCTTTGCGCTATGTCAATAACTTTTGCTCTTTGCCGGATGAATTCATTAAGAATTATATTCGACAGAGAGACTCCAAACATTGCGCGTTCCATAGCACGTTGAGCTACGCCAAACTCGTGGACCAGTCCGGCCACGTTTCTGCCCCTTAGGTCATTACGAGAAGTACGTATAGGTTAAAGATTTTCGTCTTTAAACTCTGATGTGTCTACGACGGGAGTATGTGGTTTAGCTTCCTAAACGTCACCCAGCCCAACTGAAGCTTGTTATCGGCTTCTCTCTCGAAGCTGTGTCTTCCCACCTGCCACCCCAAGGTAGACTAATTCATCGACAACTTCGAGAGTAATACCATCGACATTGACCGGATTCGGGAGAACGTGTTCGTTTAACATGACTTTCGTCTTATTGAAGTTCATCCTGAGTCCGATACGTTAGTACGATTCATTTAAGCTGTGCAACATCTTCTCCAAGTGCCCCAACGACTTGACCTAAATGATGATATCGCTAGCGAAACGGAGATGTGAAAGGTATCCGCCGTTAATGTTTATGCCAACTCCAGTCCAGTCTAGGGTCTTAAAGACGTCCTCCAATGCATTATTGAACAGTTCCGGGGATATTTTATCCCCCTGTCTCACTCCTCGATGCAATAGTAATGGTCTTGTTTGACTCCTCAGAATCTGAACGGACATAAATACAGACCTTTCAACATCTTGACGTATCAATAAATGACCTGAGATTGTTGAAGAGCTTTCATAACAGCCCAGGTTTCTATAGAGTCAAAAGCTTTTTCATAGTTCACAAAGGCCTCGGCCTCTGGTACCTTTTCCTTGAGGTCATTTTTAAAGGTGCCAAGATAATCATGGCTGCAGTATATTGTCCCCCAAACGCCGACTTTTTCACTAATTTTGTATCGGTTCTTGAATCTTTTGGTTCGGAGTACACTCACCATTATACCTAGATGGCCATGAGACCTAGAGACCGCGCGTTTCGAAATTTTAAGCGCTGCAGATCGAATGAAAATTGGAATATTTATAAAAGAGCGAGAAATCGGTGTAATCAGATGGTGCGTAACGGGAAACGCCGGAACTTTTAAATTATATTTCTCTTGCTTCCTCTGCTGATATCTGGAAGTTCTTTGGGAATCTAGGTATAGGCAAGTCGCGTGTGTCAAATCTCCCTGCAACAATTTCTTTAGATAATTTAAATCATCACTTCGTTATTTCTACTTTAATGCACTTAAATGCTTTGACGCGCTCTAATCTTAATTCATTTCATTTCTTATCAGTTTCTTCTGAAGAAACCAAAAAAAGCAATCCTTGCCATCGGGTCCAATGCTGTTGGGTGCGATTGCATTGGGCGTCGAATGGTGCTCTCTATCCTTGAATACCTGCTTCCTGCTATCAATCATATCATTAATTTCTCCATAGTAACTGGATCCTTTTTAACATTATGACGTAAAGCTTTTGTACATCTACTTTCCAAATGCCCAAACCTAACTGTAGCTTCTCAGTTTCATCCCATTTCAATTCTTCCCTTTCTTTCCAAAGTCATTGAGTCCTGAGTTCTAAAGCAGTTTTCCAATTTTATTATAAGTAACAATTTTATGAACTCTCTTCAATCTGGATTTAGACCAGGACACAGTACCGCTACAGTTCTCTTAAAAGTGATTGGCGACATTAGGGTTGCTATGGAAAATACAGTTCTGTTACTGATCGACTTTTCTAACGCCTTTAATGCCGTCAGTCATGATATTCTCCTAGCCGTTCTCTCCCATTTGACAGTTTCTGATGATGCACTGAGATGGTTTTCTTCACATTTTCGAGGACGCCAGCAATCAGTTTATTTAGATAAAGCCTCTTCACCTTGGCTTGATCTTAAGAACGGTGTGCCTCAAGGCGGTATAATATCTCCTATTCTATTTTCTCTTGATAACTCCTGAACTTCATAAACTTAATAATAACTGAGCTTCAATGTTCGTACCATATTTATGCCGATGATCTGCAACTATACAAAAAAGGTAACACTAATGATCTTCAAAATTTGATTGACTGTTTGAACAAAGATCTAGACGCCATAAATAATGGTCTAAAAGGTTTGGACACTCTGTAAATCTTGCAAAATTCCAAGCAATTGTTATTGGGAGTCCTCGCAACATTAATAAAGTCGACTTATCAAATATGCCATCGATATTATATAACAGCTTTCCTATTCCGATTACGTTACGATACACGTTAAAAATCTTGGATTAATTTTGGATAGGTCTCTGAATTGGAATAATCAGATCTCCAGCATTAGTCAAAAAGTCACAGAGGTCCTGAGATTACTTTGTCGTTTTTCGTCTCAACTTCAGTGGTTACCTAACTACTCTATTTTCAATTTTAAACTCACCGACTTATTTGTCTTCCAATGTTCAATATCTCAGTACAGTTGGCAATAAAGAACTTCGTTCGACGCATAACCGTCTTCTATTAAACCCAAAACATTACACCGATTTTGTACATCGATCCTTCTTTGTACAATCTATTCTTCTTAGGAATGAGCTGCCTGTGGAAATTAGGATGGCAAAGATTTTGTTGGTCTTGTCTTGTTTAAATAAGCCCGCTTGTGCGCATATAATTTTGCGCAAAGTATTAAATAAATAAATAAAGGCAAGGCACAGTGGCTGGTTATACTCATAGGTCTTTCATCAACTTGCCTTATGTTGAAGAAGTGGTCTATGGTGCTAAATTCAAATTTAAAGAGGATACACGTCGAAAGCAATAATTAATAATGGATGCCATGGAGACTTTTTCGTAAGACTTGGAGACAATGTCGAAACATAAATTAACTAAGATATCGGTAGTCATTATATTCTATCTAATTTTTACTACTTTTTGTTCCCTCCTCTTACGTGCCATAGAAACCAAACTTCTAATTATTGAGATTCCAAAATAGGAATAAGGATTTAATTAAATAGTAACAATAAGTGATTAGCTTATTAATAATTTTTTTTTAAAGAATAATTAATAATATCGAGAATTTGATATACTGTATTTTAATGTTATGTCCTTATTAATGCAAAATTATGGGTAAAATGCTCTAAATTTTAGTATGTTAAATTTAATTTTACCTCGTGAGTTTTGTTTTCTGAATCTTAAACTGAATCCGCGGCCCAATATTCTGTTTTGGATTTGGTTTCGATCAGAAAACACATACATTTCTCGCTGTATGCATATATGCTGTAGCTTCTATGGTAGCATAATTTATACGAGATATAACCAAAAAAAACTTATGTCTTATTTATCAACTAAACATTTGTAATTGCCAACATCTGTGACTATTTAAAAAAAATATGTGTCATTGACAACTTGTCAAGGTGACAGTTTTTTATTATTTATTCTATACCTAGTTTTTATCTTTTTTTATTAAATGCGGGACTACACGAGCTTCACTCTGCCTATTTGACAAAGCCGTAGTACTTTAGTGATTATTATTTGGCAATCTACAGCTTGTCAGACAAGTGATAGTAAACTTTTATCGACACTTAACTTAAATGGATTTTAAGGTTCTACTACATTTATTTTTGTGTTTGGGCTTTTATCAGTTTTTTATTGAGAACTGTATTATTTTTAAATTAGGTTTGTTTGAATTCTCGTATCATGATTATAAAGATCGCGTAAGAAAGTAAATACAACCTACTTGAATTTTTGCATGCTTTATATAAAATTTTTGATATAAAGTAACAAGGCCGTTGTTAGGTCCTCAATGTGAGAATTATGTCCATACTGCGCTATATATTTCGTAAAAATGCGTTCTCATGAAGATCTTTACAACATTTTCTGATTTCATTAATGTCTTACTATCAATTACACTTGTGTCTTATACCGACAGTTTCATTAAAACTTTCTGACTATTGTTAATTCCGTAGAGATTCTGTATTAACTTTTTACCAGGACCTTTTTTAGCTTCTTTGCCTTTAAATCAATTTTTCCCCTTAGAAAAAGTCTTTAAATGTATTTATTTTCTAACCTCAGATAAATAGATCTGTGGTTGGAAATAATTCTGAAGTCCACCATTTCCTTGATCTTTCTCATAACGTATTTAAGTTCTGTATCTAAAACTTACCATATCACCATACATAAAATTATAACAACCAGTATCAATAGGTAAACAGTTAATGAAATTTAGATTTTAGTTTTCCAACTACTTTTAGCCTCTCATACGTTTCATAATTTTTAGCCTATGGTTACACAATTTTACTCTCTATTATAATGTTAATTATACTTCTTTTAAAATAGGCTACTAGCTAAGCTGCTGCTCTGTTCAACAGCTTATATCCGAACCCTCAAATACTAAAAACTTTGACAACTTTGAGAAAGCCGAAGTCTTAATTAGAAGCACTTTGAAGTTGTAAGTTAATGACGCGGTGTTTTGAAGGGCGAACGAAATATGAATCAACATGAAAATTATTTAAAAATCACGATGCTAGAAAACGAAGTTTTTAAGTTATGTGTACAACATTATGGAGGAGTTATAGTTTTCCTTACACGACATAAGATTAACTTTTTAATATTTTTTTCGCATTATGCTAAACAGAAGTTTATTTGTAAGAGCGTATAAACTAGTTTAAATAAATATAATTATGATAGTTTACGAAAAAGTTGGCGAGATATCGCATTTGTTTAACATTTATTTTTGTATGCATAAACGTCACACAGATTTCCTCTTCATGGATATGCAATATTATGAATGATGCATAAAATACGTCTCGTCGAGTTTATTATCATCATCATCATATTTAGGTAACATCAGCCTCTCTAAAAATACAAGCTCTGCCAATAGAGAAGAATAAAATACTTTCCAACATTTATGTAAGCTTAAGAAGGTTACTTTTGTTTTATAACAATTACGATAATATCTTTAATGTATTTAATGGCAGTCAAAAATTTACTTAAATGTCGAAACATTTTACTCGGTAAAGATTAAAAATTGTAGAGAAGCTTTAAAATTCAATACTTCGTACAAGATTAGAAGAATAACTAAACAAAGCCGAAGCTTCTAAGTAATTTCTCAGTCCAACAACACTTGAACTGTTTAAGTTTAAACACTTTAACTTTAACAAACGGTAAAGTTTCCTCACAACCTGTTATCAAAGTACTTAAAACTATATCGATAATACTGAAACTGCTCTTGCGGCTTGATCACCTTGATATGTAAAACGCTGTGTATGTTATAAACTTTGTAGTGGCAATGAGAGTTATTTATGTTGAAAAAAATTTTCTTCAACATAAATCTCTCTTCTAAATTATATTTATGCTGTCAGCGAGAAAGAAGAAATATATATATATTATATCTTATGTCTCTTATCATCTCATGCCTTTTTTACGTACAATAAATCTGTCTTTATTAACCATGCTCTGAATACTAAAAATATCCTTTTGACGTTTATTTTAGTCATATTTTACCAAAGTTATGTTTCTTTGAAGAAAAAGGATTTTTATGTCGTTAGAAACGTTTTGATTTAAATGTGTTGCAATCTTAGTAGTTTGTGAAAACTTAATGCCTATGTTTATATATAGCACCTGAATCAGGCTGTATGTGGTTAGTCAAATCACTAGTATTAAAAGTTCTTAAAAAAATTAACGGATTGACTTCACATATCTCAAAACTATTCACTTTCTGTTTTTTTTTCTTTTTTTCGTATCTACATCTAATTTTCATTGCACTTACTATTAAGTTAGTATTTATCCTAAAGTTAATTTAAAGCACAGACGTATTTTGAGGCAGCATATCATAGCCCAGATAAGTTTGTTTAATTATAAAATATATCAGTGATGAAAACATTTAGTCACCAATCCAGATTTCATTTAAATTTTTTTAAAGCCGCCTGAGACTATTAGTTTCAATATCTTATGCAACGGGTTTTATTGTTTGGATTTCCACTTTTTAAAAAGTTTGCGGTCATTAAGCAAATTACTGATACTTTGACCAAGTATAACAGGATAGCGAGTAGCTTAAAAGTGGTATACTTGTAAATGAAAATATCGTTTGTTCGTCGTTTTTAATGTTCCAAATATATTTTACTGATGCCATCTTATTCTCTTATTCTTTTCATTACTTTTTGTCATATTAAAATATTATTAAACTTTTCGTCACTGTCATGACCTTTCCTTACTTATTTTGCGGTTAGAACTTCATGTTACGACTACATATAAAGTCATTATGTCCAAATGGATCATTATGGTTAATATCTGGTGTTATAATCATTTATGTGTTTGATAAGGCACGATACGCGTGTTTCCTTGGTTGAACCCATATTAGATTACGGTAACCGTAATGGGAAATGGGTTATTTAATAGCCTTCTTACCCTGCGTTACCTAAAACATTTGTAGTTGACGAAGTTTAAGCTGTAGTATAAAATCATTTAAAATAAAATACATTGTAAATCTTTAGGTCTAAAGAAATATAAATACATATACACATATCTTTATATAATGTACATTAAATATTTGCTACGTGCTAAAAGTCTCAACGTTTCTTTAGCTAAATATAATTTTTGTTCTGTCACCAAGAAAGTACTAAATAGAACGAAGAGCGAAATGATGAACTCTTGGAAGCTTCATCTTTATTTTAAAAATATGTACTTGAAATCTTCTAAAAACTTCCGTTAATGGATATTAAAATGAGTTTACTAACATACACAAATTGATTTCAAAAACGGCATTGTTTTGTGAGTACAAAACATTACCTGCAGGAGCCTATTACACATGGTTAAGTTCACAACATATTTGTGATGTCAAAGTGTTAAAGTTGCAAAAGTTATTTTAATGCTATCATGTTCTTAGTACTCTAATAATAGTCAGTGTGAAAACTTCCGCTTTATTGAAGTAAAGAAAATAAATTTTTTCTCGTAGGTTATTTAATTAAAATGGTGCACGCCAGTAAAATATATCTTTTTATTATCAGTTTTTACCTGTTTATATGTACTTTCACCCGATAGCAGTTGTTTTATTTCCTTCATCTTAAAGAAGGCTTCTATCAAACAATTTTTTAAGCCACCTAAGAAGGTATGTCAGTGTCTACTGCCTTTCAAGTGAAATATCCCTTTGCAAGATACAGGATTGTACAATCTTGATTGTGAATATATATTAATATAATAGTAATAGTTATTACAAAAAAGTATAAAACTTCATACACAAGGTTAAGTTCTGTGGGTTAAGTTCCTTCACTTATTTATTTAAGTTTGCTCAAAAAAACTTTAAAGTTATAGGTTATAATAACTTAATTTGTAGACCATGAAATAGGATTATTAGCCTTATTTATATTAGATTTAAGGGCCAGTGGTAAAAATCAAGTTTGTTGGTGGAATTTTTAATTTATAAAAAACATAGTATTAGAATCGTTTCAAATAAAATTACTCCTTTTTGAAGCATGGTAATTTTAATCATACAATGGCAATTTCAAGAAACAGGCGTATCGTGCACAATCAAACCCATAAACGGTTATAACGCGCGACGTTCACCGTTTTGATATTATCAGACCTAATGACTATATGTATGAAATTATCACAAATTACACTCTATGTTAAACACGCATGCCTAATTCTTTCCTAATGGTAGTTAGCAGTTTTCGAAGGAATCGGAACCTTTTGAACATTTAATAGGTAGATGGGGTATTGCTTTAATGTACGATGATTATTAGCTAAACATTTGTAGGTTCCATTGTCTTTAAAATTTGTATTTCATTTGATTAATTTTATTATCACGCTTTTTGAACTATTTAGATGTATGTAGTCTAAATATGAAAAACAAATATTCTGTGACTACTACTTTATAATCCTAAAATACTTCTAGCAAGTCGACTATAAAAAACCTTTTTCTTTAAAGTTAGCTCTGCGTTGCTGAAAATCTTCAATAAAATTACGCTACTTCTTTACTAGAAATCAACTATGTTCGGTTTTTTAAGTAGCTGAGGACCATGACATCTATACAACGGCTCAAGAGACATTACTAAATTTTGACAAAGCTTGTTTTGTTAAGTTTTAAAGAAAGGCAGATGATAAGATGACAAAAAAATAAGTCCTGCTAAGTTTCTTTCGCCGGTTCTTCTCAGGTCAGAGCGTCCTTTTCCGAACTGGTGGTAGATTTTTAACAATCAATAAGTGATTGTATCGCTTATTTTGTGTGTTAAATAAAGATATTTGAATTTAAAGTTAAATTAAGCTTTTGTAAAATCGATTGATCGTAGTTAAATGTTACATGTTAGATTGTAAAACATGTGTCCCTATTTCTATAACTGTATTCCAAAACTCTCCATTGAGTTACCAATCCACCAGAAAAATAAACAAAACTTCGTTACTCATATAGTAGTAGTAACAATTATGTACTGTAAATCCTAATACCAAGAACGGTTATATATTATATTGCGTAAATTAATTAGTTAAGACGGGAGTCTCGACAGCCCTTGGAATGTTTTAAATATTGACAGGAACCGTACACTAAAACTTAACATTGTTATAATTGTTATATAAAAACTAAAAATTTCAAAATTGAGGCGTCAATAATAGCATAGGATTAGTTACTATTTTTTTGTTTTTTGTTTCCAAAATTTAATTTTGCAAAATTATTAGTGTTCTCATAACAACAATTAGATTGAGTACTTCTACTTCTATTTCTTTTAATAATCTTTTATAATATTACGTAAATAATAATAGAAATAACATTATTTTACTACTTAACTTATGGTATCCATGTCGCCATAAAAACCGTTTTTATGTCTATTTTTTATGTAACTTTTATATTGCGTAAATTGCGTCTTAAAAGAAATGTTATTCAATAGTAATAATAATCCTATCTTTGTCAACTTATTAGATAAATTATAGTAAATAGGAATACCATCACCCTCAGTTACATTTTAACGTTAACTTTAGTATTCCATAACAAAATAAGATATTTTGTTGCATTTTTCTAGTTGCGTTCAAAGCTATGTAGTCGACATTATATATGTTTGAGTACGTTGTTAACTTTAAACCATAATATTCCGGGTTTAAAAAAAAATATTTTAAATAAAACTTTTACAATTTTTAACAAGCTTCTTACTCAACACGGTAAATTATAATCGTATTTCAAAATCGATACTATTATTAAACACTTGTTAATATTTCAGATCCCATTCTCAGAACATGTAATAATTTAATACTTAGATTGTATATGAACCGATAAGGACTAATCTAGGATTTTTTTTAAACAAGCTTAAGAAGAAAATCTCTACCTACCTACTTGTGTGTCAAATTCCTACTTAACTGCTTTATGCCCATATCTGACACATAACAGCGTAAAAACACTATAGTTTTCCGGTTTAAATGATTCTGCAGCCAGTTTTATTGGTAGATAAACAAAGTAATAACGTCTCTCGGCAGCGAATGGAGATCAAAATATCAATAGCTAAAACAATGCTAAAATATTAATTAATGCCCACAGGAATGCTTAGGTTTTGCAGCTTGTCTTGGCATGACAAAATATAATAGATATTATGTCAATTTAACTATTGTGACATGCAAAGTTATGCAAAGTACGATAAATAGTTACATGCTTTTACTTAATATTGGTAACGTGTTCGTTACTGTGATAGTTATTTTTTTTTACTGTGGGGAAATGCCTTTGCATTTCCGACCTCTTGGTCAAGTGGACCTCTTGGTGGACAATGACGATTTATGTCAGACTCGCACCGACTAAAACCGCCGAGCTGTTCCTTCCTGGCGCCTTAAAAATGGGGTCACAGGAATGCTTAGGCAATTTTCTGTGAGACCAACAGCCAACATTCCGGTTATACGGCCAATCACATAAGCATATACTCATATTGGCAACAGATTCCCCCGGCCCATGCGAGCCAAGATATCTCAACCCTGGTACAACAAGTCACCCAGTCGACTGAGAGATCACAGAGATCGATGTCAAACGTCCCCTCCTCCCACAGGCCGGCCAGGTTCCTGTAAGCTTCCCGGACTAAGCAAACCGCAGGTACTGAGCCCCACGTGATGCTATAATAAAGCGAGAACCTGTTTGGAGGATTGTGTTAATTACCTATCTTAACTATAATTGATAGGCGTTTAAACAATTTATTATTCCAGTCTCATTGCGTACCCGTTAACCACTCATAATTGTTAAAAGTCTTACCAATATAAATAAGAAGTAAATTTAAATATTCACATTATAAACATGTTACCTAAATATTATGATGTTACAGCATATAACTGTAGTTAAATGTAGTTAGAACTTTAAAACCTTAAGTATTTACGTGAATGTGCTAGAGGAACTTACGTGGCTAGTGTCCTGACGACGTCAAAACTATTATCCAATAGATGCGTTAATACACATAAATAATATAATCCCCGTTTACGCATTGCCATCTCGTGTTTCAAGTCACCGAATATGTTTGACAAACGGCACGTCATAAATCTGTCAGAAAACCGACACCTCTCTTTCACTCCCTCGATTTGCTAGGAGTGGGTCTCTTAGCAAATCGACCCGATATTAGGAACAGGTTGATAAATCGGTTTTCGATTTCTGATAAAAGCTAACATCTTAGTGATTGGAATATTGTTATATATTTTATAGATAATGAACTGCAAAACTGGGTGCTATAAATATTATAATAGGTACAATACATATCTGTCAGATTATTTAGATTAGATTTAAGTTAATATTTATGTCAAACTAGTAAGTGTCCGAATAAACTGATCAAGGAATCAAAGAAGTATTTTAATTTCGTATATAGAGTCCCTTATATATAACAAGTTCTTTACTTATTTTATTAAAATTATACATTTTGTTCAAATATAATCAAATTCAATAATTTTGCTATATCAATCAAATTAAGACGCAAATTACTACACTATAAATTTTGAGAGAATCTAATAGTTAAACTGAAACACTATTAATGACATAGAAACTGCTTTTATATATCATAATACACAGGCAAAAGAAAGTTATTTAACGTATGAGTGGCAAAGCATAAGGTTCGGAATAAAAATATCTTATTATCTTTCACAAGTTTTAAAACAGCTGACTATGAAAAATCCGCTCGTAACATCAATATCGATAAAGCTCCTAATCTTATTGAAACTTATACGGTCTAGAATACTGAATAAGCTTCTTGTAGTAGCTTACTAAGAAGGCTATCTTGAGTTATGATTTAAATAGTATATGTATTATATATGAGTAGAGATATACAAAAATAAGGCACAAAAACCTTTTAACAACATAATGAATTAGCAAACAACCATATACATATATTTTTTTAAAATAAAAGTTTTACTTTTATAAAAAAGCCGAAAATCTTAATCAAATAATAATTTTAGGACTTATTTTTCTTTTAATCAATATGTAAGCCATACTAAATTGATTTTATTTGTTACAGTACATAATTTATCTTAGTCCATTAAAATTTTCTCAGATTGATATAGATATTAAGAGATTTTCCTACGTAATCGCTGTTAAACTGTATGGTAATCATCCCAAAATAAATAAGCCAGATTACAAATTTTAAAATTGTTTAGATTCCTCAAAACTCGCTGCAATTTTTATTATGATTAACCAAGCTAGCGTGTTAAATGTATAGCGTAATTAGTTCTAATGTTATACTTGGAATAATAACCATACCGATAAGATCATTACGGTAAATGTAAAGCGTTATAATCGTTTATGGGCTTCATAAGGCGATAAGCAATAATTCCTTACGGCCATTTAGAGATTAAGCTAACCGCAACGGAATTGATTAATGAGAGATTTCGTACTAAAGAAGTACCACTATAATTTTAAATAAATTATACGTATTTTCAACAAATGATATATATTATTATTGTGATAATCCATTTAAATTTTATTATTAAATTAACTCCAAGAAGATCTTTAACAAACGGGATTACTAATTGTGTGGGATTCTTCGCTGACAATGATGACTGCGTTAGTTTTTGGTGCAGGCTCCTCACTTCACCTTCAGCCTGTGTGCTCACTGTTGGATATAGGCCTTCTTATCTTGTTTCCATTGCTGAAGCGGGATATCCATGTTTATTATATGTAAAAATTTTACGTTTTTGGTTTTTCATTCGACCTATGCTATAAGAACTCATTTCATTATTATTTGTAGAAGTAGTATTATGCTTGGTCTTAAATATGAATTAGCAAGTAACATACATATCATATTTGTAATATTTTTGCTAATAGTCAACAATAAACATAATTAGTCATCTTATCTTCTTTAGAAGACGTGGACAATAAATTTTTCTTAATTTCATGACACTACTAAGTAAATTTTTTCGTTTTATAGATTTTAATAGCTATACCGGAAATGAGTTACCAAATGTTACTTTTTTATAAAGTACAACATTTAAGAAATCGTAAAAGAAATGTCTCATAAAAAGAAAAAAAAATGACTTTCTCCAATCTATTTTAAAGTTAATTATGTTTTTCTGTAAAACTATGTAAGTTTTACAGACAAACTTTTAAACGTTTTAAAGTCGATACCTTTACCCCAGAGGGCTTATCCATGCTGTCAAGGCCATTAGTTTAGTCAAAAGGCCTATTTTCAATATTTTTTTCTATGTTAAAAATTATTTATTTAATCCAACCTTTTTTCTGTCTTATAGATACATGTTTAAAGAATAATTTGTAAATCTCCAAAAAATTAAAACTCCTTCTCTGACGCTCGGTGACCTCGGAAAAAGGTGTCTGGTTAAGGCATATCTCCTGACAAAATCATCTAAAATGAAAAAACAAAAATAAGTGTTCTAGTTAAGACTAAGTGTTAGACTAGTGCTTGAACGAAAAAAAGAAAAAAAGTTAAATTTGGAATTTTGGCAGTCATTTAGGAAAAAAATTCAAAATTTCGGTCAAATATGCTTGACGTTTTCGTGAAATAATTGATATCGAAAAAAAAATCCTTCATCCAAGTACGAGTAAATTGTATCTCGAACACCTGTGTAAAATTTCATCGAGATCGGTTGAGTAGTTTTCGAGAGCATTTGTCAACCGACTTTAAAAACACGGTTCCGAGAAAAACGCGTTTAAAGTTTTGAGTAACAATCAAAGTGGAAAAAAATGTTTTTTGTAACTGACAGTGAATCGTCGATTCCTGGGCCATAAAGTAAAGATCCTGAGCAGTTGCAATGTCCACGGCATCCATTGCTTCTGTCAATGACGGCTTCGTGACTCGCTCGCAGATTTTTTTCGGTTATTCGTGGAGTTTCGGCCAAATTTCAACCATACCGTGATAATAAATAATAAAGTGATGTTCCTTCATTGATGATACAAGCAGCGACCAATGCCGCAATATTAACAATCTTTGAACTAGCAGGAAGTATTTTTGAGTAATTCTTCCAGATCAACTGCTTGTAGTTCGTTATTATTTTGTGTGAAATTTGAGAAGCTCATCTTAACTGAGATCATCGTATGTTGGTTTCATAGAATCAAAACTTCATCTGGTAATGGAGTATACCATGTTCAAATGATGAAAGAGTATTTGTAGCTAAGGTCTCGTTGCTAAGCGCACCAAGAGTCTGGACCTTTGGCGTTTGTCGTGCTGAGGTTTTGTATCTGTAGAGCTATAGTGATAATAGGTTTGTTTCTATGCTTGTTTATCAACTCTACAAATTACACTAGATAACCACAAATATTACCACTTTTAATAAATTATATATAGAAAACTTAGGATAACCTCAAATGAAACTCGTCCTTCAAGAAGTAATCACAAATAAAATATTTCAAACTAGTTTTCCTAGGAAGTGAAGTAATATACAACAATGACAGATAAACAATTGATGAACAGTACTACTAAAACCAGTTACCAGCGGATAAACATTTTTCTTAAAAAGATTAATACTTATATTATTATAAAAACTTTAAAGTTGAATCTTATTTTGAGTAATATATTATCGATTGGTCAGATGGTCTCTCAGAAACAGGGACCCACCACCGGTAGGTCCCCTGTTTACAGGGAGAAAGACACCGCGGGTACCACCGCGGTGTCTATTTCGCCACGAAGCAGTAGTGAAAACACCACTGTGTTCCGGTTGAAGGCACCGTAGCCAGCGTATTTACTGGTAAACGAAACTTAACATCCATGTCTCACAGTAGGCAGCGAATTGGCGATACCACTGGCATTAGCTAATGTCTATGGGCGTCGGTGATCACTTCCCATCAGGTGGCCCGACTGCTCGTCTGTTCGCGTATGCCATAAAAAAGTGAGTCTTTCTTCTGACTGTTCTTGGAATCACATGTAGTGGTTGGTTGGACTTTGGTAAATTATTCTCTAGGTGTTTGGTAAGAAGTAGATAAATTTAACTAGTTTGAGATAAATTATTAGGCTTAAATAAATTAATCATTTGTTCTCAAAGAAAATAGAGTATCTATGTATTTGACACTTAAAAGGGTCTATATTCTAGAAAAAATAAAACAATATACATATTAGAGCAAAACGTAGTCACAACGTTTGGGGTTTTGTTTTCCAAGTATTTAATTTTTTTTAAATTGTCGCAAAGGTTTAGATGGAGGAAAAATACATTAAAGAGTAAGTTCATTAATCAAATATGTAATTGTTTTGTTAAGAAAACAAAACATCATGGTTGGTTCAATATCTTAAACATTTATAGGCAAATAATAATTTCTTGAGGCATTTTATTTTATTTTATTTGGAAAACTTACAGCTAATATTCTTATTATAATAATTTGTATGTATTAATAGAACCCACTACAAGTTTTCACAGTGGTAATCTAATTAACACACAGGGAAAAAGTCACGAAATATAGTTAACAAACACTTACTTAATTATTGACTAAGACTATTAAAGTAATTTGTAGTAAGGATTGTTCTAGCGACTGTTGGTAGGGTAAGAAATGGATCAATATCCATAGTAAGTTAATAAGTTTTGCTTGTTCTAATTGCCAAACTATTACATCTATATATTAGTACGAGTTTTTGGAATGCATAGTATTTTACGTTTTCTTTCTTTTCTTAAACTATGTGTGGGAATGCAAGAAATTGAAAGTTCTATTTTCTTTAGTATATTACAACATATATAATCCTTGTATTTAGAAGTTTTTAAAAGAAGAACTTAAGGCTTAATAAGCTTAAGTTAGTAAAATAATTATAAAGGTTTGAAAAATTTCGTTGTGATTGAGAAAATTCCAGATCACATTGGAAAATCGTTAAGAGAAACTTTGATAATTATAGAGTAAATAAAAATAGTTCACATATTATTGAATACTAGCTATATATTTAAGTTATTATTGTTATAATTAGCTTAAATAAACATAGATCAATCATATGTAAAATAATTTGAGTTCAATAAAATATTCATTATTGTTTTTATTATTACCGTTCTACTTTTTTATTTCGAAAAGAAGTAAATCATACCATATTTCCTGTTTTTGTTTTCGTCACGGCCGTAAAATACAGACCTTTGGTTCTACAAAAGTTCAGCTACCAACATACCTTTTTACGTGGACGTGACTAGATTCCAAGAAAATAATCATTTGAAAGACCGTGTATTTGATAGCTTTGTTATTGGAAAAAAAATTGTAAAAGGAAACTGCTACGCCTTTTTTATGGCTTAGTTCTATTGGCCCTATAAACGGCTATGGTTGAACAAATTTCATCCATGTCTTCGTACCTTTAAATTTTCGTGAAGTCTGATTCAATTATCGAATGTAGTTAATCGTTCGGTTGTTATTGCCTATACCAGTTGCTTTGCATAAAAGTTAACCATTTTAATGCCAATCTGAATTGATTAAAAGTCCCTTATGACAACTTGGAAAATAGATAGTAGAAGAAGAAACAGTAAACGGCTATAAAAATATTTGGATTGCCTATTCCTTGGTCTTAATTTTTTATGTTCATTTACAAAATCAGCTAAGTTTAATCCCACTCTAATGCCACAAAATCTTAACTCGTTATACTGAATCGTAAATTAAAATGTATTCGTTGTTATTAGAAAATAGAAGGTTTTCCTTGAACGTAGTATACGATGCAAGATTAACGTAGAACTTCAAAGTCCTTCTAATTAAGAATCTCCAACTTGCTAGAAGTTGACGAAGTTTTTGTATTTGCGGGTTCTCAAATAAGCTGTTTAAGGTGGTGACAATTAAGATTATAAATCAACCTCATTCAGAAGTAAAAACATTATATTTAAGACTACCTCCGTAGCCTAGTGGGTATGGGCGTGTGCTTTAGAAACCGGAGGTCGGGTTCGAATCCTGCGGGGACACAACAAATTTTCATTGTTGTTTCTAGTTGGTTAGGCAATTTGGGCCTGATCACCCAGTTGTCTGAAAGAAGATGATCCATGTGTCGGATGGGCATGTAAAGTCGGTCCACCCACCAACCCGCATTGGACCAGCGTGGTGGATACGGTCCAAACCCCCAATGGAAAGGGTGTATAAGGGGAGGCCTCATGGTCCAGCAGTGACTATCAAAGGCTGATGATGCAATGATGATGATGATTTAAGATTACAATTGTTGAACTTAAGCATTAAGCCTTCTAATTTATGCTTAAAGAAACAATTACTAAGCGCTCAAACTTAAAGTGTGCTCCTTTATGTCATTGTCAAAGGAACAGGTACTTAGAAGTATAGTAAAAGTCCATTTCCATAATTTTTACGAACTGTTTCTTATTGTGCTAGATCCAGTTGTGGTTTATGTAAGTTTTCTAGGAAAGACTGCGAAAAAAGACGCTTTGACTAATGTAAAGGGAGAGGTGGATTTAGTCTGTTATTGAAAAATTATTCAAAATAATAATAGACAATTCTAATAAATAATTAGTACAGAAAGTATACGGTTCAAAAATAAGACAATAGTAACGGCATTAAAGCATTACAGGGGTTCAGTGAACATTTATCAAGTCGCTATTAGAAATAAATCGCAAGCAAACAGGAATTTTTGACGGAATGGATAAATTTATTATAAAAGACCTAAAACAATAGCCATTTTTGCTTAAAAAATCTTAATACTTTTATGATCTTGACTAAAGATATCATTTGCAGGAAGCATTGGCTCTCAGTCATATAATTGTTTAATGTGTGATTTCATACTGCTTAATCATCAAGACGTAATTTTATTTCTGTATGTCAAAATTTACTGTTCATTGTATCTGTATATAAGAATTGTAGTTATCAAAGGTTAGTATATCATAGAACATATATCCGATGTATTAGCACCTACTCCTCAATAAATCTGCATTTTGGGACCATATTCTAGGCAAATCTAATCTTTATTTTAGATTTGATGAACCAAACGTTGTTGCAAAAGAATATTGATTTATACCAACAATGATTCAGTAAGCAATAGAAACTAAAAATTATCGAAATTTTAATAGAGAGAATTATGGCCACCTTCATGGGATCCAATTATTTTAAAAACTAAACCCAGAGATATAAAAACTAAAAAACTACAGGACAACATAAGTACTTTTTGTCAAACGAATGTTCAAAATTAAGAAAATGGAAAGATATATCAATTTTAATTAAAACCTCTGACGGTTATTCCAAAACCATTAAGATACAGACATATACCAATTCAGTCTGCCCGTGGTCATGGATGCTGAAAAGAGTCTGAAACGTCGGAATAAAAATATATATAACTAACGCGAAAAATCCGTAAATTAGTGGATTTGATGTGTGCAGTAATCGCATTAATAAAATAAAGAAGAATTGTGGTTATTAATGGCATTTTCCACAAAAATGTTTCTATTTTGTTTTAGTGGTGGGATTCGAACAGATTTAAAAATTAAATTTCTTCCAGCAGGCTGGAGAATTCATCTTTGGATACACTTGAATTACACCTAGCTCAGGTGCACGGGTGGAAGGCAGCATGTGAACCGATCTCCCTATCCGAAGTCAAAAAGAAAGAGAAGAATCCTGTTGTTAGAGAAGAATCGCTTACCACAAATTTGCTAGGGAAGGGCCGAGGGATTGGAGGAGGCTCATAATAGTTTTATCGATTTCTCGTCATTCCGTAGCTGAAACAAGGTGGAGCTAGTAATGGAGCTTAATATCAAACCCAGGTAAAGGAAATTCTTCAATCATCTGGATAACTTGGCCCCTGCGTAACGGAGTCACAGGAATCTTATGCCCGTTTAATACAAATAAAACGTACAGTTCTAATAATACTTTCGGTTGCTTAAGAGAATACTATACATGATAAATAATACAGTTGTAATTGATTTTATTGCATTTATTTAGAGATCTACTTGGCGGTCTATGGTCCCATGACTTTTTGTTCACGGGATTTACTATTTTTACTTTGCAGTTTTAATACAATGTTAAAATTTGTATTATCTTTGTGGATGATGATTTTGAACTCTCGGTGTCGACTTCTTGAAACTTGAGTTATTTTAAAATTCTTATACGAAACCTAATTGGAGACTAACAAACAATGTAAACATATATGACGGCCTGGTATAACCTAGTAATAAAAATAGAAATTAATTTTTCAAGACTAATTAAGGAATAAACCTCTTCTTATTGAATTCAGGCTAGTGTCCATTAATCACTGTTAGAAATGGGAATTCATCGAGAAAAAATAATTTAGCCTTAAACCGTATTCAAAATGCAAGTGACTTGATGACGGTTATTTTTAATAAGAGGTCCTTTTTTCACGCTCCTTGTCACAGCAAAGTATGTACCCCTTTATTTAAACTCATATTAAAGAAGTGGCTGATGAGACGGGCTATATAAAAACATTTTTACAAACTATAATTAAATTTTGATCACCACAATTACAATATCCCTCTACGAGACCCAAAAACAGGCGCAGTTTCAATGTAATTAGTGCTTTACAAACTAAATTATGTCTCCTTTTGCGGGCCTTTGGAGCTAAGGTCTTGAATAACGAGGTTGCACAGCGCTTAAAGCATCAACTAAGCATCAACGCGACTCCGTCAGATATAATGATTAATAAACTATGAATGATAACAGTCAAGTTTTTTTAATTGTGCATGTGTAGTACATTGCATTATGTGCAGGGGTAACTTTAATATGACAGCACCAATTGAATAAAAGTCCAAGACTAATCTTCGTCTGAGTTTAATCTGCATAATCTGATGCCTGTGTTATTACAAGTAATTTGTATATACATTGTCGTTGATCATTTAAACTAGGTAGTTAAAATTAAATGTGTTTATAAACATCTTAAAATTGTTCTTATAGTATTTAAAAACGTCCTGCTAAAACTGTAAAAGTAGTTTTAATCTGTAGTATAAAATATTATACAAAAATCATTTCAGGTTTTAAAAAGATTCAAACTCTTAGTACAATATGTGACGTATTCGCGTAAAAACAAAAAAATATTTATACGCTTGTTTAGCTCCTTCCTTATATATCGTGTCGTTAACGGCGTATTTCAAAGCCTCACTAATTAGGCAACTTAAAACTTTTCGAGGTGGTTAAAGTTTTGTATTTGCGGGTTCGCAATTTTAAGTAGTTAACTCTGAGGAAGGTGAAGACAATTTAGTTTGCGCATTAAGATCACCTGCTGGTCTTTGTGCAACTTCGACAGTATATCTTTAAACATTAGTAAAAAATAAACTTTAGTAAGCCATTTTTTTGTAATAGCATTTTTACGTATTATCAAAAGTTATTTAGTGTATCCTATTGAAAACACATATCTACCCTAACAAGTATTACGGATTTCTCTTTAAAAAAATGTATAAATTGTTTCGTGATTTTAGTAATAGAAAGCTTCTTCTTCTTCTAGAAAGCTCTCTAAATGATTTAAATCATCATTTTGTCTCATCTTCCTCTATAGACCCTTAAACTATTTCAAACGCTTGTTGATATTTAAATGGTTTGACGCTTCCAAAATTTGATTTCCTCAACTTCACCCCTGCGACTTTTGATGAGACCAAAAAATCAATTCATGCGATCGAGTCTAATACAGTTGGATGCGATGCCATAGGACGACACATGATTTTCTCCATCCTGGATTACCTACTTCCCGCACTCACTCACATAATCAACTTCTCCATGAATACTGAAAATTTTCCTATTTTTTGGGATAAAGCCTTTGTTCGTCCTGTCCCGAAATGCCAAAATCCATCTATGCTGGCTCATTATCGACCCATCTCAATCCTTCCTTTTCTTTCTAAGGTGCTTGAGTCCTGTGTTTTGAAACAGTTCTCCCAGTTTGTGTTGCATAAAAATTTAATAAGCCCTTTTCAATCTGGACTCAGACCTGGGCACAGCATTACTACTGCGCTCCTTAAAGTGACTGGTGACATTCGAGCTGCCATGGACCATACCAAAGTCACAATCTTGGTATTAATAGACTTTTTAATGCTCGCAATGCTGTCAGTCACAATATCCTTTTAGCTATGCTTTCCCGTTTAAGAGTCTGTGATAAAGCACTGGTCTGGTTTTCATCTTATCTTCGAGGTTGTCAACAGTCTGTTAACGCTAATGGCTTATTTTCAAATTGGCTTCATTTAGCTGTTGGCATACCTCAAGCCGGTATTCTTTCTCCAATTTTATTTTCTATTTTTATTAATTTTATTACTACTGAAATTCGATGTTCGTACCATATTTACGCCGATGATCTACAATTGTACTTTCAGGACACACCTGACAGGATCACCGAAGCAATTAGCAAAGTGAATGATGACTTGCATGCTATTGGAGTGAGTACTAAAATTTGGTCTAACCGTTAACCCAAAATAGTGTCAGGCGATGATTGTTGGGAGCAATCGCATTCTGACTATGTTAGACATAAATGAACTCCCATCAATCAAATTTGACAACCAGACCATTCCTATTAATGAAAGTGTGAAGGACCTCGGACTGACAATTGATTCATCACTCAGTTGGAAACATCAGGTTGCATCATGTAACAAGTGTACTGAGGTCCCTCTATCGCCTTAAAATGATAGTTATATGGTAGTATAAGTCCTTAATTTTGATCGACTATGATGACGTGTACTACTTTGACCTGAATGCAGATCTACTCATTAAACTCGACCAACTTCAAAATAACTGCATTCAATTCGTATAAAATATTCGTAAATATAACCATGTGTCGTCTTATCGATCACAAATTCAATGGCTGCCAATGATCGTTGAGAGCACTTACCACTCTCTATTCCTTTCCTTTATTCAGCCTCTTCTCCAACGTATTTGTCGTCTTATTTTCAATATCTCAGTGATACTAGTCTTAGAGCTCTTCGTTCAATAAATAACCGTCTTCTTCTGTGTCCCGTATATCGTACTGATTTCATTCATAAATATTTTCCAATTCAATTTATTCTTCCGTGGAATGCGCCACCTTTGGAAATCAGATTTCTAATTACATCATCTAATTTAAAAGAAAAGTGCGTAAATGTTTATTGCAAGAAGAATCAGCAAAGTAACTGACCCTGTGACATGTGCTGACCATGTGTGACATATATAGTTATATTTGTGTACATAATATTTATTTTTGTGTAAATAATTGTGTGTATATATTTTAATACATATCTATTTATATTTACGTACAGATATATGTATATTTATTAATCCTTTATGAAAAGATAAACTTATTAATTGTACTCTTATTTTGTATATAACTACAAAAGATTTTAATTTTTTTATTGTGTATTATAAGTGCACCCACGCTAAATTTTTCAAAACCTCCCTAAGGTTGGCTGTTAGATAATGTCTAATTAAGCCCGCCTTTGTATATATTAATGCACAAAAAGAATGAATAAATAAAAGCCAGTAGTTATGTAATAACGCATAATTACTCAATTGAAACAGGAAATCAATTCCTTAAAGTTATATTTTTAAGCGCGCACACTGTCTTGAAAAACTACTCTTAATTAAGTTATAGTTAACTTTTTATTTTTTTTTTGACATTTTAGACGTTAAAAAGAAATTATTTAATTAGATGATTCGGTAAATTAATACGATCAATGTATTAAACATCTTTTTTTATATTGTTAGTGTCGTTTTTTATACAAACGTAGAATTAGGCGTAAGATAACATTTTTGAAAGCGTTTTATGATATTACGCTAAAGTTAAAAACACACTTTAAACTCGGATTTGTAGCGTCTTACGATGCGTTTCTTGTTGGTAGGGCGTATTCCTATTTGTTTTACAAATAATAAAAAAAAAACAAACAACTGAAAGTACCAGCTTTCAGAGAAATAATATATGAATACAAAACCCATAGCACACAAGTTTTACTAGCAATGAACTGGTTTTGCTGTATAATCGAAGCTACAGTTCGTAGTTATATTTATTTAGAGCATAAATTATTTATTTTGTTTTGTCAGTTTATGATAAGCTTAATACTATGTACATAAATGGCTTTCGTTAAGTTAAATCATCAACGTGTTTTAGTGATGGAGATTGAAAAAAATTTGTTCTGTGACTTAAGAGGAAACTAAATAATTTCTAATACAAAACCTAAAATGTGATGAGATTATTCAAGCTAATATTATATATTATACCATTTACATTAATATTATATTATAGTTTTAACATTTAGTCAGTTCCAAGATATGGTGACCCTACAGTGCAATGTTTATATCGCTGTCACAGGAAAAAATCTAAAAAAAATATAAAGCGGCTGAATCTTAACAAAAATAGTACTTTAAAAGAAAGTTCAAATCATCAGGCAGAAAAGCAAAATACAGTTTGTGAAAAATAGTTATTTCAGTGAAAGTAAAAGCCAATATAAATATATGATGACTGTGGTAGATAAATTTTGATTGTCAACCGAAACGATTTTCTTCAAGATAAACAGAAAAATAGTATATTAGAGCAATTCATTCGTCTTTAAAAACCTTCACCAGGTACAGAGAACACTTTTGAACCTAACTGAAATACAATATAAAATTAAATTAAAGAAACAAGTTGGACGTATAGCATTTAAAATAAGCGCCATCTAAAGGACAGTAGAAGATTTAGAACATTTAACTAGAAAATCTCATAAGCTCGAAATATATGTACAAGCGCCATCTACCGTCGAGGAAAAATATTATTTAGAGGAAAACACAATATGTAATATGTTAAAAAATTCTAAAAATTGTAAAACGAATAATGAGACCGTATTACATATATGATGTTAATATACCCAACCTCACCTGCACGTGGTGCACCCTGCTGGACAATAAACGAGGCAATGACGACCGGTGCTCTGGCGGAATATCCAGACAAAACTAAAAAAAAAATCCTGTGGAAATACCTGATTTATAGGATTAAACATCAATTACCCTGGGATTTTCCAACCCTAGGTTTTTATACGTCAGATGGCATTGGTACTAGAATAATAAATCTCAGTATAGGCCAACTTTACGGAGAAGAACGAAAATGAAAAGGTTGCAGAATTTACTTAAGACAACAGGTAGGGCGTTGCCGAAAAACGACGCGCAGACACATCGCACTACATCTGCAATTAGTATGCGAGGGCAACCGAGTCAAGAACGGACTCGGCTAACGACGTTAGTCCCGAACTGCAACCTTAAAATACGCTAAGCCACATTGAATGTAGTCTCACTAACAGGGAAGACATCGGAACTTGCTTGCCAAGTTTCTAAGGAGGATGTCGAATATAGGGCGGAGTGGAGAAAAAGCATAAGGATAGCTGACCCCACCGCCATGTGGGATACTAGCTAGGAAGAGAGAGAAAGAGAGAGTCAGTTCCAAGATATTTAACCTTAGTGTTCGTGTTTAAGTTAGTATTGCATAAGTTAGCCTACTTAAAGTTGATATATTTATTGAAACAGTTATACTACAACAAAGAAGCGGCTTCGTGATGTTGTTTTTGATCGATGGTCACACAATATTTTACATCTCGATTACAGATAATATGAACGCTAGATTTATAACGCCACTCCGTTGTTATGCATTACTTTGTTTACAATTATTCCGAGCCTAAATAGACTAATCTAGACCATGGGACGGTCAATTTTTATAAAATTTTGGAAATTAACACACTTCACAGTGGTGTACTAACATAAACTTGCAATTGTGACACCTATTACTTTGGGCATGTTCGCGCGCATTTCTATGTTGCCTAACACAGCCGCAAATTGGGTAGGCAATAATCTTTCTTCACTTTCTTACTATACCGTTCCTTTCGCCTGCCCTCCTTTTTCCTTTAATTTTCCTCATCTCGCGAATAAATAAGGGTAAAAAAAAGAATACTTCGTGACGCGGTCGGCGGCCAGCGCCGCCGCAGTCGACAATTGCCTTCGGAGTTCCTACGCAACGCATCATATTATAAAGTCACGCGACGCTAATGGACAACTCTCCGTTCTAATAGTTTTAAGTTTACCGCGAACCCAAACCGCATCACCGAAGACGTCTGCAGCTGTGCTACCAACAGACGAGGTATTTATCCCTTCTTTTACCGCATATCCAATCCGGCTTCATAACCACGATGTCCGAGCCGGATTACGCATATGGTCCTTCGAATCGCATCCTCACTTCTGGTCCTTAAATAGGATCTACCATATCGCCGACACTGGACCTAGTTGGTACAATCATAATTGACGGACGAGACTTGAGTGACCACGCGCCTGCGCAACCAGGGCAGATTCAGCGAAAATTTATAATAAACTTGTACTAACTTTAAAAACGATTAAAAGCTCTATTGGCACTCATTTTAAGGTTAAAACCTTTAAAGTTGTCTTCTTAAAGAAAGTGGACGACGTTTTAAAATTTTTATCCGGAATTTAGTGCTTAGACACTAACAACGCTCGTAAACACTTATGATGTCGCTATCGTTACTTGTCATAAAAGCGGAAAGTGTGAACGCTTAAGGAGAAATACTCTTTGCAGAAAATCGCGAAAGGCGTGAAGTTATGTTTATCGAAAATATATTGCGGTTGATACTGTAAATTGATAAAGAGCTCAGATTTGTTCTTGTTATTATAGAGTACAGAACAGTAGGAATTAATTAGGAACATACGTAACACGTGTGTCGATGTACGAAAAGAATGATACCTTGCTCCGTGTCAACTATTATATGCTTTAGTTACCCGAGAATACAATAAGAAAAAACAAAAGAAAACACAAATCTTTGGAACATTTTTAAATTTGAATAAAGTTTATCAGCCCCTGTAAAAGTGGAATTTTATTAATATTTTTTTAAGAAGACTGTAAAAAGATTCTATGTCAGGAGATATTAATTATTTCGAGAAGCTATACACACCTAGTCTAGTGTTACTTGGACAAGAACCTATATCATACATGCACACATCATCAGCCTGTGATAGTCCACTGCTGAACATAGGCCTCCCCTTAAACACACCTTTCCATTAGGGGGTTTTGGAGCGTATCCCACCACGCTGTTTTTACATGCCCATCCGACACATGGATTATCTTACTTTTCAGACGATTGGGTGATCGGCCCAAATGGCCCTAACCAACTAGCAAACTACAATGAAAATATTTTAAGTCCCCGTAGGATTTGAAACCACGACCTCCGGTTTTTAAAGCACACGCCCATTCCACTACACTACGTAGGCAGATAAATCATGCCCTATAAAGAGCCAGGAGATGAGGGAATATCATCATGAACAAAATCATAATAGACCGATGTGTTTATATACTAGGCATAAAGAATATAACAAGAGTTCAATAAGGATAAGTCCTATGATTTCAGCATTATTAGAATCTACAACATAGCTATCGTCCCTTCCGAATAAGGTCGTACATTGCGTTACAACAAGGGTCTTTACAAAGACCGAGCATAATCGCGGCACACCTCGAGTAAAGTTCTTACTACCAAATATGACGTCCATTGTGCCCTCGACAAAAGAATATTTAATATCGGACATCCTCTTCTCACCATGACCTTAGCGCTTACCAAAAACTAGCTATTTAGTTGATATTTTATCTGTATAATACGTCTGATGATTAAAAAATTTTATAAGCTACATATTTTAAATGACACTTACACTATTACTGTTAAAAATACATAGTATAATTATATTCTTGTTATAAATATCGAAATCATATTTTATAATTAAATTTCTATGCTTCTTGTTCCATTTATTATAATTAAATCTTTAAATAAAATATTTTTTGTAGTACTTTAAAGCAATAAAATAATTGTTTTGACAGGCTGTTTATTTTTTTTACTTTGGTTACATATCATCATCATTAGCACAAAAAAAAATCTTTATTCACGGTACATTTCATGTTCGATGCATTCTCTAAGCCTATAGTTTCGATCACATCGTTACGTTAAACGTACTGTCAAAGCTATAATCGTTTACAGGGTTGATAAGGCACGATACGCGGGTTTCCTTTCTGCGACCGTTAAAAGATTAGGGTAATCGGCATTAAAGTGAGGTCTACGAGATATTATCCAAACCCGCATCCTCTGTAATAAAATCAATTCATTAATAATAGGTTTAATTTTTTAAATACATGAATGTTTTTGTCAAAATCTACATACTTACTACGTCTATATATATATTTTTTTATTTATTTCAAGTGCAACTACGATTTTAAAAAATGCTTGTTTATTTTTTTTTATTACTTGCTTTTAAATATATAATTTTGTTTGCTTTCAATGTAATCTTACAAGTCATAAAAATTTTCTTTTTAACTAATCTGATACTTACTGATCTAATGTAAGTCATTCATTTCTAACAGAATTCCTTGAACTATTAATAGTTTAAAAAAGGATAAAATAAAAAAATTGTACGTGATAGCTTTCATTAGCACATTTTTTAATTAACAGAATTATTGAAACGGCAAATGACATTAGACTGCGTAATAAAATATTAAGCTTCAATGCATTATTGCATATTTAGTATTTATATCCAAATACACTTTTATGTGAACACGCAACAAACACAAGACAACAAATTAAGCAATTAACTTCGAGAAATAATACATGAATATGTAACAATTATTTTAATAATAATAAAAATAATAATATACGTTCATAACAAATACTGATACCTATTGTCACTTATTAATTAAAAGGACTTTATTGCATTTGTTTTTCATTTTTAATTCCCGATGTTTTAACCAATTTCCAGCGGCCGTGGTGACGAGGTAGACTGAGATGTCATGCGTCTTGTTGCCAGTGCTGAAGCGGGGTTTCCAGATCATAATTGTCATTAATTATGTTACTTCAGTCTGTACTCTGACCTATGCAAAATGAACTGGTTTTATCATTAGAGCCAGCAGTGGTATTATGCTTGGGTTTAAATTTTTATTTATTAATTATGGGGTCCCAAGCAGGTGGTAGAACCCAACCATCTTCTCTATTGAAATTTGGAAGTTTTCTAATCTCAATAGCCTCACGGATCATCCTTGGTAGGAATCGGTGTTCTTTAGCGAGGATTTGTGGTTGATCAAATCTAATGTAATGGTGTAGATGATTTTAAGTGTGGTCACACACTGCCGACTTGGCCCTTTGGGTTTTTATGTTTAATGTCAGCTGTATGTTCTTATAATTTCCACGTAATTAATTCAAACCATCATCTATCCCAGTTAGATACCGTGGGCAAATCATTTTTCTCAGAGCGCGAGGGATCTGTGGCGATGGACACCTGGTGGTTGAGCTACAACATATTAAGCAAGTCCTGCGATGCAACAAGCTTGGTGCGCCACGTCAGCGTTACAGTGACCGAGTGAAGGCGGCCACAGTCGAGCGATTACCTGCTGTCCTACCCTTTGTGAGATGTGTGGACCAGAATGGCTACATTTTGAGGCATGCTCAAATTAAAACTTATTTAAAGCCAAGAAGATTGTTTGATTAAAAAGTAATGTATTTTGACCGCGTTTAAATTTATGACTTAAAATATGTTTCACAGTACTTTTAGCACTATGTAATGCTTTTATATAAGTTAAGATGTGTGAATGCTACTATAGAAATATATTGGAGGTACAGTTATATTCACTTTAGATATTAACTGAAAGTTTTTACACTACATTTATAATTTGCAACAGAAGCGTTGGTTTTTGTAGCGAGCTAGGTTTGCATAATTAAGCAAACTAGTAGTATCCTAGGCGATGATGTATTTATCTAACCTTTTTATGCGAGTATTACGAACATTATGCTGCTACTTTTACAAAGGCTCACTTGGGATATGTTAGCTTTTTAAAACAAAATTTTACAAGGCCCTCTCCAAATCATCATAACGTTTCATAATAACTTCTATTTTTTATCATACGATTACCATACATATTAAACCCAGATGAAAATTTTGATTAAACCACGGACAGAGCTCTGGCCGCCAAAGCAGCCTCGTCACGGCCTTACGGCCAATTCTATCACTCCTCTTCCGTCGCGACTCCTCCTTAATTGCGAAGGACAGTAAGGGCCGCACCCCCACCTCCTTCAATCCGGCCCTTGCATCCTCTTAAATACATCCAAAGCGGACTTAGCCAGCCTATTTGGAGCAGCCTCCTCCACGGCAGGCCATACACCACATGCCGGCCAGGTTCCTCTTAGCTTCCTCGCAGCTGAGCAGGCCGCAGTCACCGACAAAGCGAGAACCTGTTCGGGGAGACTGCGTTAGTTGCCTATCCTGACTATAATCGATAGGTGTTAAAACAATTTATTATTACATTTTAAGGCGTATCTGTTAACCAGGTACAAAAGACTCCGTATAATTGTTAAAAGATTTGTAGAGCATAAGCTTTTGAAGTTACTCTTTAGGCGCTTATGAAAAATGATGAGAGTGAAATTTTAAGATGCGCGCACCTGTGTACAAAATTAACAGTTTATAATGAAAACGGTGAAAAGGACCTTATTACGTAGTGATAAGGTTGATTTTGTGTAGTGATAATGGAGTTGTCGTTTTTATTTGCGATAGTTGTTGCATAATGTGCTCTATGAGTAAGGATTATGGTTCTGTTTTGGTATCACATCACATCACATCATCAGCCTGTTTTAGTCCACTGCTGGACATAGGCCTCCCTATCCATTAGGGGTTTGGACCGTATCCCACCACGCTGGTCCAATGCGGGTTGGTGGGTGGACCGACTTTTTACATGCCCATCCGACGCATGGATCATCTTACTTTTCAGACAATTGGGTGATCGGCCCAAATTGCCCTAACCAACTAGGAAACAACAATGAAAATTTGTTGCGTCCCGCAGGATTCGGAACCCACGACCTCCGGTTTCTAAAGCACACGCCCATACCACTAGGCTACGGAGGCAGTTTTTGTATATATATATATTATTATTAATAATATATTATATTATTTAAATTTATATTAAATATATTATTATATAAATATATTAATTTTGTAATGATGTTTATTCAACTTGATATAATGGTAATATTTTATTCATTTAATATATCAACATTGTGATTTATCTATGTAATACGTTTTAGATAAGCGCCATCTAGTCACACATAATCAAAGCTTCTGATTTATAGTACTGCTGTACCAGAGATGTGATTTATTTGAAATACTTCATTTTAAATGCAAATAGAAAATGCAAATACCTATTTTGTATTTAAATACCTTTCAGTAAAAGTATTTGTATTTTATTTGAATACTTTGTGATTAAGAAAGAAAAGACAGTGCAGTGTTCCAGATTCTGATAATATTAGTACCGCAAGTATATCAAAAAATAAAGCAAAGGTAATCTGAAAAATAAATTGAAGTGCTCCAATATGTCTGTACTACAGCAGATATTTGGTCATCTTCAAGACGGCAGTTACTTAGGTATGACTGTTCATTGGATAGATTCAGACACATTTGCAAGAAATAGTTCTGCTCTTGCCTGCAGAAGATTCATAGGTACCATTCATTTGATAAGATAGCAGAACTTATCATTGAAATACATGAAGAACAAGACTTAACATTGTCCAAAATAATTAAAATAGTAACGGATAATGGCTCCAATATGGTGAAAGCTTTTAAAATATTTGGGAAACCTGATGTGAAACTGATACATGTAGTCGTGTATACCCCTGATGAATGTTGATTTAGAAATTTAAATGAAAACTTTACATTAACAATCAGCAAGATGATGATGATAATGATTATATATTAGCCCTGAATGAGTTTCCTGAACCTCAAGAAAATGATTTATATCAACTACCCAACCATGAGAGATGTGCAACCCATACTTAACATCTGATTCCTGCACGTGACTTCGATAAAGCCAGACACAAAAATAATTCATACCGGAAACTACATGATGCTGCTATGGCTAAATGTCAGGCTATAAAATATAAAATTTAAAAAGTTGCCTCCTATCACAGACATCGGAAAGAAAAAAAGAAAAAAGCGAGTCTTATTACTTGTTTCCGGATTCAGATTCCTCGGCAACCAGTGAGGGTGGTAGTGCTAATAATACTACAATTGATCTGGAAACCTTGCAATATTTAAAGGATGAGAGCACAAGTCTGGAGATGCTAAATGCTTATCCTACAGTAAAAGAGTATTTTTTAAATACAACACATCCTACACTAGTTCAGCACCAGTAGAAAGACTTTTTTCATATGGTGGGATGATAATGAGACCTCACAGAAGAAAAATGAGTGATGATGTATTCGAACAACTAGTATTGTTAAAAAGCGTAATAAATAAAAAATGATATTTATTTTATCACTTTTTAACAATGCTAGTCCAGTTCCAGTTCTTATTAGTTTTAATAAGAAAATGTAATCATATGTAATAAATACCTATGTTATTACTATTAGACGTATGTTTACTGGCTCGGTAGTGTGTGTCTATTGCTAAAGTCAAGTATTATAAATAAATATGTACCTCTAATAAATAAAAATATCTGTGATTTGGTCAGGGGTATTTTATTTTAAAAAAGTATTTTGAAAATACCTATTTTGCATTTAGTATTTGAAATACAAAACGCAAAACTATTTAGTATTTTGCATTTGTATTTAAATGCTTTTTAAAACCATTTTGTACATCTCTGCGCTGTACAAGTAAGCCAACATCTCTTAGGAATTCTACATTAGTAAGCAACAGATGGCGCTGAACTACCAGTTATATGATATATCAAAGTACGTCTTGTGAATCCATAAATTCTTAAACAAATTATTTATGATTAGTTCTTGTAAATCTATCATCTTTAATTATCTTAATTATTTTTGATTGATATTACTAACTATTTGTGAATATTAGTGAAAAAATTGTGCTTATGTACTTTTCAAGTGCTCCAATATAATTGAGGTTAACTATCCGTATGTATTATTTATTGATATACAATAAAATACTTTTATTTTATATAATTAACACTAAATATTATTAAATTATTAATGTCAAATACTTATTATTGGTTATTTAATATTCACAAAATAAAGAAATAAATTTAATAAAACATTTAATAAAAAGTTTGTGAGAAAAATTAAAATTGAACATCAAATTATAATATTATTTTTAATATTTGCTATTAAATTGAATAAATAATAAATATTTATAAAAATAACTAAATAAATTTAATGAAAACTTTTGATAAAATGAAAAGTGAATATTAAATTAAGAAATCAATATAAATATTTAAAAAATGACCAACCTTAAATTGATTTTTGAATTTATTATTAAATTTATTTTAAAATATTAAATAATAAACATTAAAAATTAAGAATCTTATAATATTTAGTACAAATTTTGTCTTATATATTTATTATTCTCTAAATTTTGTTTTTTAATAATTATATATATTCTACATATAATTATATATATATATATATATTTATATTATTATTATATATTATTATTTAATGATGCAAAGAAGTATATTTTATAAAAATGTTACCTTACTATAATGATGTTACAGCATATAACTATAGCTAGTACTTTAGAAATTGTAAGTATTTACATCACCGCGCTGATGAACTTACGTGGCTAGTATAGCTGAGGACGACAAAACTGTAAACCAATAGAAGAGTAAGTATAGCGTTTGCCATTTGATACTAAATCTACTTACGCTTTATCAATTTTAAATGTAATGCTTTATTAAGATTTTTGAAAAACCATAATAATATAATGCTCGTTTACGCATTGCCATCTCGTGTTTCAAGTCACCGAATCTAGTTGACAAACGGCACGTCATAAATCTGTCAGAAAACACAGACCTCTCTTTCACTTCCACCCACTCTTAGCAAATCGACCCGATCGATTGGTTTTTGATTTCTTATGAAAGCTGACATCTTACTGAACGGAATATCGTTGTATGTTTTAATGATGACAGAATTGCAGAACTGGGTGGCAGAAATATAATAATAGTAGATAAAATCCGTCAGATTATTTAGTTTAGACATAAGTTAATATCTATGTTAAATAGTTAAGTGTCCGAAAGAACTGATCAAGGAGTTAAAGAAGTATAGTTTTTTCGTGTTTAGTGCCGTTTGTATATATTAAGTAATTGAATGAAAGCTCGCATTTTCTTTACTTATTTTATTGAAGTTATACATTTTCATATATAACCAACTTCATTAATTGTTGGTATATCAATCAAACTAAGACGCAAATTATTATCCTGTAAATTCTGAGTAAATCTAAAAGTAAAACTGAAACATTATTAATAACATTGAAACTGATTTATGCATCATAATATACAGACAAAAGAAAGTTATTTAGCGTATATATGTATGAGTGGCAAAGCATAAGGTTCGGAAAAAAATTTCTTACTATCTTTCGCAAGTTTAAAACAGCTGACTATGAAAAATCGGCTTGTAACATCAATATCGATAAAGCTCATAATCCTATTGAAACTTATACGGTCTAGTATGCTGAGTAAGCGTACTGTAGTAGCTTACTAAGAAATATATCTTGAGTTATGCTTTAATAGTATATGTATTATGTATGAGTAGGGATAAACAACAAATTACTACTCTACAAAATTTAAATTATGCAAAAAGTAATAAAAAAATTTAACGTTATTCTATTTTTAATAAATTTCATTATAGATTGAGGTACTTTACTAAGAGAGTTTCCTACGTAAACCCACTAAGTTAAACCGAATGGTAATCAACCCAAAATAAATAAGCTAGTTTAAAAATTTTAATATTGTTTACTTTCTTCAAAACCCGCTGCAGTATAAATTATGATTAACCAAGCTAGCGTGTCAAATGTGTAGCGTAAGTCGTATTAATGTTATACGTGGAATAATAACCGCACTGATAAGATCATTACGGTAAATGTAAAGCGTTATAATCGATTACGGGCTTCATAAGGCGATAAGCAACAATTACTTATGGTCATTTAGAGATTAAGCTAACCGGGTTGGTTCATCCGAGTTTTCTTACACGTAGGTATAAGTATAACTTTAAATGAATTATATGTATTTTTAACAAATGATAGATATTATTATTGTGATAAATACCATTAAAAGTTTAGTTTTAAACCTACTATAATGACTGGGATTACAGATTGTGTAGGATTCTTCGCTGACAATGATGACTACATAAAGATTTGGGTGCAGGCTGATGAAAAACAGAATACGTGAGCTGAAAAAAAAACATACGCTTTGAATTGAGTTCCGTTAACATTGGAGAATTGGAAGTTAAATGGTATTGTGGCATCCAGTCACAGTTTAATAACAGAATTCTTACTTAATAGCCGAGACCAATATTTTACAAATTTACTTATTGTTGTATTAATTATTCTACTTTAAAGTAATAAAGTAGTCACAATAAAATAGGAAAGAAATCTGAATGTTCCATGTAACTCTCGTAATATTTGTATTAAGAAAGGAATATAAAAATTTGTAAAGTTTTTTCTTAATTCTCTATTTGAAACTACTGGTTTTATTTTAAAATTTATTTGTTGCTTCAGCATTAATTTTACAGGTTGGTTTACTTCCACTAAGCACCTGTCATCGAATTGCGTAACGTATGAAAAACAGAAATAGTATTATAAATATTACAAAAATGTGGATAGCCATTTTTATAAGACCTTGACAAATCACGGGTCTTATGAACAAAAAGAAAGCTCAACATTATGGACCAAGATGTGTGGAAATAGTTTATATTCTGCGCTTGCAAATCCCTGGTAACTTAAAAAAATGTATTGGTCTAATTTGTAAATACTAATATTTAAAAAAAAAGGCCAGCAGAGTTTCTTGCCGGTTCTTCTCTGGACGGGTCTGAGTTTAGGAACCGGTGGTAAATGGAAAATTTTTGACGTTTATTAGTGCTCAGTAGAGTCTAAATTGGATAAATGATTTTGACTTTCACTTTGACTTTGATTAACATGACATGACAACGAATATACGAAGATAAGCAAAAAATATAAACTAAGTGAGCACCATTCATCATCATCATCACCATCATCAGCCTGTGACATTCCACTGCTGGACATAGGCCTCCCCTAATACACCCCTATCCATTAGGGGACCGTATCCCATCATGCTGGTCCAATGCGGGTTTGTGGATGCATTGACTTTTTACATGCCCATCCGACGCATGGATCATCTTACTTTTCAGACAATTGGGTAATCGGCCCAAGTTGCCCTAACCAACTAGGAAGCAACAATGAAAATTTGTTGAGTCCCCGCAGGATTCGAATCCGCGACCTCCGGTTTCTAAAGCATACGCCCATACCACTAGACTACGGAGGCAGTTGAGCACCATAACTTTATTGAAATTAATTTTAAACAAAATTCACCGTAATATAATCAAATAAAAGTATAATCTAACCATCAAATACAGATTTACTTTCAATTACACTCTTCTTATTTACTTAATGTTCTTTAACGGAATTTATTATATTTTTTTAAAATATTAATTAATATTGCATCCTTCTCTTCATCATTCTTTAAATAAAAGAAACATCGAGATGAGTTTTCGGATATTTAACATACATGTGTTGTGTTCGCGTAAATGCAAGAAAGGAAAAGTCTGAATAATTTTTTAGTTTATAGTTTAATAAATAAAGCAATAATGTGAATAAAAATATCTTACTACATATATATTCGTTCTATTTAAATGACTTTTAAAGAACTCTAAGCTTTTTAACAAAACATAAATTTAAAAGCACAAAGTTAGCTTACAATTAAACAAAGATGTTTAAAATATCTCGTAGTTTTTCCCTTTTACCTTTGTATTTGTATAGTTATACAGAACCTTTTCTATGTCAAGGTGATCAAGCTGGAAAGCAGTTTCAGTAATATTGATATAGTTTTTTACTTTGATAACAAGTTGTGAGTGTTGTTAGACTAAGTAAATAACTTTGAAGCATCGATTTAGTTTAGTTATTCAAGTAAAGTACCGTAACTTTCGACACAAAGCCAGAAAACATAAAAAGGGGAAAAAGAATTTTAGGTATATCATCTTATTTTTTTTTTTGCTTTTAATTTTTTATGAAATAATATAAGTTTTACATGAACGTTCTAAATGATACAGATGATTAACTTTTTTAAGGTTTTCTCTTTAACCATTCCTTAGATTTTGACTGACAGACTGATGCTACATGAAAACGAGTCTTGTAATAATACATGAAAACGAGTATTCTAATCTGGACAACCAGTACGTGTACATAATAATATGTGTTTTTCTTTAACGAATAATTATTAGCTTTGCTTTTATACTAGGACAATAAAAAATATGTAAGACAATAGCAATTTTCCTTAAGCAATTGGGTTTAAGTTTTGAAGGTCTAAAGTCTCGCTTTCTGCTATAAATGAAATGAAAATTTATTTAGATTTATTGGCATTTGCATGAATACAATTTTTAACGTTTTTATATTCTTTCCATAACATACATAATACTGAGAGTAAATATAAAGTGTTAACGGTGTTAAGGAATAATAAAGCTCTAATAAAAAAATAAAATAATACGCATATTATATATACTTGCAATACATAATAGTTATTATTGTTAAAATAAGGTATAATTTAATCATCAAATACAGATTTACTTTCAATTACACTCTCTTATGTATTAATGTACTTTTAACGGAATTTATTATACTTTTTAAATATTAACTAATATTGCATCCTGATCATTTCATTTCTGCAGTTTTGGTCTGGGATGTGTTCAATATCTTGTTTCCATTGCGAAACGGGATTCCATATATATATTTTTTTTAATTTTAAATTTTTAGTCTTTTATTCGACCTATGCTAAAGGAACTTATTTGAAAATAATTTCTAGCAGTAGTATTATGCTTGGTCTTAATATGAGTTAGCAAACATGTATGTTATATATCATACTTATATTTTTTATCTAATAGTAAACAATAAACATACTCTACTTCTTTAGACGAAATAGACAATAAATTTTTCCTAATACGTTTGACGTGGTTATTATTGCATGTTTACTACTAAGTAACCATAATATTTCTTTATAGATTTTAAACTTAACTTGAATTAAAATTGTACTTACTTAAATATTCTCATAACTCAAAAATTGTAACAAATCGTATGGAAAATCCCTTATAAAATAATAATATTTTGATTTATTCCGATCTACACAGTTACAGCGAAACTTAAGCCAATACCATGTTTATTCATATTGATGGTACATATAAAACCATAAGCTTCGATAACGTAACATTATAATCGTTTATGACTTTGAAAAGGCAGCGTAGTCGGGGTTGTTTTGAACATTAAACGTTGACGTACAGTACTACTTAGTAGCTGATTAACGTTTCTCCTTCGAATGTTATTTTGTGGATTATTATAATAAACTAAAATTAAACGAGTTGAAGTGAATTTATTCCGCTTTCAAGCTAACCTATTTTCTGTTTTTCGTTTTAAAGCGTAATTAGTGATTAGTTACATTTTGGTATTTTTTTTGTTTATGGTATGTCGTATTTTATTATTTATGACAAGTACGTCCTTGTCGTCGTGGCCTGTCAGCGTCAGGATTCGCTGACGTTAGCGAACAACAACAAACAACTTTAATACGAATTTAAACGAGTGACATACTCGTGGAGGCTCTTTCGTGGTGGCGAACCCACGCGGTGGTTAAATTAATTCAGATCGAGATGAATTCATTAGTCTTAGTTCATGATCGTACGCAACCTTTAGAGGTCCACTGCTGACATAGACTCGTTTTAATGAACGCCAAAACGGCTGATATTGTTGGCTTTCATTAAGAGTTACCATACATTGCCACGCTGAGCAGGCCGATTTGCAATTGACTTATTGCACTTTGTACTACGTTTCTGTTTTACTCCGACTATAAATCAAATTTGGCATCTAGCAGGCGGTGCAGTCATCACATCCTCTACGCCAGGACTTAGTATCTTACTTTATTTCTAAAGCAAAGTCTTAAATAATTTGGCTTAAAATATTTATAATCAATCATTTGAGACCATTAGAATCTATATACACATATATATTGCACTTACAGCAACGTTATTATATTTTTTATTTTTGTACTACAAGAAAATTTGCATAAAAATAGCGCAGGTGTCCACTATGTATTGACACATAAGTCGTTTATATCCTTGAAAAGAGAAAAGAAACCGTAGTGACAATAAGTTTGATATCTCAACTTTTTAAAATTGTAGCAATATAAACGAAGAAACCGAATGAACATTCATTAAAAATACATGTTCTTATCCTTTTTTTCAAGATGTAACGAAAGAACATTAAAGAGTAATTCGTAAATTAATTACGTAAAACTTTTCTTTAAATAAAAAGAAACATAGAGATGAGTTTTGGATCATTAACATACATGTGTTGTGTTCGCGTAAATGCAAGAAACGAAAAGTCTGATTTATTTTTTGGTTTATAGTTTAATAAATAAAGCAATAATGTGAATAAAATTATCTTATACATATATATTCGTTCTATTTAAATGACTTTAAAAGAACTCTTAGCTTTTTAACAATACATAAATTTAAAAGCACAAAGTTAGCTTACAATTAAACAAAGATCTTTATAATACCTCGTAGTTTTGCCTTTTACTTTTGTATTTGTATAGTTATACAGAACCTTTTCTATGTCAAGGTGATCAAGCTGGAAAGCAATTTCAGTAATTTCGATATAGTTTATATACCTTGATAACAAGTTGTGAGTGTTGTTAGACTAAGTAAATAACTTTGAAGTATCGATTTAGTTTAGTTATTCAAGTAAAGTACCGTAACTTTCGACACAAAGCCAGAAAACATAAAAAAGGGAAAAAGAATTTTAGGTATATCATCTTATTTTTTTTGCTTTTAATTTTTTTATGAAATAATATAAGTTTAACATGAACGTTCTAAATGATACAGATATTTAACTTTTTAAGGTTTTCTTTGACCATTCCTTAGATTTTGCCTGACAGACTGATGCTACATGAAAACGAGTCTTGTAATAATACATGAAAACGAGTATTCTAACCTTGACAACCAGTACCGTGTTATGTACATAATATGTGTTTTTCTTTAACGAATAATTATTAACTTTGCTTTATGCTAAGACAATAAAAAAATATGTAATAAAATAGCAATTTTCCTAATTTTCCTTGCTAAATTGGGTTAATATAATAAAATTTATTTGGATTTATTGGTATTTGTATGGACAGAATTTTTTAACGTTTTTATATTCTTTCCGTAATATAAATAATACTGAGAGTAAATATAAAATGTTAACGGTGTTAAGGAATAATAAAGCTCTAATAAAAAAATAATAATAATTCGCATACTTGCGATACATAAAAGTTGTTATAGTTAAAATAAGGTATAATTTAATCATCAAATACAGATTTACTTTCAATTACACTCTTCTTATGTACTTAATGTACTTTTAACGGAATTTATTATACTTTTAAATATTAACTAATATTGCATCCTGATCATTTCATTTCTGCAGTTTTGGTCTGGGATGTTCAATATCTTGTTTCCATTGCCGAAACGGGATTGCTATATATATATTTTTTTTAATTTTAAATTTTCAGTCTTTTATTCGACCTATGCTAAACGAACTAATTGGAATATAATTTCTAGCAGTAGTATTATGTTGGTCTTAAATATGAGTTAGCAAACATGTATGTTACATATCATAATTATATTTTTTATCTAATAGTAAACTATAAACATAGTCTATCTTTAGACGAAATAGACAATAAATTTTTCCTAATACGTTTGACGTGGTTTTTATTGCACGATTACTACTGAGTAACCATAATAATTCTTTAAAGATTTTAAACTTAACTTTGAATTAAAATTGTACTTACTTTAAATATTGTCATAACTCAAAGATTGTAACAAATCGTAAGGAAAACTCCTTATAAAATAATAATATTTTGATTTTCTCCGATCCAAACAGTTACAGAGAAACTTAAGTCGATACGTTTACCCATGTTTATTCATATTGAGGGTACATATAAAGCCATAAGCTTCGATGACGTCGTTAGAATCATACATTATAATCGTTTATGACTTTAAAAAGACAGCATTATCATGGTTGTTTTTAATATTAAACATTGACGTACAGTACTACTTAGTAGCTGATTAACGTTTTTCCTTCAAATGTTATTTTTTGGATTATTATAATAAACTAAAATTAAAACGCGTTGAAATGAATTTATTCCGCTTTCAAGCAACCTATTTTCTGTTTTCTTTCGTTTTAAAGCGTAATTAGTGATTAGTTACATTTTGGTATTTTTTTTGTTTATGGTATGTCGTATTTTATTATTTATGACAAGTACGTCCTTGTCGTCGTGGCCTGTCAGCGTCAGGATTCGCTGACTGTTAGCGAACAACAACAAACAACTTTTAATACGAATTTAAACGAGTGACATACTCGTGGAGGCTCCTTTCGTGGTGGCGAACCCACGCGGTGGTTAAATTAATTCAGATCGAGATGAATTATTAGTCTTAGTTCATGATCGTACGCAACCTTTAGAGGTCCACTGCTGGACATAGACTCTTTTTAATGAACGCCAAAACGGCCGATCTTGTTGGCGTCCATTAAGAGTTACTCATAATTGACACGCTGAGCACGCTTATTTGCAATTGACTTATTGCTCTTGTACTACGGTTCTGTTTTACTGCCACTATAAATCAAATTTGGCGTCTAGCAGGCGGTGCAGTCATCACATCCCTACGGCAGGACTTAGTATTTTACTTTCTTTCCAAAGCAAAGTCTTAGATAAATTGATGTAAAATACTGTCAACGGCTTAAAATGTTTATAATCAATCATTTGGGACCATTAGAATCTATATACAGCTTATTATAGTACTTACAGCAACGATATCATATTTTTTATCTTTTGTACTACTAGAAAATTTGTATAAAAATAGCGCAGGTGTCCACTATATATTGACACACATAAGCGTTTATATCCTTGAAAAGAAAAAAGAAACCGTAGTGACAATAAGTTTGATATCTCAACTTTTAAAATTGTAGCAATATAAACGAAGAAACCGAATGAACATTCATTAAAAATACATGTCTTTATCCTTTTTTCAAGATGTAACGAAAGAACATTAAAGAGTAATTTCGTAAATTAATTACGTAAGTCTTTTTGATTAAATAAAATAAACATCAAAATGAGTTTTCTGATATTTAACATACATGTGTTGTGTTCGCGTAAATGCAAGAAAGGAAAAGTCTGAATAATTTTTTAGTTTATAGTTTAATAAATAAAGCAATAATGTGAATAAAATTATCTTATAATATATATTCGTTCTATTTAAATGACTTTAAAAGAACTCTTAGCTTTTTAACAATAAATAAATTTAAAAGCACAAAGTTAGCTAATAATTAAACAAAGATCTTTATAATACCTCGTAGTTTTGCCCTTTTACTTTGTATTTGTATTATTATACAGAAGATTATCTATGACAAGGTGATCAAGCTGGAAAGCAATTTCAGTAATTTGATATAGTTTTATATACCTTGATAACAGGTTGTGAGTGTTGTTAGACTAAGTAATAACTTTGAAGTATCCATTTAGTTTAGTTATTCAAGTAAAACTTTCGACACAAAGCCAGAAAACATAAAAAGGGGAAAAAGAATTTTAGGTATATCATCTTATTTTTTTTTGCTTTTAATTTTTTTATGAAATAATATAAGTTTAACATGAACGTTCTAAATGATACAGATATTTAACTTTTTAAGGTTTTCTTTGACCATTCCTTAGATTTTGCCTGACAGACTGATGCTACATGAAAACGAGTCTTGTAATAATACATGAAAACGAGTATTCTAATCTGGACAACCAGTACCGTGTACATATAATATGTGTTTTCTTTAACGAATAATTATTAGCTTTCTTTATACTAGGACAATAAAAAATATGTAAGACAATAGCAATTTTCCTTGCTAAATTGGGTTTAAGTTTTGAAGGTCTAAAGTCTCGCTTTCTGCTATAAATGAAATGAAAATTTATTTAGATTTATTGGCATTTGCATGAATACAATTTTTTAACGTTTTATATTCTTTCCATAACATACATAATACTGAGAGTAAATATAAAGTGTTAACGGTGTTAATGGAATAATAAAGCTCTAATAAAAAAATAAAAATAATACGCATATTATATATACTTGTAATACATAATAGTTATTATTGTTAAAATAAGGTATAATTTAATCATCAAATACAGATTTACTTTCAATTACACTTTCTTATGTACTTAATGTACTTTAACGGAATTTATTATACTTTTTAAATATTAACTAATATTGCATCCTGATCATTTCATTTCTGCAGTTTTGGTCGCGGGATGTGTTCAATATCTTGTTTCCATTGCCGAAACGGGATTGCCATATATATTATATGTTTAAATTTTAAATTTTCAGTCTTTTATTCGACCATGCTAAACGAACTAATTGAATATAATTTCTAGCAGTAGTATTATGCTTGGTCTTAAATATGAGTTAGCAAACATGTATGTTACATATCATACTTATATTTTTTGTCTAATAGTAAACAATAAACATAGTCTACTTCTTTGGACGAAATAGACAATAAATTTTTCCTAATACGTTTGACGTGGTTTTTATTGCATGATTACTACTAAGTAATAATTATATTTCTTTATAGATTTTAAACTTAACTTGAATTAAAATTGTACTTACTTAAATATTCTCATAACTCAAAAATTGTAACAAATCGTATGGAAAATCCCTTATAAAATAATAATATTTTGATTTTCTCCGATCCACACAGTTTCAGAGTAACTTAAGCCGATACGTTTACCCATGTTTATTCATATTGAGGGTACATATAAAACCATAAGCTTCGATAACGTTACATTATAATCGTTTATGACTTTGAAAAGGCAGCTTATTCGGGGTTGTTTTAAACATGAAACATTGACGTACAGTACTACTTAGTAGCTGATTAACGTTTTTCCTTCAAATGTTATTTTTTGGATTATTATAATAAACTAAAATTAAAACGCGTTGAAATGAATTTATTCCGCTTTCAAACTAACCTATTTTCTGTTTTTTTTTTTCGTTTTTAAAGCGTAATTAGTGATTAGTTACATTTTGGTAATTTTTTTTGTTTATGGTATGTCGTATTTTATTATTTATGACAAGTACGTCCTGTCGTCGTGGCCTGTCAGCGTCAGGATTCGCTGACTGTTAGCGAACAATAACAAACAACTTTTAATACGAATTTAAACGAGTGACATACTCGTGGAGGCTCCTTTTCGTGGTGGCGAACCCACGCGGTGGTTAAATTAATTCAGATCGAGATGAATTATTAGTCTTAGTTCATGATCGTACGCAACCTTTAGAGGTCCACTGCTGGACATAGACTCTTTTTAATGAACGCCAAAACGGCCGATCTTGTTGGCGTCCATTAAGAGTTACTCATAATTGCCACGCTGAGCAGGCCGATTTGCAATTGACTTATTGCACTTGTACTACGTTTCTGTTTTACTCCGACTATAAATCAAATTTGGCATCTAGCAGGCGGTGCAGTCATCACATCCCTACGCCAGGACTTAGTATCTTACTTTATTTCTAAAGCAAAGTCTTTAAATAATTTGGCTTAAAATATTTATAATCAATCATTTGAGACCATTAGAATCTATATACAGCATATTATTGTACTTACAGCAACGTTATTATATTTTTTATTTTTTGTACTACAAGAAAATTTGCATAAAAATAAGCGCAGGTGTCCACTATGTATTGACACATAACGTTGCTATATCCTGAAAAGAGAAAAGAAAACCGTAGTGACAATAAGTTTGATATCTCAACTTTTTAAAATTGTAGCAATATAAACGAAGAAACTGAATGAACATTCATTAAAAAATACATGTCTTTATCCTTTTTTCAAGATGTAACGAAAGAACATTAAAGAGTAATTTCGTAAATTAATTACGTAAAACTTTTCTTTAAATAAAAGAAACATAGAGATGAGTTTTCGGATCATTAACATACATGTGTTGTGTTCGGTAAATGCAAGAAACGAAAAGTCTGATTTATTTTTTGGTTTATAGTTTAATAAATAAAGCAATAATGTGAATAAAATTATTCATACATATATATTCGTTCTATTTAAATGACTTTAAAAGAACTTTAGCTTTTTAACAATAAATAAATTTAAAAGCACAAAGTTAGCTAATAATTAAACAAAGATCTTTATAATACCTCGTAGTTTTGCCTTTTACTTTTGTATTTGTATTATTATACAGAAGATTATCTATGACAAGGTGATCAAGTGGAAAGCAATTTCAGTAATTTGATATAGTTTTATATACCTTGATAACAGGTTGTGAGTGTTGTTAGACTAAGTAAATAACTTTGAAGCATCGATTTAGTTTAGTTATTCAAGTAAAGTACCGTAACTTTCGACACAAAGCCAGAAAACATAAATATGGGGAAAAAAAAACTTTTAGATATATCATCTTATTTTTTTTTCTTTTAATTATTTAATGAAATAATGTAAGTTTTACATGAACGTTCTAAATGATACAGATATTTAACTTTTTTAAGGTTTTCTTTTTAACCATTCCTTAGATTTTGCCTGACAGACTGATGCTACATGAAAACGAGTCTTGTAATAATACATGAAAACGAGTATTCTAACCTGGACAACCAGTACCGTGTACGTAATTATGTGTTTGTTTTTCTTTAACAAACAATTATTAACTTTGCTTTTATACTAGGACAATAAAAAATATTGTAAGACAATAGAATTTTCCTTGCTAAATTGGGTTTAAGTTTTGAAGGTCTAAAGTCTCGCTTTCTGCTATAAATGAAATGAAAATTTATTTAGATTTATTGGCATTTGTATGAATACAATTATTTAACGTTTTTATATTCTTTCCATAATATAAATAATACTGAGAGTAAATATAAAGTGTTAACGGTGTTAAGGAATAAAAAAGCTCTGATAAAAAAAAAATAATTCGCATATTGTATACACTTGCAATACATAAAAGTTATTATTGTTAATATAAGGTACTTAACTCAAATAAAAATAATCATACGTAAAAATCATCACCATCAGGCCTATATTTGTCCACTGCTGGACATATACCTTCCCTTATATACGCCTTCTCCATTAGGGTATTTTTTGACTGTATCCCCCTGTATCCTCTACCATATCATCCTACAATGGTCCAGTGCGGGTTGATGGGTGATCCAACTTATTTACATATCCTTTGGGTGGATCATCTTACTTTTCAGACAGTTGGATGATTGCCTCGGTAAATAACAAAAATAATTTATTAAAAAGAAGGTGAGGTCATTGAAAATACACCAATACGCCGTAAATCATATCAAAATATCACCTATTCCTTGCTCTTATTTTTTTGTTCATTTACAAAATCATCTAAGTTTAATACCACACTAATGCCGCAAATACTTAACTCGTTATACCGAATCGTAAATTAAAATGTATTCATTCTTATAAACAAATAATAGGTTTCCCTTGAACGTAGTATACGATGCAACATTAACGTAGAACTTCCAAGTCCTTCTAATTAAGACTCTCCAACTTGCTAGAAGTTGACGAAGTTTTTGTATTTGCGGGTTCTCAAATAAGCTGTTTAAAGTGGCTACAATTAAGATTGTAAATCAACTCATTCAGAAGTAAGATCTCTCTTTATGCTAAAGATTACAATTGTTAAACTTAAGCATGAAGCCTTCTAATTTATGCTTAAAGAAACAATTGTTAAGCGCTAAAACTTAGAGCGTGCTCCTTTATGTCATTGTCAAAGAAAAAGGTACTAAGAAGTATAGTAAAACTTGTTTTTCATAATTTTTACAATTTTTGTCGTATTTTGCTCTAGATCTAGTTGTGAAGAAAGAAGTCTTCAATAATGCAAAGGGAGAGATACTGGATTTAGTCTGTTAATAATAAACGACATCTTTAATAAATAATTAGTACAGAAAATATACGGTTAGAAAAGAACTTGGTATAGGATACTGATAAGTGAATATAAGATGAATACTAAAGGCAAAAATCATTGGAGGGATTCCGTAAACATTTATCAAGTCGCTATTAGAAATTAATCATAAGCAAATAGGCAGTTTTAACGTGAGATTTTTATTTTGTAACATACGCTGAATGGACAATTTTTTTAGAAAAGGTTGGAAACAACGGCTATTTTTCTTTAAAAAACAAACTCTTTTAACAACTTTTTTAACATTTTTAGGATTTTAACTAAACCTCTCAACTAAAGATATTATTAGCAGGATGCATTGGCAGTATATCAGTCAGATAGTAGTTTTATGACTGATTTTATACTACTTAATCATTAAGAGATAATTTTATTACTGTATGTTACCCTTGTAAAAATTTACTGTTTATTGCATTTGTATATTACAATTGTATTTATCAAATCCACAAATTTATGATTTTTTTGTGTTAATTATGTATATTTATTCTCGACGTTTTGGACTTTTTCAAGCATCCACAATCACGGGCAGACTGAGTTGGTATATGGCTGTATCTCAATTTTTAAATATCCGTCAGAGATTTTACAACAAATTGACATATCTTTCGGTTTTCTTAATTTTGAACTAGTTATTAGTTTGGCAAAAATTACTTATACTGTCATGTGGCTTTGTAGTTAGCAGTAAATTAAAAAGAAATAAGCCAGAGTATATTATATATCTGGCATTTTTTTTTAAATTTTTGAATCCCATGACGGTGGCAATGACCAACCATCCTCTTTATTAAAATTTGGATATTTTTTAATTTCAATTGCTTCCCGAATCATCCTGGTAATAAATCGATGTTCCTTTGCAAGTATTTAGGTTTATTAAATCTAATATAATGATTCGGTTCGTCTAGAATATGGTCGTAAGTTGCAGATTTCTTAAGGCTTCGGTGCTTGTCCAATTTAAGGGAGACCACAATCACAGTCTAACTTGTACACACCCGGTACCTGAAGATGTATTTACATTTGACGGATGGTATACCAACTTAGCTGCCCGTTATCATAAATGCCAGAAAGAATTGAAACCTCGGAATTAATATGTATAACTAACGCGAAAATCCGTAAATTAGTTGATTTAATATGCATAATAATCGCGTTAATAAAAGAAATAAGAACTGAAGTTGTAAAAGGTTCTCATAGTGACGGGGTTCAGTACCAGCTGCCTGCAGGAATCAATTAGGTTTCAAAATTAAAACTGCCTGAGAAGGCAGCTTATAGCAGGCTGAAAATTCATCTTTGTATACACTTGAAGGGCCAAGTAAGCGGTTAGAATGCAGCTGATAAACTACTCGTCCTGTCCGAAGTCAAAGGGAAAGAAGATTCGTGGTAATCCCTACCACAAATTTGCTAGGGAAGGATTGGATGAGGCTCGTAATAGTTTTATTGATTCTCGTCATTCCGTACCCAAAACTGGGTGGAGCTAGTGGTGAAGTTTAATATCAAACCCATAGTGTAGGGAATTCTTAATCTTCTCTATACCTTGGCCCCTAGGTATCGGAGACAGAGGAATCTTATGTCCATATGATATAAATAAAACCCACAGTTATAATAACACTTTCTGTTTCTAACGGGAATACTATTCACGATAAATGATACAGTTGTAATGGATTTTACAACTGTAGCTTAGTGGTATGGGCGTGTGCTTTAGAAACCGGAGGATTTTAAAATTGTTTTACGAAACCTGCCTGGACACTAACAAGTAACGTAAATATGTAATGCAATGAGGAACCGCTAAAAGAAACATATTTTACTGATAAAAACGTAATCGTTAATAGTACCGGTTCCTTTATAATTTTGTATTTTTAGTTTTACTGATGTTGAGCAATTTGTTTATTTTGAATAGAGTTTTTATGCACGAGTTAAAGAATGGCAACGAATATATTGGCAGCTACAACATTTAATAAAATTATAATGCATGAACTCACAACACATTTCGTTTAATTTTCCTTTTATTTCTCGATATGTACATAATACTTCGCCATTTCGTTTGAATATACAAATGAAATAAATATAACTTATATTTGGTGATAAAACACATGATTGTGCTATACATTTTATAACGGTTTGAGTTTGAAATCACATTTTAGTTCATAAATTTTAAGTCTTAAATGGCTCTCGTACCTATACGAGAATATTCAAATATTGAATATTCGAATTCTCTACACTACTTGTAGCATGTTAAAATTCAACAAAGTTATTGGCGTTATTTAGAAAAACTGAGGTTGCTTATGGGCATACTGCTTTAAGAACCTCTCCATAAAAGTTTTGGTCTAGGTATAAAATGCTATTCATAGACATAAAATGGACTTTTAACAAGTGTGTAAGAATACATATCATTTTTCAGTGAAATAGAAATTAACTTTTCAAGATTAATTAAGGAATAAACCTCTTCTTATTGAATTTACGCTCGTGTTCATTTATTAATATCAGAAATGGGAATTCATCGCGAAAAAATAATTAAGCGTTAAATCATATTCAAAATCCAAGTGACTTGATGACGTTTTTATTTAATAAGGAGTCCTTTTTGGACGCTCCCTTTTAGAACGGTGCAGGATTTAAGTATACGTATGTATAATATTAGTATGAATATTCATTGTAATATTAAACAAAAAAAAAACCTCTGGTATAGAATAAAGGCGTATGAGATGGTTTGGGGATGGGGTTTGCATTATAGTTTTTTATGCGATAGCGGTCTTTTACATTATTCTGCATGACATTTGCTAAATTAGGCGATATCATACAAAGTCAAATAAGTTTTTACTTACATTTAAAAGGTTTGCATACAATCTATCACACATCATACTCATCATCAGCCTGTGATAGTCCACTGCTGGACATAGGCATACATACATAATACACTATCCATTAGGGGTTTTTGGACCGTATCAAACCACGCTGGTCCAATGTGGGTTAGTGTGTAGGTTGGGGCTCATATTAAAGAAGTGGCTGATGAAACGAGCTATACCAAACATTTGTACAAACTATTTATAAATTTTGATTACTACAAATACAATATCCCTCTACGCGATCTAAAGACGGACGCAGTTACAATGTAATTAGTGCTTTACAAACTAGATTATGTCTCCTTTTGCGGGCCTTTGAAGCTAAAGTCACGAATAACGAGGTGGCACAGCGCCTAAAGCCTCAACTAAGCATCAAGGTGACGCCATCAGATATAATGATTAATAAACTAGGAATGATAGCAGCATGTCGAGTACATGCTACTGCATTTTACTTAGGAGTAACTTTAAAATAATAGCACCAATTGAGTATAAGTCCAAGTCAGCAATATTATTAATGTAAAAATAATTGTTTCTTTGAAGAGGAACTTCATTATCGGGGTTGGAAAAAAATGTAGTGTAACATTTTTTCGTTACGCGCCATCTTTTTTATATAAAATTAAGATTTAACTCTATCTATGTAAATTTTGTAGCAACCGTTTTAAATACTGATAATATAAGTGTATGGTTCATATTGTTGTTACATTTTGTAACTAGATGGCAGTGTTTTTAAAATTAGAAATACGGATATTATAATAGCGAAATACTTAATTTTTAATAATAAATGTATTAACTTTACATTAAACGTAAAAATGATTTCTACGAAATGTTAGCATTGTTAAAAAATACGAATAATTGAAGTGAAACTTGATGTATTTATTATTATTACGACATCAATGATAGTAATAATTCTATTACAATTAATGAAATTCAATAATAATCTTTGTAGTAATAAGCTAAAATGAAATAATTGTAGAATTTGTATTTATGTCAATGTTAATAAAAGCCTTTTATTAAACTTTATCTAGTTTTACTTTATTTAACCAGTTTCTGTAAAGTTGCATATAGTAAATTATTTTTTTTTTATTCACGTCATAAAGAAGTTTTACTTCTTACGAGTGTACGCTAGTACACGCACACATTTTTTATCTAGAGTTCATTTTGTGATAATTTTAAGAATAAAGTCACTTGGATAAGATCGTTACGAAAATGTTATAACCGTTAATTGCGTCGATAAAGCACGATAGGCCTATTTCCTTTGTTTGAAAGATTAAGCTTACTGCCTTATTAATAATAATTCTATATAATTATTTCTATTATTTACGCGAATATTATACATTATTCGATAAATCTAATCCTCTCTTATATTGACAGGCAAAGAGCAATAAGAACCCATGTGAAGAAACATATAGCTGACATTAAACATAAAAGACCCAACGAGTCGGCAGTGTGTGACCATAATTTAAATCACCCAAACCATTACATCAGATTTGATTGACCATTAATCCTCGCTAAAGAACACCGATTCCTACAAAGGATGATCCGTGAGGCTATTGAGATTAGAAAACTTCCAAATTTCAATAGAGAAGATGGTTGGGTTCTACTACCTGCTTGGGATCCCATAATTAATAAATTAAAATTTAAACCCAAACATAATACCACTGCTGGCTGTAAAGATAAAACCAGTTCATTTTGATAGGTCGGAGTACAGACTAAAAATAATTAATTAAATTAAGATCTGGAAACCTCGCTTCAGCACTGACAACAAGACGCATGTCATCTCAGTCTACCCCGTGACCACGGCCGCTGGAAAGTGTTCGAAACGTCGGGAATTTAAAAATGTAAAATAAACGCGATAAAATCCGTATTGTCATTTTATTTAATAATAATTCTATAATTTAAGCTATTTTACTGAGACTAGGTATCCCTATCGTACTAAAACTATTATGATTATAAATGCGAAACTTTGTTATGTGTGAATGGATGTATGTTTGTTACCGTTTTATGTAAAAAAATTACTAGATGTATTTGAAATAATGTGTAAACACATAGCTCACATATCAAGACATTTTTGTAGGTTATCACTATATATAGTTATAACTCTATGCAGAACAATAGTCCCTTACAAGTTGAGTGGAATTTGTTTTGCAGACTTCCCAATAAAAAGGAAGTAATCAATTAGGATAGCAGAGTTATTTTTCTAGATTTCTTATAAAAGTAGTGCCTGTCATGTATAGGTGTTACACATATATGTTGCGAAATCTCATAATCTTAAAAAGGATATGTATGTATTTACTATTGAACTTTGATTAAAACAAACAATAGTAATAACTTTATTAAAACACATTAATGTTTAATTCCCGTTTAATGGTCTTAAAGCATGGTTGTTCAATAAAAATAATAATTTTGTTTAGCTCCTATCTTTATATATCGTGTCGTTAACGGCGTATTTCAAAGGCTTACTAATTAAGCAACTTCAAACTTTTCGAGATTGTTAATGTTTTGTATTTGTGGGTTCGCAATTTAAAGTAGTTAAGTCTCAGAAAGGTGGAAACAATTTTGCTTGCGAATTAAGATTTTTGTATAATTTTAATAAATACAAATAAACTTTAGTGTGACAATATGTTTTATAATGGCATTTTTACGTATTATCAGTTATTTAGTGTATCCTAATGAAAACATAAAACCTATTCTAACAAGTATTAAGAATTTCTGTTTCAAAAATATATATAAACATTATTGTGATTTTTGTAAAAAAAGCCACTAGTTGTTTTATAACACATAATTACCTAATTGAAATAAGAAATCAATTTTTTGGAAGTTATATTTTTAAGAGCGCACATCGTCCTGAACAACCTACATCCATAATTTAGTTTATTAAACTTTAAGGAAACGGTGGCACCGATTTCAAAATCTTTGGAAAAAATATTAAAACTTTTTTAACAACTCTTTTAATTTATTGCAGATTTTTTATGAAATAAACATTCTTTTAATATATTATTCGAACTCAATATAGATTACAAATAAAAATACATTTAAGGAAGTTTTGGTTCATTGCAATTTAAATACTTCAACGTAAAGTTTTAGTAGACTTATTATCATTTTTTGCATTTGAATATTTGGTGAACGGATTATAACGTAATAAAGTTTTGAAATAAAAAATATAAAAAAAGAAGATACAATATTCCTTTCTTATGTTAAGTTAGCAAACTTACCGTGGTTAGTCGGTTCGAGGTTGATTAAAATAGGTTTATAAAGAAGGTAGCTAAAAACTAAAATAATTAGTACTCACAAGTAGTTTCAATTATAGTTTCAATTAGTTAAGATTTTCAAAAATATCTGTAGCAGTTGTTATAAAGGTCAATGTCTTCAAACATCCGGCCGTCTAATCTATCCATCGAAAGTGGGTTATCCTTTGGAGCTTTTGATAACAGATTGCGGTGAAACTTTTTCAACTGTAGAGAAGTTTGGTCAATTTAATTACTTTGTAAATCACTTCAGTAAGTTTTAATTATCGTGATTAAATAAAATCGTTATTTATTCACTGAAGTAAAGCAAACATAGACTTACCTAATGAACCGATCTCAAGCTGTAGTAGTGGTGGGTCATCGGTCTAATTATGTGTCCCTTACGGTGTGCCTCAAAGTTCCATTTCAGGGCCGCTCTTGTACAAGGCTTATATTTCTTGTTGCCGTATGTGTAGTTTATTTTTTATTATTATTAGTTTTATTTTACAATTTGTAATTACTCACTTTTTGTAAATGTCATCACGATAATTTTAATTAAATAAAAAAAAAAACATTTCATGTAAACCCATCTTCTGCGTTGTGACAAATAAAGGGAATCTGTAACTAGGAGTGGGAACCTTTAGTATAGACCTGTGTACTCTTATCTTAAATAAATTAATAAATAAACTACGTTATCCAATATAATAAAGTTAAAATATATGTAACTTTATGCTATATAAATCTCGTTTAGCTCTTAAAATATAATAATTATAAAAAATCGTTACAAATTTGTATTTTATCAGAAATCTAACTAGATATGTATTGACAAAATTGAATTGTACATTGTATATCTATTATTTTTAAATGCTTTGCTCACTCGTTTTTAGCAAATTGAAAACCTATACAAATTGACGTAACTGGAATTCCCTCAGCAATTAGCAGTTTAATTATTTCAGCGGGAATGTTTAATATGATATGTGAATTGCTAGACCTGAGAACAGTTACAATTAAAATGGAAAGCCAAGTGTTAAGAATCAAGGAGAATAAATTCATTCCAAATAAATTTTGCTAGGATATTCAAAACACCGTTTTAGTTACTTATTTTTATTTACTTCTGATCGGTTAATACCATATAATAAAAGTGTATTAAGAAGTCCCTATAAAGATCTTTATAAGGACTTTTTTAGAAAGTAGAAGTAATCAATCTTAATTATCTCTGTACCAGCTTCATTTACAATTCTATTTCATGGTTATTTACCGTCACTCTTTATAAAAACATTAAGAGTATTTAACAATACACTAAAGGTTATGCTAAGTATTTTTACTTTGTCTTTAACGCCTATTACTAGGAAACTTAAATATTAAATAAAGACTGTAAAATCTGTTTTCGTAACTGTGACCGACCATTTGATGCCCTTCCTATGTACTGCTTATCATAATATTGAGCCATGGAGTAATCAATCCACATATTCGTGACTATAAAATAAGACGAAATAACTTTTAAAGACTTTCCATGCAATATTTGTACCTACTACTTATTGGTTGCTTATAGTTATAGTTAGCTATCTAAAAATTAGCTTAAAAGTAGCTTAAAGTAATTTTTAGGTTAGCCTACTTAAACTCAACATAATTTTTAAAATAATAACTATATAACTAAAAGCGGCTTCGTACCTATGATGTTTTTATTGATCGATTGTCACTCAATATTTTACATCTCGATGACAGTTAATATGAACGCTAGATTTATAACGCCGCTTCGTTGTTATGCATAACTTTTTTTATGCATGCATTACTATTCCGAGCCTTAATCAACTAAAGCCTAAATTTTCTGACCTCGGAGCAATTCTGACACTTATTACTTTGAGCAGATTCAGCGAAAATGTCTAATAAACTTTTACTAACTTTAAAAACGATTATGAGCTCTATTGGCAGTGATTTTAAAGTTGAAACTTTTGAAGTTCCCTTTTTAAAGAAAATGGAAGACGTTTTAAAATTCTTATCCGGAACTTAGTGCTTAGACATTAACAACGCTCGTAAACACGTATGATGTCGCTATCGTTACTTGTCATAAAAGCGGAAAGTGTGAGCGCTTATGGAGAAATATTCTTTGCAGAAAATCTCGAAAGGCGTGAGGTTATAGTAAACTATGTTTATCGAAAATATATTGCGGTTAATATTATAAATAGATAAAGGGCTCTGATTTGTTATTGTTAGTATGGAATATAGAGCAGTAGTAATTAATTAAGAACTTATATAATAAAAGAATTAATGGAAGAAGATATTTTCTTTTACTAAACCAAAATTTAGATCTTAATCAATAAATATAATAAAAAAGTGTTACTTTAAATCATATTAAAGGATTTGTAGATAAAACAAGAGAAATTTTATCAAATAAATTAACTAACTTTAAACAGCGTTTGACTATTTTATAAAATATAAGCAGGTAACGTACTCTCTGTACAAAACTGCGTCGCGATTTTAAAGCTCTGAAACCTTTAAGGTATTTCCATAGAATAAAGCATTTTTTCAATGCAATAACTTTTATATGAACTTAAACTGGATCCATTTAACTGAGCTTCATGATTGAAATGTTCAAAAATATTTACATTAAAGTGCTTATTGTGGGTTATTAATAAATCATAGATACAATATTGGTCTACAATAAAGTGTACATTATTGTAGACCAATTTAAGTAGCATAAATGTAGTTATCTTTGATGTTTAGGCCAGCGTTTGAGACTTAATCGATCGAGAGTAAGGTTTATGGCCATGAAATTTTAATAATTTCTCAAGAATCTATTAAACTACTTATCACAAAATTATTTTTAAAACATTAACCAAATGACAACTTATATCTATTATTTAAAAAAAGAATGAAAAAAATCAGAGCACCAGAAGCGGAGCAACGATAGTATATACTACATGCATAGTATCCTGCTTTTAGGAAGTTGGTCAATAATTAAGTTATTCATGAATTAAGTTATTATAATAGATTTATATACCTACCTATAATGTTATTATTGTAATGAAACAAAAAATTCTGATGGCATTTTAAACATTTTTAAGTCAAAATTATTTTAAATTAGCCTCGTATGTTACGAGGCTCATTCATAATGTGTAACACTGTATTGTTAATTGTACAGAGTCGATTTTTTATAGTGGATGGAGGTGTAAGAGAGGTGTCCATGTACGAAAAGAATGATACCGCACTCCGTGTAAACTATTATATGGTACCCGAGAATACATTAAGAAACAACAAAAATAAACACCAAGCTTTGGAATTTTTTTTAATTTTAAAAAGTTTTAGCCAACTGTAAAAGTAAAATTTTATGAATATTTTTTTAATTAAACTGTAAAAATATTTTAAAGAGGAAAATATTAATTTTTATTTGCGTAGCATTACACACCTACAACAAAACTAAATTTATAAAATTTTTTTTTTCGTCTAGTATAACTTCGACAAGAACCAATATCATTATGTACAAAATCATAATAGACCAATGCGTTTATAAATGAATATAACAAGGGTTCAATAAGGAAGAGTCCTATGATTTCAGCATAACGTGAATCTACGACATAGCTACCGTCCCTTTTGAATAAGCTCGTACATCGCGTTACAAAAAGGGTTTTTACAAAATAAGAGCATAATCGCGGCACACCTCGAATAAAGTTCATACTACTAAATATGACGTCCATTGTGCTCTCGACAAAAGAAGATTTAATGATAATGATAAATGACATGGTGGATCCAATTTAAGCACCAGAAGCGAGGATGCGGTTCGAAGGACCATGTGTGTAATCCGGCTCGGACAACGTGGTTATGAAGCCGGATTGGAAATGCGATAAAAGGTAATATCTCGACTGATGGCGGCAGAGCTGCAGGCGTCTTCAGTGCTGCGGTTGGGGTTTACGGTAAACGTAAAACTATCAGAACGGGGCGTAGGCAGTTTGCGTCGCGTGACTATACGAAATATGATGCGCTGTGTAGGAACTCCCAAAGGCAATTGTCTACTGCGCCGGCGCTGGCCGCCGACCGCGTCACAAAGTGTTCACCTTTTACCCACTTTCTTCTAGAGGTGAGGAAAAATAAAAGGAAAAAAGAGATGCTATAAAAGAAATGCGTAGATCCCGTTAAAACCTGACCAGGCATTATATATGCTATCGCGGACTTTTTTATAGATCTAGAATAGGAGATTATTTCCACCATACATTGTTTTGTTATAACTCATAAGGTTTAGGCAGCGTTTCCATCTCTGACAAATATTGATGTAATTTTATGAAATGTACATAGTGACTTTACAAATGATATACCTAAACCTTCTGGAAGAATCATTCTATCCATTGGTGAAAACCGCGTGACTATCTGTGCTGTAGTGTTTGAAATTATTGAATAATTATTCGAACAAACGAACATACGGACGCGGCAGGGTGCTTTGTTTTATAATATGTATACATATTGAAATATTATTGTGAAAATCATCATGGTTAGTTAATAAATTGTAAGCATCGAATAATTTTTTGTTAAAGCTAAAGGTAATTGTAGTTTTGACACAAACCTCCGTAGTCAATAAGTGGAGGCGCATCGCGAGAACTGTTAAAGCCAATAATGATAATGCAACGTCATTAACCACGACCATAAGAGAGGAGGTCATATCCGTATTTTAATATTATCTTTGTGCGTTTCTTAATGACGATAAGCTTATCACTCAATTCATTTTTTCCGTTTGTCAAAACTTTTTCTGGAAGTCGATTACGGTTGTTAACTCTTAATGGCATGATGATCACATGTTTTGTCTTATCGTAACAATTGGTATTTAGGAGATCATCTTCATCATAAGCAGCCTCTATCAGTCCACTGCTGGACATAGGCCTTTTTCAATTAACGCCAAGACGGCCGATCCCCTGCTACTCGCTGCCAACTTGAACCGGCTACTGCACGGAGATCACAATCCCACCTGGTCGGAGGTCGACCAACACTCCGTTTTCCTAAAGTGGCCTCCACTCTAGAACCTTATGACCCCATCGGCCATCCGTTCTTTAGACCACGTGACTGGCCCACTGCCACTTCAACGAGCTAATCCTTTGCGTTATGTCGGTAATTTTCGTTCTTTGCCGGATGAATTCATTGCGAATTTTATCCGACAGAGAGACTCCAAGCATAGCGCGTTCCATAACACGTTCAACAGGGGCCTACCGGTGGTAGGTCCCCTGTTTACAGGAGACCGTCTGGGTCGGTACCACCGCGGTCTCTATTTCTACCGCAAAGCAGTAGTGTGAAAACACTACTGTGTTCCGGTTTTAAGGGCACCGTAGCCAGCGTATTTACTGAGTAAACGAGGCTAACATCCTATGTCTCACGGTAGGCAGCGTTGGCGTTACCAGTATTGCCAATGTTTATAGGCGTCGGTGACCACTTTCCATCAGGTGGCCCCGATTGCTCGTCTGCCTGCGTATGCAATAAAAAAAAACGTTCTAATTGGAAGGTATTACGAGAAAAAAAAGAAACTGACCCCGTTAAGAAAAATTCTTTCCGTACAGTGACTACATACAACTTTGAATAAATATTTATTTAAATTATGGAATACTACACATTAGTGTTACCTGCCCTTAACCACGTGTACTGAAAAGTGTTCGAAACGTTGGGTGTTAAAATTAATTATAATTAAATATGTCAGTACACGCCATAAGAGCCGTTTAAAATCCTTTATTCAATAATACGATTTTAAAGTTATAAAGTACCGCAATTCATAAATATGAACTACAGAAGAGCGACTGCTGTTTAGGAAAGATAACACCATTTTAATCACCTCAAAATTTACGAAATATTTAATATTTGCAAATATTTCGTATATGGTTTTAATATATGGTAAACAGATCAAACAGGTAAAGTAAGCATGGGTCTAGAGTCAAATTGTAAAATTTTAGTAAATTATTAGAGAAATCATAATTTTAAAATACAATTTACGCTAGCTTTCATTAATAACTGGTAAATAAAAAGTCACCCCGAGTAATGAAAATAGAAAAAAATATGCCCCTCCAAAATCTACATAACAAGGTGGCGTTTATTTATGATAGAAGATGTACCCCACCCTTCTACCGCTTTAAGGCTATTTTAAATAGAACAAGTATATACATTCGCTTTAAAAGTATTACATTTATTATTATTTTTTAATTTTTATGTTATATCTTATATAATAAATATTTACAATTACACTAAAAATACTCAAACTACTACTAGTACTTGATCACAGCATATATAATTTTTATAAAAATCAGAATAATATTCAATATCTTTACTTCTTATTCAATTACTTATAATTAAATCTTAAAATATATTTTTTTTCATATTTTTTTTAAATCATTTTTTAGTAATAAAGAAATATTTAGAGTGGTTGATTGTTTTTTTTAATTTTGTTGACATTACATCGTCATTAATACGAAGAAAAATTCAAAGCTCAAAGTTTCAATAACATCGTTACGCTAAGCGTCAAAGCTATAATCGTTTACAGGGTTGATGAGTCACGATACGCGGGTTTCCTTTCTGCGACCGTTAAAAGATTAGGGTATTCGTCATGAAAGTGGGGTCTATTAATCCAAACACTCTTCCTCTGTATTAAAATCATTTCATTAATAAAAACTTTTATTTTTTAAATACATAAATATTTTTGTCATAATCTGTATACTTATCACGACAAAATAATTTTATTTATATGTTTTTTTTATTTGAAGTGCAACAACGATTTAATCGATAATAGATAAAAAAATTGTTTTTATTTATTTTTTTTATTATGTGCGTTTCAAATATATAATTTTGATTGCTTTAAATGTTTCCTCTTACAAGCCATAAACATTTTCTTACGAACTGATCTGGTACTAACCTATATATAGAGTAAATCATTCATTTCTCACGTAATTTTTTCAACTATAAATAGTTTTAAAGAGTTGTAGTTGTAGAGTTAAAAATATTTTGTATGTGACAGCTTTAATCAACACAATATTATTTACACCATTCGTCTCATTCAATATTGAGTTCTCCAATGAAAACAGAATTATTAAAACAGCAAGTGACATTGGATTGCATTATAAAATATTTAGCTTTAATGCATTAAGTGTTTAGCATTTATATTCAAAAACACTTTTATGTTAACACGCAACAAACACAAGCAAGAATTTTGATTTATTAATTATGAGGTCATAAACTGGTGGTAAAACTTTACCATCTTCTTTATTGTAAATTGGATGTGTTCTAATTTCAATAGCCTCACGGATCATCCATGTTTGTCATTGGTGTTCCTTAGTGAGAATTTTTGGCTGATCAAATCTAACGTAAGGTATGGGTGATTTGAAGTGTGGTCACATACTGCCCACTTGTTGGGTTTTCATGTTTAATGTCAGCTATATGTTCCTTCACGTAGGTTCTTATTGCTTGCTTTGTTTGTCCAATATAAGAGAGGCCGCAGTCATAATCAAGCTTCTCACTCCTGGATCTTGTAGATGTGTATTGCCTTTGTCAGGTGGAAGGAATTGACCAATATTCTTTAGCGGCGTGTAAAAAGGAAAATATATACATTTTTAAACCACCTTAAATGTATAAATTTTAAAAAAAAACATAATTTAATGTGGAGTTATAAAATAAAAATTCTTTAGCTTTTCTTCATGTATTAATTATTCGCAATCATGATGACACCTTAAGACAAACTGTGTATAAAAAACCAACCAATACAAATAAATATTTAAATGGTAATACACTTCATCATCAATCTCAAGTTAGTTACGAGGAAAATCATATCAAGACATCAATTGATAAAAATATATCAACAGTTCCAGTTATACTTAGTTTTTCAATTTACAGTGGAAGTGAAACTTTTTACACTATATTTATCATTTGCAACACACGGTTTTTGTAGCGAGCAAGGTTTTTTAAATAATTATATAAACTTGTAGTTTATCTCAGTACGAAGATTGTGCAACAAACTTTATAAAAGCTTATTTGAGATATGTTTAAAAAAAATTAAGAAGCCGCTCTTCAAACATTATAGTGTTTCATAATAATTATTTAAATTTACGCGGTTACTATACGCATTAAATCTAGATAACGATTCAAATTAAACCACGGAAAGAGCGCTGGCCGCGGAAGACGCCCTGTCACTACCTTACGGCCAATTCCATCACTCTTCTTCCTCACGACTCCTCCTCGATTGTGAAGGAAGGAAGGGTGGAACCCCTACCTCCTTTCACCCGTCCCTCGCACTATTCCTAGGCACATCTAAAGCGGACGCATCCAGCCCACTTGTAGAAGCCCCTTTCACCGCCGGCCATACACTACAGGCCGGCCAAATTCCTCTTAGCTTCTCCGCAGCTGAGCAGGGCTCAGTCTCTTAGCCCCACCGTTACGACAAAGTGAGAACCAGTTCGGTTCCTAACTATATTTGATAGGCATTTAAACAATTTATTATTTTATTTTATGGCGTGTCTCTTAAGAAGACTATAAATAATTTTAAAAGACTTGTGGAGCATAAGCTTTTCATAAATAGTTACCTATCTATAATGATGTTACAGCATATAACTGTACCTAGTACTTTAGAAATTGTAAGTATTTACG